>OX359247.1:16549838-17106040 GCA_947179485.1 Allacma fusca
TAGAAAAATGATTCTTAATTAATTTATAGTTGGGGAGAGACGATGAAGCAGAGATTCTGTGTAGGTCTTCTTGTATAAAAGAATCATAGATTACTGCCATGATATATGGGAAAACCCAGCTAGATATTCTGGGGACTGGAAATTCCAAACAGAGGCGAAACCATATTTGTGTAGAGTGTCACGGATAAAGTTGGGCCATGAGGCCTTTGGCCTGTGGGGCTTATCGTTACGACCGAGGAACCTGGATCTCTCATAGCATATCTTAATCAACCTGGATTGCGGCAGTAACAAAATTTTAGCCAAAATCGTAGAGCCCATTTATAAATTCTGTAGAGTACCAAGGTCCGACCTGTTTCTACTCTAAGGGCGTAGGACGGTGTACGCTGCGGTAACCAGAGCAGTTTTTTCAGAAATTGATTCTGAATGACTTCTAATTTTTCTGTAACGTGCAGAGCCCATATTTCAGCAGCGTATGTCATGGTTGGGATGACTACAGTGTCAAGCAGCTTCATTCGAGCTTCCCAAGAATCTGTTCTTGAGACGGAAAGTATTTTTATTGTGGGGCCTATTGTTGCAAGCGCCTTGCGTGTCATCTCTTTCGCGGCGGAACAAAATGAGCCAAATGCTGTAAATTTTATCCCCAAGTATGTATACTCAGGAACTATTTCAATAATTTCCCCCTTCAGGCGCCACCTCCAAGATGACAATAAATTTCCCCCGTTCCTAAAAATAATTATTTTAGTTTTTGATAAGTTAATAGTAAGGAAATTACGATCGCAGTAGTCGCCTAGAATATTAATTTTTGATTGAAGGCATAGCTTGGATTCTGCAACTGTGACATTATCGTCAGCAAGAAGCAGGTGATTTACAGTGTTTTGTCCCCCTAGACTGACTGGAATGGCCCCGTGAATCTCAAAGAAGTTGTCTAAGTCGGAAATATATAGTGCAAAGAGCAGTGGGCTTAATATGTCTCCCTGCAATACACCTTGTGTAATCTCGTGCGGGTCAGTATGATCGTTGCCTACCCTAACTCTCAAAGTTGCGTCTTCATACAGTGATTTGAGTACCAAATAAATTTGCAAGACACTCCATAATCATTTAATTTTTTCCATAGTAAGTTGTGGTTTAAGGAGTCAAACGCTCTAGCTAGATCCACGAAAAGCGCGAATAGTTTGCCACCTGGGGCCCTGAGTTTTATTTGAATTATGGACATAAGGGTAAAAATTTGATCGATGCAACCCCGATGTTTCCTGAAGCCTGCCTGCGTTTCGGGTAAAACATTCGTATACTCGCACCAGGAGTATAAACGGTTGTATAAAATCCTGGTGAATAACTTCGTAATAGTGTTAATAAGGGCTATACCTCGATAGTTGGATGGTAAGGATTTGTCTCCCTTTTTGTGCAGCATAAACATTTCTATAACGGACCATGCTTTTGGAGTAAGGTCACAGGAAAAAATCGAATTAAACAGGGTTAAAAGGTGTTGAAAGAGTTCGGGGGTAGTAAATTTCCAAAATTCGTTAGGTATAGTATCGAAACCGGGAGCTTTATTAGATTTGAGAGCTCGGATTGCAAATTCTAATTCTGAAATCGTAATTTCAGGGTCCAAATGAACATTTCCTTTAGAAAAAATTTGCTCAGGGAGGGATATTACCGGTCTCTTGGGCATAGTTTCAGAGTAAAATAACTGCCAAGATTCTAATGAGATTGGATATTCGTTATTAGCTCTAGCTTTTAAAAGATTAAATGATTTCCAGAATAACCTGGTGGATTTTGGGTATCTCATCCCTAACCTGATGCGCACAGCGTGCTCCTTGCGCTTGTTTTTAAGCAGATTGTTGTGCGCCTTTCTTGCCTCTTGATATTCCCTTCTTGATTCCTGAATTTGAAAGTTTTTTCTAAGGGTCTTTAGCTTTCTCATAACATCTTTCCGTGACACTCTACATTCTTGGTCATACCACGGTTTGTTTCTGGGTAGGTTGGTACCGGAGAATTTCTTCAGCATCCCACAACTGTCTGCAGTGACTTTAATTGCTTCAATCAGTGTGGAATTGTGGGTGTCAATACTGGTGTTATCTGCAATATTATCCAAATTATATTTAAGGATCCTCTCATAGTCATCTGAGTACCCACTCCACTTAAGAATTTGTTTTTGTACAAGGAAGCTAGTGTAAGGGGAATCAGCAATATGTACCAGATCTAAGCATATGGGAAAGTGAGGTGAGAAAGGAACGCCGACAGGATATAGATCAGATATAAAGTTCAAGCTAGCAGAGTTTACCCAACACTGATCAATTACACTTGCGCCATTGTGATTTGAAAATGTGAAATTTGCTGGGGAGTCCCCTTGGCAACGCCCATTGAGCAGAACGAAATCCCTATCCGACAGATTTCTAAACATTGAGGCCCCTCTAATGTTAAAAATATGTCTAGGCTTCTCCTATTGTTTTTCAGAAACGGGTGTGTAATGTCTGGGAAAAAATCCAGCTGCCCCACACGAGCATTTGCGTCACCCATAACAAACATACTTTCCCCAGGAAATTCCATGGCTAACTCATCAATTACATCTGCTAATTTAAGAATGTTGCAGTTATTATCATTACCGGGTTTTACATATAAAAAGAATAAAAATATAGTCTTATGTGTATCCAGATATCTTAAAACAAATGTGGAGAGAAAGTCGTAAGTGTTAAATGTTTTAATTATTTCAAATGTTTTCTTAATAAAAATTAAGAGACCTCCACTGGGTCTCCCTAAAGAATGGGCTTTGGAAGCCGGATTTACAAAAGTATTAAAGTTAAAAAAGTCATTAATTTGTGTAAATTCTGTACTTGTGTACCATGTTTCAGCTAAACAAAAAATATCAGTATTTAGGAGAATTGACTTGTCGACAGGGCTAAGATTTAGAAAATTTGCGATACCATTGCAATTCCAGTAAATGATTTTACTAAGAGTATTGTTGGTATGAGAAATGGGGCTGCCGATGTCCTATGCAATCTGGGCCGCGTTGTTCATAGTAATTCTTGGTCTGAGGTTAGGAATTCCCGGGATTTTAACTATGATCAGGCCATTAGATTCGAAGTATTCTTCGGAGTCTGGAGAGAGTTTCGCTATCAAGTATCTATTAGCATATACATAGCTCCTCAAGTTGGCATCCCTTAATTCTTTTTTCTTTTGCAGAAGAAGTGCTAAAATTTGTTGTTGCTTTTGGGACAAATCATCCCTGATCACAATTTTCGTGTTCTTCAGGTTAAAAGATCTTGCTTTGAACAGTTTCAGATTTTTGGAGCTGTTGAACTTCAGTTTGTATATGGTTGTTGTAGGTTGCGATTTTGAGTTCGCATTTACCGTTCTGGGACGCGGAGTGATTGCTTCAACACTGAACCATTGTGACACCAGGCTCACGTCAGCGGAGTTATCCCATAATTTTGGTAGTAAGTCCCTCTTGATTACCGTCTCTGCAGAATCATTTTGGGTGGCCCCAGGGGTAGGAAGTCCCCGGACAATAAGGTTGAGCCTACGGTCCCCGTGGTCTTGAAAATTTTCATTATTCTCTAAGTGGAACATTTGGACCTTAAGTGATGCAATTTCCTCCTCCTGTGTGCTGATTTGGAATTTGAGCTCCTTATTTACTACATTCTGTTCTTCAATTTTTCCTTGAAGGGCTGTGAATTTCGTGTTCAATTCTTCGAACTTCGTGTCCAGTTTTTGTTGTAGTTCAGTCTTCGTTGATAAAATAAGCTGAGCAAGTTTATCTAGGTCCATTTCTTGATGACTTTCGTTGTAGCTCCTCAGGAGTTTTCTTGGGGTTTCTAAACTGCTATATTGTTCTTCCGTCTCTTGGGAGGCTTTACGTTTCCCTTGGTTAGCCACTGAGCCGGATGTGTCAACTTGGGTGGAGCCGGGGGATCTGGTTATCACCATATCCTCTTGTCCCGGTGAGCTTGTAATTTTGATTTCCTAGGAAGAGTTAAAAGTCCTGGAGCAAGTTATGTAGCAAATGTTGACAACAGGAGGAATATTTCCAGAAAAGATGCGAATAATAGTAACTATGGCGAATTTGGAGTGACTGAGAGTAAATAATATTAATAAAGGTATCACTCGCCTGAGGATTGGCCCGGAAAGCACCTACAACATTTGCTAATTTTTGCCAATTTACAGTTACCAATAACAGCCTGGTGCTTCCGGGAGCCAGTAAGAGGAGTCAATCCAGCGTCAGGAGAAAAACAATATAATTACGTGACTCCTGTGTATTTGCCAGTATGAGTATGTGTACATCAAATAAGTTGGAATGGGCTGGCTTTACTAAATTGACTGTGTAAAACTTTAGCTTCTATCAATTCCTCCGTCTTATTAGTCTCCTGGATGCGTTTAGGTACACTTTATCGCGGATAGTAACAATTGAGCGAGTTTGCAAAGTTAGGCCTCCGAATTTTATGAAATTATTTCAAATTTTTGCCAAGAACTTCAAAAGTAAGTGTTCCGCATATCCCTTAAGGTTGGGCATTCCTTTGCAAAAATAAACAAAAATTGGTCCCATTTTCATAAAAAAATATCCATGGCCTCCGTTCATTTAGCATTGCGAGCTAGAAAAGTGTGTTCCACCCCTTGGAACTACATGAAATTTTTCAGGAGGGTGCCTTTAGTAACTAGGACCTTAGTATAAAAATTTGGTACTGTGATCTTTAAGGGATCAGCCCTTAAATATAGTTTTCCTTAAGCCTGTTGTCAACAAGATTTTTAACTTTTTGTACAATAAAAATGAAAATTAATAAAAACTATTCTTGCAATCTAAGCGATACCCTCCTGAAAAATTTCATGTAGTTCCAAGGGGTAGAACACACTTTTCTAGCTCGCAATGCTAAATGAACGGAGGCCATGGATATTTTTTTATGAAAATGGGACCAATTTTTGTTTATTTTTGCAAAGGAATGCCCAACCTTAAGGGATATGCGATTGTAAAAATTCATGGAGATTCGACTTGCATTCCCATTGACTTTAAGCCTTTGACATTACAAGTACGATTTTTGGTTCAAGAGTTATCTGAGAAAGTCACTTTTTGAGGTATGGGTAAAAGCTTTTTTTAGGGGACAAACCTGGGCACGTACACAGACCTGGGCACATCTCCTTTAAAAGCAACTTCTTAAAAATATGTTGGATTGAAAAATCAATTTGCCAAATGCTCTTGGTAAGGACTTCTGGTGATTTTCCTGAATTTATTGCGATGATAAATTCTGGATTCTGATTACCAATACGATTATTAATAGGATTCATCTTCTAGACAAAATGGGATTTTTTCCAAAAAAGAATACTGAAATGAAACTAGTACATACTAGTGAATAACAAAGGCAGGCATGCAATACAAATTGCTAAAATACTCGCCCGTAACCCGTCAAGCTAATAGTTTTTCCCCTTACCCGCCCAAAGTAGTTCAAGTATAACTTGAAGAGTTCAAGTGCGTTTCAAGTCAAGTCAAGTGCAGACAATTTTATAACTTGCAACTTTAACATCAAGTTCAAGTGAAATTATAATTTTAACTTGAAACTTTAACATCAAGTTCAAGTGAAGTTATAATTTTAACTTGAAACTTTATCATCAAGTTCAAGTGAAATTATAATTTTAACTTGAAACTTTATCATCAAGTTCAAGTGAAATTATAATTTTAACTTGAAACTTTATCATCAAGTTCAAGTGAAATTATAATTTTAACTTGAATATTCACGTTCAAGTTCAATCAAGTTCAAGTAAATAATTTATTACTTGATTGCAAAATCAAGTCAACTTCAAGTGCGCTGAATGGAGGTACTTGAATAAAACTTGAGTATAACTTGAGTTTTTGTCACTGAAAAGCAATGTAAACATTGCCTAATTAATGGCATCTTCGCATCACAGTAAAAATAATATTGCACGGCCATTGTCATGATTTAACAATATCTTTGTGTCTGTCTTTATTCCATCGACATTAAAGTCGCCTCCAAGATGCCCAGTGATCGAGATCGAAAATAATTATAGTGCCCTGCTTCCATACTTTGAATTAGAGCTGGGATTCGGGCTTGACTTCAGGCCTGAACCCGGAGGAAACCTGAACAAATACTGTATTGACCCGGCCCACCAACGGGCTAAATATTCGATATTCAACCCGGCCCATTTTATGCACTTCACATTTTGCGAAGCCCGAACCCGTTAAAACCCGGTCTTCACAATTTTTTACAACCCGAACCCGCTAAAAGCCCAATCTTTAAATGGTTTTAAAACCCGATGAAAACCCGGCTTTTTAGTAACAATTGAACCTTTAATTGCATATAATTTTATATTTACATACAGTGTCCATCGCCACTCATCACATTCAATAAACGTGCACTCACTGAGCGAAACTTCTTATTGGCTCTGAAAATTTTTGAAGGTAAACTATCAAGCTTAAGGGATTGTTTCAAAATATTTAATGTGTACGTATTAAATACAGTAAACGATTATTTAGCTTTAGCATGAATATATGTGCATGAAAGCAATGCTTGAACTCTGTGCGACGTAAAATATGCATGCGACTGATCTGTCCTAAATTCTATGCTAGTAGAATTGCCGGGTCATTTTTAATTTCTGACCCACCCGAAACCCGATCTGAAAAATAAATGCAGGCCCAAGCCCGAGCTCAACCCAGTTTTATTGTTTTAGTGCAGCCCGAACCCGGTCGGAGCCCAACGTAAGTTCGTATTTACAGCCCGAACCCGGCCAAAAACCCGGCCGGGTTTCAATTTGCCCCTAAAAAACAGGACTTGGCATTTAAACTAACCATTTCCTCGTCAACATTTCAACATACATGCGTAAAATCTGTTCCGGTCACTTGGGCCAGGTGTTCCTCCGAATAGCTCCAAATGTTTACATGGTCGTCTATTGGACATTATGAGTGATGAATGACTTCTATTAACATTAATGCATCACAATTGGTCACATTACCTCGGATTACCAAAATTGGTAAAAAATCCAGAAACTGACAAAAAGTTTCGCCAACAATACTCAGGCAACTCAGGAATCATAAAGTTTAATTTTTGTTAGAGCCAACCTCATAACCTCATTAATTCCACCTGTGGGAAATATCAGCGACTTTGGAAAAACCAGCTTGAAATTTCAATGTTGCGTAATAGCTTCTAAAGTTCCAACCGGTCCAACCGACAAAGGGGGTTCCATTGTTTATTGCATAATAATTTCTAAAGTGCCTGTCCGATTTTAATAAAACCAAAACCAGATGTATGCAAAATACTTGGTCTTTGATGACAAAATACAAAGTAAAATACCTGAAATAAAATATGGAAAATACAAAATACAAAATAAAATACCTGAAATAAAATATATTATGGAAAATACAAAATACAAAGTAAAATACCTGAAATAAAATATATTATGGAAAATACAAAATACAAAGTAAAATACCTCAGTTTACATTGCTAAAATAAAAATAAAAATACAATACATGGTAAGAAATTTAAAATACTCAAATACAAAATACTGTATTTTAGATACAATAATTTCCCTAAAATACCCACCTAATGCTCACTCTATTCGACTTCTAGAACACAAAACTTTTAAAACAGTCACTTCAAAGACTATATATGTATAAGACATGTGTATTAACAAATTGTTCAACGGTTGCGAATATGTCAGTCCATTATGATTATATTTTACGTCGTTTGACTGTTAATGAAGTAACAGATTAATATGAAATTTTTATTTATTAGTAATTAAATGTATTTTCGGAATAATTATTCTAAAAAGGAGTTAGTATCTGAAAATTAAATCGAGTAGGTCTTCGCCTTCGGCGTATCTTAAACATCGTTGTTGAAGAGGCAATATGGTCTGTGCTGAAAAAAGTATGCGCACGTAGACCATTTCGCCTCTTCAACGACGATATGCAGTATAGAGAATCTGAACATGTTTGATGTAGTAAAGGGATTCATTCCAACGTATGTTATTCAGAGGTGTCCATCCTTCGAAGGATTTCCTTCAGAGAAGGCTTCTTTGAACGAATGAAGCGTTATCTTTGGCAATTATGAAGGGAAGGGAAGGAAGGCTGGAAAGGAAACGAAGGCGGAACGAAGGCTTCTGCTCTTTGCAGAAATAACGGAATGTGAAGGAACATGTTGTTTTTACGCCTTCGAACGCCGCTGGAACTTGCAATTCCATCTACTATATTTTAGGCAAAATTCTTCCGTAACTTAAGTTCATGTACGTATGTACACCGTTACTCCACTGAAAACTATTTTTCTGGCGGGTCTGCTTAACGTTATTCTGAAACATTTATATCACAAAGGCAGCATGATACTCGAAGCATGTAAGTTATTTATTCCCTTCTTTGTACGCCTTTCTGGCTTAAAATGCAAGCAGTGATCTTACAATCAGTGCATCTTCTAACATGAATCGTTTTGTTTACAAAAGCTCTGATTTTGTCACTTGTGTTAAAAGATTTGCGATAAATAAATGAACATGGATCGACGGTAACGCATGAAGGTCATTTAAATAATTTTTGAAGGCTGAAGGAAGGATTATAGCATGGTTTTGAATGAAGGAAGGGCGAAGGAAGGGTAAACATTCAGAAGGCTTCATTTTACGGAACGATGAAGGAACGGGTAATTGTAAACGGTTCCCCTTCTGAAGGATGAACGAACGTGTTTTCAAATGGACACCTCTGATGTTATTCCAATGTGTAAAATGGAATTTTTACAGATATTGCCCATCGTATAAGCTGCATACAATGTCAAAATCAGAAATAATACCAGTGAAAAGTATTTTGAGCAAAATACTTTATTTGAAATACATTTCACATTTCATTGAGAGTAAGTAAATACCAAATACGTTTGTACTTCCTGGCTCTGAAAATACTAAATACAAAATACTTGCTCACTGCTTGCCAACTTTGAAATACAAAATACTTTGTGGTCTCAAAATACGTATTTTAAAATACTGTATTTGAAAATACTGCATAGCTCTGAGTACCAGCTAGTTAATTTGATGTAAATATTTTGGGTTGAGGAAATTTTCTCATTCGAAGCTCACCCGATTTGCTAACGATTGTAATGTTCATTTCCCTGTATAGTCAATAATAACATTATGTTCAGCTTTTTAGTATTCAAGTGTCAAAAATCCATAATAATTCAAGTTATATTCTGAATATTTTTGAGAGTTAATTGTCGGCATAAACGTGCAAATCATTGGGTAAGAAAAACTTAAGTAACATCTTTTATTATAATGACTTCTCATAACAATGATTTCATATCCTAACTAAAATCTTTAGCGATCATTTTCGCCTTGTGCTCTACTGCTGCAATTTCTGTCTCACATTCATGCTAATTCCTCCAATTTCTTATTCCCATTCCTTCAAAATCTTTCTGGAACAAGGCCCTTAAAGCAGGATACATCAAAGGGATTTTTGGTATATCACTTATTCTCACCTGTACAATCAAAAAACAAATTGAGACATTTGATGCCACACCTGAGATAACTTATTATCAAATAGCATATCCAAACCACTTCACTAAAATTGTGAAGCACATACCCGCATATTATCAAAGGCGACAGCAACGTTTGGCTCCAGTCGCTCAGAAAACACAGGCACTCTGGCATATCGCTGACTAAAATGTGTCAAAATAGTATTCTTCGCTTTCATTCGGCGTCCAATTTCAATTGCTTCAGAAACAGTTGAATGCTGTTTGTGCCTCGCCTCTTGAACTAATTCATCTTCAAAAGTAGCCTCGTGTATACAAACATCTGAATCTGACCCTATCTTAATAAACGGAACACAAGGTTGGGTATCTCCCGAATAACATACTTTCCAACCAGATTTATGCTTAACTGCCACACCAAAAGCGTTTAAGCAGTGTCTAACAGTACATGTTACAATATACTCGAGCTCTAACGAATCTAGTATGTCTTGCTTTCGTTTGTGAATGAAAGGTCCCTTATAATCACTAACTAGCGACACATTGGCTACTAGGTCATATAGCTTCCGAATACTTTGGAAATTGTGGTGGTAAGTTCTAAGCCAGAAAAGAATCTGATGCGGGGCAAAAATTACTAGTGGACTGAATGGAATATTTAAATTCTCAAATGCTGAGGCACGAGCTATTAGAAGACTGTATAATCCTAGGTGATGATCAGCATGCAAATGAGAAATATAAACGGCTTTAAGTTCAGTTAACACCCGATTAATTTCAGATGGACCATAAAATCTATATAGCTGACCGAAGGTACCCTCGCCGCAGTCAAATATCATTCTCGTATTTTCACTGAAAACATAAAGATATTAATTCAAACTTGTGGCTTTTGAGATTGATATTGTAAAACCAGGTCAATTACAACAGACGACGTTTTTTACTACTACCTTATTGTTAGCAAGATTCCACTAACATTACGTGCCTTGTTGGGGATTGAAGATCCAGTACCCGAAAATAAAATATTTGGATACTCGGACGATTTATCCATAGAACCAACTTTTTCTTTGAATCTTGCAAGTTCTTCGGGAAAGTTTTCCATAAGCATTGCTTCTTTTAAGTACTCATCAGGGCAAAGGCCTACCACTTCTGAGCTGAGAAATAAATCCAAATTTATCGATTTATACTTACTTATACTTCCATGAATCCAATAACACAATGCAGAGGAACTTACGTCTCAAATCCAACTGCAGGTCGAGCAAAAAATTTCATACGTGGCTCGCCTAATATGACTGGTACTTTAAGGTCTTTGAAACGTGGAGGGAGAGCAGGTTCTGATAAGTGAGTTATTGGTTTAATTACATTACGCTTCCATATACCTATAATGTCATCATACTCCAGCAGACATGAGCGTGACCTTTCCCCACCAGTTAATAATGGAAACATATACTCATCAAATAAATTCAGTTTCTGCTGTAATCTATGCACAGCTTCACTTCCCAAACTTGTACAAGCCGAGTTGAGCAACATATGTTTTGTTTTTGGTCCGAATTTCTGCATCCACTCTTGGTATCTAGGATCTAAAACGATCTTATCTGGCGTAAAGTGAACAACTATCGACGGAGTTAGGTCTGGATCTTCAGTTAGATTCTGATGTTTGCTCCAAGTAGGATTAGAAACGAGATCGTCTATGTAATCTTCGGAAGGGCAATCCGCAACTGTGAATCGTAGTCATTCAATTAATGCAAACTGTAGTACTGGTTTTGCTTTGGGATTCTTCCTTGAAATCTTTAGACATACCCACAAAAACCGGACTGACACCATCTGCACTTCGAACATCTTTAGCTAAAACTACATTTTCATTTTTCAGAGTAATGTCCCTTCTATCTTTTAGTTTCCCCAATGAAGGACATGGCGCGATTCCCGTCTCCACCCATTTTGTAACTAAAAGTTTGCCTTCCTTGGGCTTTGCTCGGCAAATATAGCACATGGCGCTTTTGACAGACGGATCGAACGGATTTCCGGCTGCGTCTTGACCTTGCATAAATGCATTACCATCACCTTTGTTTTTTTTCGAACCTATACTTTAAATAATAAATTACTGTTGTTTACTAAAACAAATTTCCGAACTGACTTCCAAAACAACTAGTAAATTCAACTCCAATTCCTTACTATCAACTGTAATATCCAGCTGGCGTTTAAAACCTTTCATGGGTTTGTAATAATCAATATTGAGATCCTCAGGATCCAACTCAATACTATCCCCATCACTGCTTCCATTTCCAGGGGATTCATTACTATCAACTGAGTTGGGATGGATTGGAACATACTCAATCTTCATAACATGGTCTTCATAAAACTGGTTGTTTAAACAGTCAGCGGCTCTTATGTGAAGATTCTTCAAGACAATAAATCGGCTGGTAGCAATGAACATATGTTCCTGCGTAAAAATCGTTGACAAGAAATCGCAACTTAACAAGCTTAACTAAACACGCTCTCACATAAGCAAATATTCAATCATTAAATTGTAATGGTAGTTAAAATATTATATGTTTACTCACCAAGCCTGGAGGTCCATGTAACGTCAACACCGGTACGCCGATACCCTGGATCGTCAGAGCCATTCCAGGTAGCCCCCCTATCTTATCCCATTGTTTCGAGGTTACAAAAACATTCTCCAATCTCCCTAATTTCAGCTTATGTTCATTTGCTAACCTCTGCGATCCTTCTCCACAATTGAAAATATACCTAAAGTCAAAGCATAATACACCTTCCAAACCTTTAGTCATCATTCAATGAATCAAATCATTTGATCCAAGCTGCGGAACAAGTATCTATACTTTACTAGCCGTATACAGATTTTGATAAAAATGGGTACAGATTACAGATGTACTATTTGGTGAGTGTATTGAGAATCTGAAAGAATTTTTGTCCGTAAACTTGGAGTTCGAAGGTTGCGATCATTTATTTAAAATTGAAAACCTATCCAAACCAAAAATAGGAAAAATTAGAAGAGATTCAATATTAAGTGAAAACGGCATTAAAAGGTAAATGTGGTGGAAAGGGTGTAGAGGTGTGCTCACGGAACTGAAGTTCGCAGTGTTATCTACCGTAGTGATCGTGACCTCTGACCTCTCATATCGCAGGAACTAGAAGTCTGCTGACAAAAATTCTTTCAGATTCTTAATCATCACCTTAAATACTGCATCTGTACCCCCATTATATCAAAATCCGTGAGGTGCTATTAAATTAAACCCAACCTGCACCTAAGTACACGCAAAAAAATTTAATGAGAAAGAATTAAGTCTCGAACCTCATTTCGTCGGCAAAAATGTACAGTGACGCTGGGGATCCATACGCTCCAGTTCCAAGGACTTCAAGGTATATCATTCCAGGATTTGAGGATTTTTTCGATTTGGGCCTCCTGGATACTTCCCTTGCTGGAATTTGCGCACTTTTGCTGTCCATCGTTAATGCCGAGTTTTTAAAAGTACTGACATTTAATTTCCTTTTATGTGCGCTAGTGGTTACCTCCAATGACCTTTTCGTTATCTTTTTATTTCCTCCCAGTCCTGAACCTTTGCAATAGAATCTGGAGAAATCCGCTACCACTAATTTTTTAGCTAAATTATTAAAGGCCCTCATTTTTGGGTAAGGAGACAACTCCAAATTTAACTTCACCTTCAATACATTGGTCAAATACGACCTAAAAAATCATTGTCATTACCATTTCACTCCGTATATTACGGCAAGACAATATTTTAACTTCAACTTCACCTTCAATATTATGATGAAATCGATCTAAAATAAAGTGATTAGAATTTCAGTCAGTATTTTACAATTAGCAAATATTCTAATTTTAGCTTCAACTTCAATACTACGATGAAATTATATGATCCAAAATTCAGTCAGATCAAAAGAACAAATGAACTTGGCTTTTATAAAATGTGACTAGAAACATTTAACGTTAATTATGCAGTCAATCCTAAAACTAATACAGAATCACACGAAACGAAATACCTATTGCTCTTTAATTATAGGGACACTTTAGTAGTTTAATTCCTGCCAGTTCAATTCAACGTGCTCAGCTATGCCATTAAAGCCATTAGTAAAAAACCATAGGTATACATATTTAAAACGAAAGGATGTACCTTTTAAATGCGGCAGATTGCACACTATGAATGCAAGGATTTCTTGCAAATGAAATAGTTTGCTAACGTTTGCTGCGGTCTTATTGAGCTATGTTGAATGTTGACGACAAAACAAGACACACAAGGACACAAGACCAATTGCACCGGGACCCGGGACTGCACTTACACGGTGTGCTATGATTCAGTGCTGATTACTGATAACGACAACGAATGACAAGAGAAGTGCAAGCACGCTCTCTCTCTCTATCGGGGAAAGAAAGCACACGGGAACAAGATCAGGGCTGGGGCACTGTGCCAATTTGTATGCTCTACGTTTATGCACATACTTAATTGTAGTTTGCACGAATTACTAATAGTATTTTACAAATTTCTCCAGAAGAAGAAAGTGTTATGCTTCTTGGCCGATCTTGCAATAATGTAAGGAGGGAATTTTCTACGGGAATGCTGTTGGGGTAAAAAAAAGTGTGCATGTATGCAAAAAAATGTAATGTAACGTAATTGCCAGACCTGCGTTCAAGTTCAAGTACAACTCGAATAGTTCAAGTGCGTATCAAGTTCAAGTCAAGTCAAGGGCAGACAATTTTGTAACTTGAAACTTGAACATCAAGTTCAAGTGAATTTGTAATTTTAACTTGAATTTAAGTTCAAGTTCGATCAAGTCCAAGTTAATAATTTATTACTTGATTTCAAAATCAAGTCAAGTTCGATCAAGTCCAAGTTAATAATTTATTACTTGATTTCAAAATCAAGTCAAGTTCGATCAAGTCCAAGTTAATAATTTATTACTTGATTTCAAAATCAAGTCAAGTTCGATCAAATCCAAGTTAATAATTTATTACTTGATTTCAAAATCAAGTCAAGTTCGATCAAGTCCAAGTTAATAATTTATTACTTGATTTCAAAATCAAGTCAAGTTCGATCAAGTCCAAGTTAATAATTTATTACTTGATTTCAAAATCAAGTCAAGTTCGATCAAATCCAAGTTAATAATTTATTACTTGATTTCAAAATCAAGTCAAGTTCGATCAAGTCCAAGTTAATAATTTATTACTTGATTTCAAAATCAAGTCAAGTTCGATCAAGTCCAAGTTAATAATTTATTACTTGATTTCAAAATCAAGTCAAGTTCGATCAAGTCCAAGTTAATAATTTATTACTTGATTTCAAAATCAAGTCAAGTTCGATCAAGTCCAAGTTAATAATTTATTACTTGATTTCAAAATCAAGTCAAGTTCGATCAAGTCCAAGTTAATAATTTATTACTTGATTTCAAAATCAAGTCAAGTTCAAGTACACTGAATGGAAGTACTTGAAGAAAACTTGAGTATAACTTGAGTTTTTGTCACTGAAATCAAGTTTATCTCCTGCATCCAACTAAAAATAATTTTGGGCGTCAATCATTATAATAATGACATCTTTGTGTTTGTTTTTATTCCACCGACATAAAAATTCTCCTCCACGATGCCCAGTGGTCCACATCGAGAATAATTCTGGGGGGTTATTCTCAAAAGACTTACGATCGTAACTTCAGTCGCAACTCTCGAGTTACGATAGTTGGGATTCTAAAAACATTTTGAAAATCGCAAGTTCTCAGAAAATCGCAAAAGTTGTCGTAACTTTACGACAACTAAATAGCAGTCGTAGGTACTTACGATCAAGCATTCTTTATATGGCGGGGTTCATTTGAAACCCCCTCCACACCAATCCACACCCCTACACACCCCATCCACACCCCTCCAGATCCCCTGCACACCCCCTGCACATCCCCTCCACATCCCCTCCACGTGGAGGGGAAGTGGAGGGGTTATGTATTTGAAGGGAAGTGGAGGGGAAGTGGAGGGGTTATGTATTTGAAGGGAAGTGGAGGGGAAGTGGAGGGGTTATGTATTTGAAGGGAAGTGGAGGGGAAGTGGAGGGGTTATGTATTTGAAGGGAAGTGGAGGGGAAGCGGAGGGATAATGTATTCTAAGGGGAAGTGGAGGGGTTATGTATTTGAAGGGAAGTGGAGGGGAAGCGGAGGGATAATGTATTTGAAGGGAAGTGGAGGGGAAGCGGAGGGATAATGTATTCTAAGGGGAAGTGGAGGTGTTATGTATTTGAAGGGAAGTGGAGGGGAAGCGGAGGGATAATGTATTCTAAGGGGAAGTGGAGGGGTTATGTATTTGAAGGGAAGTGGAGGGGAAGCGGAGGGATAATGTATTCTAAGGGGAAGTGGAGCGGTTATGTATTTGAAGGGAAGTGGAGGGGAAGCGGAGGGATAATTTATTCTAAGGGGAAGTGGAGGGGTTATGCATTTGAAGGGAAGTGGAGGGGAAGCGGAGGGATAATGTATTCTAAGGGGAAGTGGAGGGGTTATGTATTTGAAGGGAAGTGGAGGGGAAGTGGAGGGGAAGTGGAGGGGAAGTGGAGGGGAAGTGGAGGGGAAGTGGAGGGGAAGTGGAGGGGAAGTGGAGGGGAAGTGGAGGGGAAGTGGAGGGGAAGTGGAGGGGAAGTGGAGGGGAAGTGGAGGGGAAGTGGAGGGGAAGTGGAGGGGAAGTGGAGGGGAAGTGGAGGGGAAGTGGAGGGGAAGTGGAGGGGAAGTGGAGGGGAAGTGGAGGGGAAGTGGAGGGGAAGTGGAGGGGAAGTGGAGGGGAAGTGGAGGGGAAGTGGAGGGGAAGTGGAGGGGAAGTGGAGGGGAAGTGGAGGGGAAGTGGAGGGGAAGTGGAGGGGAAGTGGAGGGGAAGTGGAGGGGAAGTGGAGGGGAAGTGGAGGGGAAGTGGAGGGGAAGTGGAGGGGAAGTGGAGGGGAAGTGGAGGGGAAGTGGAGGGGAAGTGGAGGGGAAGTGGAGGGGAAGTGGAGGGGAAGTGGAGGGGAAGTGGAGGGGAAGTGGAGGGGAAGTGGAGGGGAAGTGGAGGGGAAGTGGAGGGGAAGTGGAGGGGAAGTGGAGGGGAAGTGGAGGGGAAGTGGAGGGGAAGTGGAGGGGAAGTGGAGGGTGCTTTGATAAATTCGTTTTTATATTTTTTGTCATTTGCACTCCTTAAACGTTGAATTGATTTGTAGAGAAAAACAATACGTGAAACTGATAGAAATGACAAATGGGAAGAATTTTATGGCTTATTGGATGGCTTAAGATTCGAAATTTTGACAGCCAATCAGAGCGTCCGTTACATGCTTACGATTCGTAAATATGATCGTAGCTACGATATACTTGCGATCGTTTTTGAGAATATTAAAATTTGAAAATCGTAGAGGCATCGTACGACACCTGTCGTAAGTACTTACGAAGTCGTAACTTGCGATATCGCAAATTCTGTTCAAGAATAACCCCCCTGGTGTCCTGTTTGCATACTTTGAATAATTAGAAGTTCTGACTTATTGTTTTATGAGATTGTTCTTGATAGTCGAGGTTCTTGTTCCATTATAAAAATGAATTTATTGTTCTCTTCACCTGTTCTGAAGCTAAGAAGAAGTTTAAGAGCAATTTATGATTCCCTGTAAGCAGGGGTGGATGTACGGGGTGGCCCACACTGGCTCGGCCAGGTTAAAAAGGCCCTCATACTACATCTGTAAAAGCTCAGACTATTTTGAGGGTTGGGCCAGGGTAAAAATTATTTTAATAATCCACACCCGCCTGTAAGAATAAGTTCTGCTAATATTAAACATCAGATGAACAGCAAACAATCTTATAAATCAATATTCGTTAAGCAAAATTAACGACGACAAATATTCATGAATATAACTGCTGGTTACACTCACCAGATTAGTGCAACACTAATGTGGACAGGCCAATAATACGATTGCTACCCTCTAAATTGTGGACATTAGTAAATTAGAACACAATTTTGCACAGTTTGCAATTATTTGATCAAGTATTTTAAACTTTCTAGCAATTTTAAGGTAAAGAATATCATCCGCATGCCGTTTAGTTTATCCTAATTACGGCCTAACCATTATCAGCTATTACAATTGCGAACAAAATTTCTAGCATTGTTTATTCATGCACAAAAAAATACTTGCACAATCAAGTTCAAATACAAGTTCAAGTCAAGTTATGTATGCACCTTGAACGTCAACTTATTAACAAGTTCAAGTTCTATAAAATGTACTTGAAAAGGGTGTACTTGAATACTCAAGTTGCTTGAAAAACTCATCAAGCATTCATCAAGTACAAGTAGGGATACCTTGTTTAGACAATTTTTCAAGTTCAAGTCAAGTTGTCTAAAATAACTTGACTTAAACGTAGATCTGATTGCCGTAGCGCGCTCAGTACTCCTGCAGTGCAATACGCATAGGTGGGAAATTAAAATGTGAGATAGGCCGGGGGACGGGGGAGATACGAAGTACGAAGTAGCGACGGCAACCAAGCATAGACCGCACGCCGTACCGAGCTATCATAGCATTAACGCTTCGCAAAATATTTCCTTTTGTTTACATTCCCTGTGTCCAAATTTTTCAATTCACAAACGTTTTCAACATTCATGTAATGAGCATACCTAAACGATAGTTTTGATAAAATTGCACAAGGCAGGCCGTAATTCATCTCTTTTACGTGGGTCACGACAAAGACGTGCTATTTTATCCTTTTTACGTGTTTTCCTGCTAATTATAAAATAAATTATTTATTTTAAATTAATTGTAAGTCATACACAAGCCTGAAGAAGGGCACGGTTGATGTTTGGTTCGAAATCTTAATGTATAGAAAGTAGTCATTTTGTGGAAAAACTGGAAAACATAAAAAAATAAATAGAGTAATGGCGGCGGAACAGGGTGGACAGGTGGGGCAGTGTACCACCCTGAAAAATAAGAGAGTGGTCAGCTTATTGTCCCACCCACAAATTTGCCTGAATTACAAAATTATAAATTACACTGATGGTGCTAAAAACGTGTATATTGTAATATTGTAAAATGTATAAGTGAAATAGTGTAGGGTGGCTCAGTGGTAGAGTAGTAAAGATAGGTCAAGTTATGTCAAGAGCTAAACCAGGAATGATCCCCTTAATTTATTCAACCGAGTAGGTTGTAGTCATTTAGTTAGGTAATCATCGTGTAGTAAGCATTGGTTAATTTCTTTCGTCATATTATAATTCATTATTTCTATAGAAAATGATGTTTTAAAAAAACCAAAACGAAGATGCTTTGCGGTTCTAAAAAGTGAAAAACTAGCATTTGATATGGGAGGAATTAGAGCAATAATGAACGAAACAAAGCATCTCGGATGCTACCTAATAATATATTATGTATACGTACATAAGTGTTTGCACCCAAGATGCTTTGTTTCGTTCATTATTGCTCTAATGCCTCCCATATCAAATGCTAGTTTTTCACTTTTTAGAACCGTAAAAGCATCTTCGTTTTGGTTTTTTTAAAACATCATTTTTTATTCAATGGTTTTCAAAATTTTCTTGATTTTATGAGTCCATAATATTATATAATAGTAATACATTATTAAAAATGTTCATGAAGTTCAAATAATTTAGTTAGTTGTTAATATTGGAAAGACTTGAAGTTGCGTTTTGAATATTGAAGGTTATGATTATGACAACCATAGTTTGAATTTTTAAAAAATTAATTTTTAAGGGTCCAAGCCCTTGGTCGCACATCATAAGATTTTGCACACTAGCTTACAATAGTTAGACAGACATATGTGCAAATTTTTATTAAAGTTGTTGTGGGGGAAGACCTTTAAAAAAACTGCAATGTATTAGGATAGGCAATTCCGTAGACTCAAGGGAAAACTTGGGTATAAACAGCTTCAGATCTCGTAAACTATACATGCTGAAGAGGTGAGTTAAACATTGGAGGTTGTACAAATTCTGTCATTGACTTTAAGCCCTTAAAATTAGGATTTGGTCAAAGGGTGTAGAAGTTATCCTCAAATCTTTTTTTTCATGAGGGGGTAAGTGCATATCTACGCTTTGCGTTTTTTCCGCAACGAATTTTTCAAAAGTTGAAAATTCTACTTTTGCGAATCAGTAAAATAAATGCATCTTCGTAAAAACTAGCAATAATAATTATTGTTTGACTCAATAATAACAACTATAGTTATTCTACTAATGTCGTAACAATATACACAGCGGAATTCAAATTGCAGAAACAATAAATTACAGGTTTAACATTATCAAACAGAACAAAACAGAAATCAGAGACACCTGTTGGCTTTGAAAAACTTTCGAATAACTACGAAAATTTCTCTGATAAAGAAAAGAGCTGATGTTGGCGCATATAAACCTTGGCAGCGCGGTAAAAACAATTGGGCCTATCACTAGACATCGGACGGTATTTCAAACTAGTAAAAGCCCTGTGCTCCACAGGGGACATTATACTTCAGAATTGTGAGAGTATACACAACCGTAAATGGCTATAGATCTCGTATCAAGGTCTGTGGAGAAGGCTTAATGTTAATAGCCAGCTTCCCCGGGCAAAGTAATCTCATATAAGACGTGAACTATTAATTGTAAGACTAACAATTCGTTTCATATAGCTAGTTGGTAATTATTCATCATCAAAAAATTATGGTACAACGCTCCGGCCCACTAAAGTTCTCTCTCAAACTCAATATTTGGCAATACACAGAGCTATGCAAAATACTTGGTCTTCGATGACAAAATACAAAATAAAATACCTGAAATAAAATATGGAAAATACAAAATACAAAGTAAAATACCTCAGGTTACATTTCTAAAATACAAATAAAAATACAATACATCATAGGTAATTTAAAATACTCAAATACAAAATACTGTATTTTAAATACAATATTTTCCTTAAAATACCCACCTAATGCTCACTCTTTTCGGTTTCTAGAACACAAACAGCGTTAACCCAAATAGCACAAGACGAGTTTTATTGAGACTGGTTCGGTCGCAAGTCGTGTAAAACTGGTCACAACAAACAAAACAAGTTAAAGACGACTTTAAACGGTTTTTTCTGTCCATATTACAATAATACTTTTAAATAAAAAATATTTTTTAAGGTCGTATAAGAGACTTTTCACACACGATTGCAAACATGACTATTGGAGTGGCGCTTAAAAAACAAAGAATTCAACTGCATCAAAAGTTGCATTGTACTGCATTAGCCATTTGCATCTACACGGACCTCAGTCAGTGGGATACACAAATGCAATCTTCCAGAAATTATTCAAAGGCTCACCATCGCCGCATTGTGAAGCAGAACGCAGCAAATTTACTTAAAAACAGCATTCAAGGTGAGGTATCTGATATATGTAATGGTTCTAATACAAATTCTCAAAATATTAATTCAACCAACCAAACTCCCGAAAAAGAATTGAGGATTAGTAATTTCGCCACCGCTAAAGACGTGAGTTGCACAAGTGAAATAACATGTGATGGCGGACCTATAAGATCCTTAAGTATAAATGGGTCAGACTCACGTGATGGTGATTTTAGTGAATCAGACTGCGATAACTTTCGATTTGAATTAGCTTCCTGGACAGTGGCTAATAAAGTGCCTCATATACATGTCAATAAATTATTAAAACTTCTTAAGAAAACTAATCACTTCAAGAATTTGCCGACTGATGCTAGGACGCTGGTTTCAACACCCAGGTACACTCACGTTCGTGAAGTGATTCCCGGATATTATTGTAATTTTGGATTAACCCTTTACAGGCCAAGAAATTGTAGCTGCACGATAGGTCAACCCCTGGCCAGAGTGGCCAGGCTCCTTACATAGCATATATATAGGCAAAGGGCTCGTCACATATTACATACAATTGGTCTGTTTCGACAAAGGCGCAGATTTGTAACACCCATGTGTGGCGAGTAGAAGAAACCTCTATGTACTTCAAGTATTACAATGCTTATCTAGCACATAGTAGTAATAATAGTACATTTCTAGTAAGCAAGAAGTGTGTACATGGCCCCTGTTAATATACGGCCATATACACGGCATTGAAAATGGCCGTCACTTTCTTTTTCTCTAAAATATAAAAAATTCCAGCAGTCACAGTAATTAAGTTTTTTAGCTACAATTATTAGGGTTCATTCATAAAATCATGGGGAACGATTAAAAAAATTCCTAAGATTCTAGTTAACAGTTTTACTGTCATTTTGTTAACTTTACTCTGAAAAATGAATGCTTTGGTCTGCGTGGCCGGGGGTTGGCCTGTATAGGGTTAAAAGGTCAAGTCCAGGACTACCTACAAAATGCGATGAGTGCAACACCTATTTCTAAACTGTTGCTTCAATTCAACATCGATGGAATTCCCATATCGAAGAGCTCTAATAAGCATTTTGTTCCCATTTTGTGTTACATTGTTGGAAGTAACCGGGATCCATTTGTAGTCGGATTATGGTGTGGAGAGAAGGACAAACCAAAAAATGTTAATGCATTTCTTCGTGAGTTTGTGGATGAGTGCAAAGATCTGATATCCTGTGGGTTAAATTTTCACGGTCGCTTTTTTGAAGTTGAAATAGAGTGTTTTGTTTGCGATATTCCAGCGAGAGCCTTTGTTAAAAGCACAAAAGGACATTCAGGATACTCTTGCTGTGGCAAATGCGCAATAGAAGGACGGTACGCTGGATTCATTTAGTGGTTTTAGATTTTAGAACGTTTTGGGTGTTTTAAAGTCTTTGCTCAAGAAACATACAGGCGAAATACAGCAAATTTATCGCAGAATTTCGGAGTTTCAAAATTTTCTCACAACTATGAAGCGAAGATTTATAAGGATATAAATATAGTAATTCTTGTGGAGCTTCCAGATGAGTGTACACCACCAGTATATAAAAACAATCAGTTTGAACAAAAATGTGTTCATATCAAGTGACACAAGAGACAACTGTGTTGAGCTTAATAATGGAACAATTATTGCAATAAAATGTCGTTATTTATTGAAAATAAATTTAGTTCCGAAAAAGCTTTGGTTGGCTACGAATTTAAAATTTTAGGACATTTCTACGATTTTCCATGCTTTTCATCCGTAGCTGCTACATATGTAATTAAACGGTTGAATAATTTACAGGTGTGATCTTTTTCAGAATTGAAGTACAAAAGGCAAAACTATGCACAAAACGACAACAGTGTGGTTTCGTATCGGTTAATCTCCTCTGACAGCGATTTCGTCTAAAATGTTTAGCATTGTAGAATTTGGAAAAAAAGAAGGAATTGCAGTAGTTCCTACAAATTGGATTCAATCAAACAAGACGGAATGTATCTGGCCCCTTTTAAAAGTACCCAATCTATATACAATGCAGTAAAGAAGCAGTTACTACCTAGGGAAGGAGAGACTTGGAAGAGTTGCAAAATTATCAAAATATTTCGGAAGACATACGGTAAGTTTGTCAATATTTGGGTTGTTTGAATATTATGAATACATGCAACAAATCTGTTGCTTCCTCCTGCGCTAATGATGTTTTAAGTATTTAATAACAATTTTCAAAAATTACTAGATTATTTAAAAATTTGTTACAAAGTAAAGCATAAGTATAATTCTGTACGCATTAGAGTATAAAATGTGCTTGGGCACAATAGAAAGCTAATTATATTTTAACAACTATTGTAGATTCGTTTGATTGCGCACGGAAGAATCTGAATAAAGCAACGATTCAGTCAGATTTTTCCACAGATACGGAACCTGAGTTTAAAAGAAGGCGTACGCAGGTGTCTGTAAAGGCTAAATTTCTGGAGCCTGCCTCTGAGCCCGAAAAAAGCGAATGTCCCAAAAAGCGTTCCGCGTGTAATCATGTCAATAATAATTTGTTGCCACCACCGCCACCGCCACCCATAGAAGTTATTCGTAAAAATACAAACCATTTTGAAGATTCTACGTCGAAAGATTTGACAACGACTGAATGGGCGTCTCGAGCGGAGTTTTCTTTGACATTAGCAGGCAATTCAAACAGCTCCGAAATATGTTTTGAACAAGATGGATCAATAATCGATACGGAGGAAGAAATAAGAACTGCTCCAGATGTTCGTGTTCAAGCTTCTTCAATTGCGTCAATGTCAAACATCACACAAGGTACGTAAATCACTGTATTTATAATTTTCATGAACACGTATATTTAATAATTATAAGCTCTTGGACAGATAGCATCGTTAGGTACTAACAAGGAAATTTTTTGGTTTCAGCTCAGGGATTTATCCAGGTAGTAGCCAAATTGTTGTCAGAAATTCGGGAGTCTTTAAAGAACTTGCACGCAAAAGTTGACAGCAACACATCGGGGGGTTATTATGAAAATAATTCGGAATTTGAAGATGATGAATATATTCGAGCCGAATCAGTGGAACAATTGGAATCAATAAGCAAAAATGTTCTGGAGAATCCCGGCTACAAGAAAAAACTGGTAGTCATTTCAATACTAGCTTGTTTCGCGTTCATTTATTTTCTGGTATTGCATGGTATAGAATTAGTTAAAAGAATTATAATTATTTGTTATTACGTTTCCAGATTTTGCATTTATGCAGTGTGAGTGGTCGTAGTTGCACCAAATTCTTAAACAGGATGTTGGCAGAAATCATGACCGATGTCGTTGCTGTAAATTATAGCTACAAAGGTCAACGAGGAAAGCATTGCTTTAAAGATCTTCAGCTGAAATCTTTGTTAGTCTGTAAGTAACTGGAGCGTATGTCTGTGTTTCTTCGGCAGTAATTTTCATTACAGAAAAAACAATCAAATTTTAACTAATTTTTACAGGCTGTATGAAAAGAAATCCTGTTACTCGAAAGAGTTCATTGTCGTTTGATATTGAACTGGGTATTGGAGATTGGCTGAAAAGAGCACGTCAGCGTTTAGAGCGAAAGAACAAGAAAAGTGCCTACATTTGTTTGTTTAGCGCATGTTTTAATTACTAATCCCTTGAATGTTTGAAATCATATTAGTCCGATTTATTTTAGCTGCTGTAATTTGGAAAACGTCAGGAAGAGTCCTCGGGATCTGAAGACGAGCAACAATCAGATTCAAACAGCGATTCAGAATTTGTCTAGTGTGTGTTGACTATTTCCTAATTAAGTAACATTTGCAGTTCATTAATAATTACTAAATATTTGTATCTTCCACACAAATTCATTTTAGCGAATTTTTTGTAACCGTATCTATATTGGCTGTCAAAAATATGCTCATCCGATTTGCAGTTTTGTTGTTAACTCATATTCCGTAGTTTAAATAAATAATTTGAAGACAATTATTAGTATCAAAAAATATTTTTTGCAAAAAACAGTAAGTTATAATACGAATATAATATATGTTTCAAAACAAGGACCAGTTTGGCACCTGTTTATCCCTCCGGAAAAAAGACGTATTTAAAACGAGTATCAGGGTCTCATCAGAAGGTCTCCGGGATGTCTTAAGACTGAATGAGACAAGAAAAATTCCACTTTGGTACTAGTTATTCTATGTGAATGCGACGTCTCTAATTTGTCTTGTGCTATCTGGGAAGAAGCAACCTTTTAAAACCTAATCAGATAACTATAATCACTTCAAAGATTGTATATAAGAAATGTGTAGTAACAAATTGTTCAACTAATACCAAATAGGTCAGTCCATTATGAATATGATTTAAATCGTTTTGACTGTTAATGAAAATATGTAGATTACAGATAATATGAAATTTCGATTTATTAGTAACTAAATGTATTTTTGGAATAATTATAAAAATTAGTATCTGAAAATTAAATTGAGTCGGCGTCTCTTAAATATCGTTGTTGAAGAGCCAAAATGATTTATGCTGTACAAAATCATACGCGCGTAAACCATATTGCCTTTTCAGTGACGATATGTAATACCGAGATCCTGAACATTTTTGATGTAGTAAAGGGATTCATTCCAACGTATGTTATTTCAATGCTATTCTCACATATATTGCACATCATACAAGCTACATACAATGTCAAAGTCAGAAATCATACAGGTGAAAAGTATTTTGAGCCAAATACTTTATTTGAAAAACATTTCACTTGTCATTGGGAGTAAGTAAATACCAAATACTTTTGTGCTTACTGGCTCTTAAAATACCAAGTACAAACTACTTGCCCAATGCGTGTCAATTTGGAAATACAAAATACTTTGTGGTCTGAAAATACGTATTTTGAAATACTGTATTTGAAAATACTGCATAGCTCTCTCAATACACGTGGAATTTAACTAATCGCTTGATCAACTTAATACCAACGTTGTTATTAAATCTTGCTGTTGCATCACTGCATGGTGCTTCACCCATTAGTGGATCAGCCAAAGGTGGGCCCCTATCCCAGATCTAGGATAGAATATAGGCCCAGATCTGGGGTGCAAAATAAAAATGAGAAATATAGGCACGGATATAGGCTAGGGCTCAAAATAAATATAGGCTAGGATGAAAATCTAGGTAGGGTCTCCAGATTGCTTCTCGGGGTTAGGGAATATAGGCTAGGCTTCCTGAAACTACCCACACCTAGAACGCATATAGGTAAGCCGGTGTGTAAATATGTTCCGCTCGTAATAGTTATGTATCATGTGTACTTTGTTACTACACGGGTAGTAAATATACACATTGGAAAGTATTAATAATGTATATATAATTATCCAGGGGTTTAGGAGAAAGTAATGTGTCTTCTAGGCAAGGGCAATTTCTAGGCAGGCGGTCCCTTATGCTAATAGCCTATATAGGATTATAGGCAGGCACTTGTCGCCACCAGCCTTGAGGGATAGGGCATAAATCGTAAATTGAAATTCTGGGCCTATAAGGGGGCCGCAGAAGATTTTAATATTATAGGCAGGATGTAGGCTAGGGTAATGAAAAGGCCCACCTTTGGGATCAGCACATAATTTGTATATAGCTCACAATCAGTTTTACAGTAATAATGTAACTGAAGCCTCAGACACTGGACGCACTGATTATTTAAAATAAGAAAAAAGAAAGGCATTCATATTATTCAACACTCAGCTATAGTTACTAAAGTCCATGATTCCTACAAATCAATCCTTACTTCCTAATGATATTTTTAGGTGATATACATAAAGATCAAATGTATGCACGTTAAATATAAAAACTGTTGAAATAAGTACTTTCAATTCCATTTGTTTTTTCCTAATAACGATCGCACACTTACATATGTGCACAAAGTTCAGTCATTAAAATTCTCCTATCAAATTCTTCAGTGCTGTAACCGAACGTAGTTTTTCTCACTACCAGACTTAATTTAATCCGAATTTAATTATTTATGTCTAATGCTTATAATAATTATGATTAGCGCTTTTAAGTGATAATCTAAAATTGCGTAACATTGCGAGCTTCCAGTAGGCTGCAAGCAGCTGGTATATAGCCGAAAAGCACAGCAAGCGGAGCGAGCTGAAAAAGCTCTCCTCTGCGCTAGAGTTTCAGCTTCAGCCCGCTGTGCTTCTCGGCTTGCTTTATATACCACGGACTTGGTTGGCTATATAGTGGAATAAAATAGTACACAAAGAGGCTTGCTATATAGTAAAATGAGCCGCGAAGGTTTGAATCGTAAAGCCAATGCCGCGAAAGATTAAATCAACGGACAGGAAGTGGTCATAATAATAAAGGACTAGTAAAAGCCCCGTGCTTCGCACAGGAGCAATTGCTTGTGTAAATAAATAGTATAAATAATAAAAGTGTAAATGGCAATAGATCTCGCATCAAGGCCTGTCGAGAAGGCTTAATATTAATATCCCGCTTCGTTAGGCTAAGTAATCTCATATAAGACGTGAACTATTAACTGTAAGACTAACAATTCGTTTTTATATAGGTAGTTGGCAATTCATATTATTTATAATATTAATAATATATATAATATATATAATATATAATATATATAATATATATTATAATATATATGATCAAATATGATTTTTTATGTTATTATAATTCGTATATAGATCCGTTGTACCGAAATATTGTTACTGAAGCCTCAGACACTGGACGCACTGATTATTTAAAATAGACACAATGAAAGGATTTCATATTAGCGCAACACATTTAACTTGCTATAGTTACTAAAGTCCATGGTTCCTACAAATCAATCCTTACTTGCTAATGATATTTTTAGGGATATAAAGATCAAAACTCTGGATGCTAAGCCTTGTAATTATTCTTCCTAATAAGAATCCCACACGACTGTGAACTAAGTTCAGACATTAAAATTCTCCTCTTATCAATTTATTCAGTATTGTAACCGAACGTAGTTTTTCTCACTACCAGTCTTAATTTAATCCAAATTCGATGATTTATGTCTAATGTTTATAATAATTATGGTTAGCGCTGTTAAGTGATAACCTAAAATGGCGAAATATTGCGAGCTTCCAGTATGCTGCAAGCAGTTGGTAAATGCCGAGAAGCAAAGCGAGCTGAGCGAGCTGAAAAACCTCTCCTCTGCGACAGAGTTTCAGCCCGCTGTGCTTCTCGGCTTGTTGTGTATACCACCGACTTGCTTGGCTATATAGTGAAATAATATAGTACATACCGGCTTGGCTTGCTATATAGTGAAATAAGCCGGGAAGGTTTGAATTCGTGAAATAAGCCGCGAAGGTTTGAATTGTACTACAAACGCGCGAAGGTTTAAACCAACAGAAGTGCTCAATAATAATAAAGGATATACAGCACCAGGTTGTTAATTTGATGCATACTTATTTTTGTTCGAAGAAATCGTCAGATGTCAAAACTTACTTGTCTCGTTCATCTTCATATCCATAATTCAAGTTTGTTTCTGAATATTTTTGAGAGTTTATTGTCGGCATAAACGTGCAAATTATTCGATAACAGTCAAATAAATTTTATTATTACAATGACTTCTCATAACAATGACTCATTTACCGATTTGGTAGGTAAATGGAATTTCATGTGTAATCAGTGTGTCATGTCCTAACTGCAATCTTTAGCGATCATTTTTGCCTTGTGCTTTACTGCTGCAATTTCTGCCTCACGTTCATGCTTAATCCTCGACGTTCTTAATTTCATTTCTTCAAAATCTTCCTGGAACATGACCCTTAAAGCGGGATACATCAAAGGGACTTTTGGTATATCACTTATTCTCACCTGGGCAATCGAAACATAAATTAAGTTTGATGCGACTTCTGTGATAACTGATTATCAAATAGCATATCCAAACCACTTCACTAAAATTGTAAAGCACATACCCGCATATTATCAAAGGCGACAGCAACGTTTGGCTCCAGTCGCTCAGAAAACACAGGTACTCTGGCATATCGCTGACTAAAATGTGTCAAAATAGTATTCTTCGCTTTCATTCGACGTCCAATTTCAATTGCTTCAGAAACAGTTGAATGCTGTTTGTTCCTCGCCTCTTGAACTAATTCGTCTTCAAAAGTAGCCTCGTGTATACAAACATCTGAATCTGATCCTATTGTAATGAACGGATCACAAGGTTGGGTATCTCCCGAATAACATACTTTCCAACCAGATTTATGCTTAACTGCCACACCAAAAGCATGCAAGCTGTGTCTAACAGAACATGTTACAATATTTTCGAGCTCTAACGAATCTAGTATGTCTTGCTTTCGTTTGTGAATAAAAGGTCCATTATAATTAGTAAATAAAGACACATTGGCTACTAGGTCATATAGCTTCCGAATACTTTGGAAATTATGGTGGTACGTTCTAAGCCAGAAAAGAATCTGATGCGGGGCAAAAATTACTAGTGGACTAAATGGAATATTTAAATTTTCAAATGCTGAGGCACGGGCTATTAGAAGATTGTTTAAACCTAGGTGATGATCAGCATGCAAATGAGAAATATAAACGGCTTTAAGTTCAGTTAACACCCGATTAATTTCAGATGGACCATAAAATCTAAATAGCTGACCGAAGGTACCCTCGCCGCAGTCAAATATCATTCTCGCGTTTTCACTGAAAACATAAAGATATTAATTCAAACTTGTGGCTTATGAGATTGACATTGTAAAACCAGGTCAATAACAACACACGACACGTTTTGTACTGCTACCTTATTGTTAGCAGGATTCCGCTAACATTACGCACACTGTTAGGGATCGACGATCCAGTACCCGCAAACAAAATATTTGGATACTCGGACGATTTATCCATAGAACCAACGTTCTCCTTGAATCTTGCAAGTTCCTGAGGAAAGTTTTCCACAACCATTGCTTCTTTCACGTACTTATCAGGGTAAAGGTCCACCACTTGTGAACTGAGAAATATATTGAAATGTATTTATAGATATACTTCAAGGAATCCAATAAAACAACGCTGAAAAACTTACGTATCAAATCCAGTTGCAGGTCGAACAGAAAATTTCATAAGTGGTTTGCCTAGTGTGACTGGTACTTTAAGGTCTTTGAAACGTGGAGGGAGAGCAGGTTCTGATAAGTGAGTTATTGGTTTAATGACATTACGCTTCCATATACCTATAATGTCATCATACTCCAGCAGACATGAGCGTGACCTTTCCCCACCAGTTAATAATGGAAACATATACTCATCAAATAAATTCAGTTTCTGCTGTAATCTATGCACAGCTTCACTTCCAAAACTTGTACAAGCCGAGTTGAGCAACATATGTTTTGTTTTTGGTCCGAATTTCTGCATCCACTCTTGGTATCTAGGATCTAAAACGATCTTATGTGGTGTAAAGTGAACAACTATCGACGGAGTTAGCAGGTATGGATCTTCAGTTAAATTCTGGTGTTTGCTCCAAGTAGGATGGGAAACGAGATCGTCTAAGTAATCTTCGGAAGGGCAATCCGCAACTGTGAATCGTAGTTATTCAATTAATGCAAACTGTAGTACTGATTTTGCCTTGTGATTCTTCCTGGAAATCTTTAGACATACCCACAAAAACCGGACTGACACCATCTTCACTTCGAACATCTTTAGCTAAAACTACATTTTCATTTTTCAGAGTAATGCTCTTTCCATCCTTTAGTTTACCCAATGAAGGACATGACGGGATTCCCGTCTCCACCCGTTTTTTAACTAAGCGTTTCCCTTCCTTGGACTTTGCTCGGCAAATATAGCACATGGCGCTTTTCACAGACAGATCGAACGGATTTCGCGCTGCATCTTGATCTTGCATAAATGCATTACCATCACCTTTGTTTTTTTTCGAACCTACACTTTAAATTGTAAATTATTGTTGTTTACTAAAACCAATTTCCGAACTGACTTTAAAAACTAGCAAATTCAACTCTAATTACTTACTATCAACTGTAACATCCATCTTGCGTTTGAATCCTTTAATGGGTTTGTAATAATCAATATTGAGATCCTCAGGATCCAACTCAATACTATCCCAATCGCTGCTTCCATTTCCAGGAGATTCATCACTATCAACTGAGTTGGGATAGATTGGAACGTACTCAATCTTCATAACATGGTCTTCATAGAACTGGTTGTTCAAACAGTCAGCGGCTTTTATATGTAGATTCTTCAAGATAATAAATCGGCTGGTGACATTGAACATATGTTCCTGAGTAAAAATCGTTGACAATAAAAGTTCACAAATTAACTGTCTTAACTAACCATCCTCTTACCAAAGTGATTATTCAATCATTAAATTGTAATTGCTAGTTAAAACATCATATATATAGATATGATGTGAGATATTAGTGAGTATACTCACTAAGCCTGGTGGTCCATGTAACGCCAACACCGGTATGCCGATATCCTGGATAGTCAGGGCCATCCCCGGTAGCCCCCCAATCTTATCCCATTGTTTCGAGGTTACAAAAACATTGTCCCATCTCCCCAATTTTAAATTGTGATCAAGTGCTAACCTCTGCGACCCTTCTCCACAATTGAACATGTACCTACAGACAAAGAATATAAACCTTCACTAGTACACCTTCCAAACCTTCAGAAAATTATTGGATCCAAACTGCACCGAATTACCCGCTCGATAATAATACTGAGAATAAATTAAATTTCCAACCTCATCTGGTCAGCAAAAATGTAGAATGACGCTGGAGATCCATACGCTCCAGTTCCAAGGACTTCAAGGAATATCTTTCGAGCAGGGCGTTTTGGTGAATTTTCCAATTTGGCCCTTCTGGCTGTTTTCATTGTTGGAATTTGCGCACTTTTGCTATCCATCGTTAATAGCAAGTTATTCAAACTACTGCTATTTATTTTCTTTTCATGAGCGCTAGTGTCAAACTCCAATGACTTTTTCGTTATCGTTTTATTTCCTCCTGGTCCTGAACCTTTGCAATAGGATCTGGAGAAATCAGCTACCACTAATCTTTTGGCTAAATTATTAAAGGCACTCATTTGGGTAACGACAACGAGACAACCCTAACTATAAATTCACCTTGAATACATTGGTGAACTTCGATCTAAAAAAAGTAATTACAATTTCAGTCAGTTTTTTACAACTAGCAAATATTCTAATTTTAACTTCAACTTCAATACTACGATGAAATTATATGATCCAAAATTCAGTCAGATCAAAAGGACAAATGAACTTGGTTTTTATAAAATGTGACTAGAAATATTTAACACTAATTATGCAGTCAATCCTAAAACTAATACAGAATCACACGAAACTAAATATCTATTGCCCTTTATTTATAGGGACACTTTAGTAGTTAAATTCCAGCCAGTTCAATTCATTTAACGTGCACAGCTATGCCATTAAGTAACAAAAACCATAGGTATATAGGTATACTAGCGTAAACAGCCATCGGCTTCGCCAATGGAAACTACATATATATTTCATATGCATAAGCCGTTTAGCAATTTTGTAGTGTGTACTTGCGAATCTATAAAGCGCGCTTAGAAGAGAGAGCGAAGATTTAAAAAACTCTCTTATGGCACGCATAGATGGGCGTTTTTCTTCCCCTCTGCCTCTTTGTGCGAGGGATGGAATATAGCCTGCTCGCACTCTCCCTCGTCATCACTCGAGCGACACGTTTCGGTTTGTCCTCGTCCCCACCCTCGTGAGGGGCTACTTTTAAAATTCACCCCTCTCCCTCGCACTCATGAGGGCCCTCGTTATTTTAATTACACGTCAATAACCCCCTACAATTTCCTGCAATACCTGTGCCTTCAAACAACTTTTTCGCGGACACTTGGTTAAAATATGATAACTTCAATATGTGTCGACATTCCCCCAGTTCTAGTACGGAACTTTTGGGTAGCTTAGAAAGTTTATATTTCCTAGAACATAGCGTTCAAAACAATTTTTTTTTAAATTGTTGTTGAAATAAACTACTGTATTCAAAATAGTGCCTTTTATTGGTGCAGGTTTTACATAGGTATTTGGGTACAGGTACATATTATATTTCGTGGTTGACATAATTGTAAAAATTATAAAAAAAATTACAATGTTTTTTCGATTTTGTCCTGAAAATAACGTAAAAAACAAGTTTAAAATTATAATTCATCGGTAAAAAGTGCATATCTTCCTTATATTTTAATTGTCGGCAAAATGGAAAACATTCAGTAGTCAAACTACAATACTTTGTTATAACAGACATTTTTGTTGGTCTTTGACAATAATTCTTCATTATAATCGATTCAGTAGCTCAGAAAATGACTAATATTGATCAAAGCTGTTTTCTACGTCTCCGATTAATAAAGATTAGTCGCAAATAGGTTACATAACAGACCAGTAATATTCAATAGTGGGGTCTGAAAACAGCATTAATCAAATATAAAGCCCATGTGCTATGTTTACAAATGACCATGTCTCCCCGACATCCTAAAATCAAATTTTTTTCTGGAGTTTAATATGAGAAATTTTAACCTAAACAAGAGGACCTTTTACTTTTAAAAATTAAAACTGGGATTTAACTGGGGGGCCATAAACCATGTACCTAAGACGTTATGAAGTTGGTCTTGCTACACAACAATATATGCATGATTTTCGCATAACGATTAAGGTAAGAGAAGGTCATGAGGGCTTACATGTGTACTCTGCCTCCCCCTCTTTCGTTCACACCCTATTCATAGGTCCTCTCCCTCATGTTAATGAGGGCGCCTAAAATCAACGTGTACTCGCCATCCCCCTCGCAGTTTGTGAGGGCGAGGACGAGGGAGAGGGCGAGGCATCCCTCAATCCCTCGTGAGGGTGCCCATGTATGATGGCACGGCCAAATTATAGTATTTAGTGATTCGAAATGAATGGATTTACTTTTTAAAGGCGGCAGATTGAATACTATGAATGCAAGGATTTCTTGCAAATTAAGTAGTTTGTTAATGTTTGCTGCGGACCTATTGAGCTATGTTGAATCGTACCATCGTACGTGTTAAATCCATGCTTGCAACAAGTTCGTTCAGTGAACTAGTCCCTGAACTGAACTTTTCAAAATATTTAACGTTTTGAGTGAACATGAATGAACGGAAATAGATTAATAAAGTAAATGCCTGAGCGTGAACTGAATTATTTTCCCCTTTGAATGAACTTGAATTATTAACGATAAGTTTAGCAAATCGCTGAACTGAACTTAGTTGAACTTCAGGAAATATTAGAACATGTAGTAATAGATGTTTTATTTGACATATTGACTCCATATTTCCACCTGCAAATACCACGAAGTCATCGTGTTTTTGTATCAGATGTGCTGTTATTATTTGTACTAAGCGATTCGTCTTGGAAATCCAAAGTGCATGAACTAGAGAGGTATAATTGCTGCAAAGTGAATTTATAATACCATTTAACCTAATGGTATTTAATTAACTATGGTTGATTAATTAATTAATTATAGTTGATTTATTATTTTATTTTATTAATCATAAGCCAAATAATTTATTAATTATAAGTTATTCTGTGTTTAGTTTACCTAAGAATATAAACTGAAAGTATACCCGACAAGGAATTTATTTTTTCTGCAATGCCGAAACTGGGATTTGTTATCCCTTAATATTCTTAAACACTCGATTAAATATTAGCTATATTATATATAAATTATTGGCTTAAATACAGAATTTATTACATAATTATTAAAAATGAGCTGAATTGAATGAATAACTGGTTTACCTGTACTTGAATTGAACTGATATAATTGCAAAGTAAATTTGAACTGAACTGAATGAGCGGTAAAACTAATAGTAAAGAACTTGAGTGAACGTCATATTTGAATTTGTACAGTGAACTGATTGTGAGTTGGAATGAATGTGTTCGTAATCCATGGAATATTGAGTTGAACTTGAATTGAATTTTAGGCTGTTTTACTTTCCCGGCCACAAATCATGTACCATGCATATGCCACCCTATATAAAGTCATTTAGTACATATGTAAATACCACGCAATGTGCCATGCACTGCATGGCATGAGCCATGTACCATGCATGAGCCATGTATGTACCATGCATGAACTCTGTAATGTACCATGCCGATGTGGAAACAAGTTTATTTTACATAATTTGGATAATAGCTTGAAGTCTGGATTTCATTGACATTGTATAGCGTTGTATCGCAAAAATTCAATAAAATTTAATAGCACATCAACCAAACTTCCAGGTCAGTTTTGAAATTTAATAATTAATTAAGTTGTTATTAGAGGGTACGAAGATCTACAAATTAAGTGGCACGGTATATGCCATGTATATGCATGGCATATGCATGGCATATGCACGGTACATGATTTGCGGCCGGGAAAGTAAAACTCAGCCGAATTTTACCACGAAGTTGCAACGTTGCAAGCATGGTTCAATCGTGATTACTGACAGGGAATGACAAGAGAAGTGAAAGCACGGTCTCTCTCTATCGGGAAAAAATTCACGCTGGTACAAGATCAGGGCTGGGGCACTGTGGAAATTTGTATGCTCTACGTTTATGTACATACTTAAATGTAGTTTTCACAAATTACTAATAGCATGTTACAAATTTCTCCAGAAGAAGAAATTGTTTTGCTTCTTGGCCGATCATACAATAATGTAAGGAGTGAATTTTCTACAGGAATACTGTGGTAAAAAATGGTTAAATATAATGTCATGTAACGTAAGTAATTACTTTGTTGAATTGACCATTAATTGATAATTACTGAATATTAACATGAACCTAATGTTGATCAGTCTAGAGTCAAAAAATATGCTTCTTACGGTGTTTATTTCCCTATTATTATATGATTGAGATTATGTGTGAAAAACTTGATATAAATCCAGAAGCACTAAGAATAGAATCAAGGGCAATAACTCGTTCAAAACCGTCTTGGTGGCCCGGAATCAAATTTTGATATCAATTTTTGGGTTTTCAAACTTTTGACCACAAAATCTCGAAAAACCCGTCAATTTTGACCTATTCATTTGGATTACCGCGATTTTTTGGCGTCCTTACAATAGAACCAAGTGACTCAGAACTTTGTATTAATTTACAAAGTTTCAAAATTTTAATCGCGAAATTTTGAATATTAAATATTCCAATACAAAATGAAATTTCGTAACTAGCAACAAACCCTGTACTCCACAGGGGCAGTTACTTGGAGGGGATGGAGGTGTTTGAGTTTGCATACAGGTATTGAGGTAAAGGGCTCCCTAACCAAGCATGGTCAATTCCTAGTTCCGGCCGATTTTCCACGAGTTCCTCGCATTTTACGGCGTTGGTAGTTTTAAAGTCTTCGTAGGCGTATGCCGTGCATTTGATTTTTTCTCCGCTGGTTTGGCCAAATGGACTTTGCTGCTTCAACCTTTTCCTGAAGTCCTTGCCATAGAAATAAGTTTCGATAATGCTAAAGCTTGCAACCTCATAAGCAGGTTGGGTAGTGGGATACTGTTAAAATGCGATCAGAGTCGCTGAGAATCTCAGGATCACTGGGCGCATGAATGGTGAGAGATCGTGATCCTGATTTACTACGAGTAAAGGAACGAGTTGGGCTCCTTTCTCGAGAGAATGAGAGCATTCAAGATTGAGAGAATTGAAAATACAGACGCATTCAAACCATTATCTTTAACATTTGTTTCTCTTATAAGCCTGTTTTGTTAAACCCATTAACTCGAGTAAACCCGCCAGAAAACCAGAAAAACCTTTTTTATTAAATTATAAATGTTGTTACATTAATAATCGTTATATACATATGATATATGTAATCACATTAATACAAAGTCGTGAACGAATGTACCCACCGAAACTGTTAATTCGATACATCAACATTGTGTCCTCCAAATGCATATAATATTCAAAAATAACAGGACAAAACTAATCGGCAATCTGAATTTTAAAGAAACACGAAGTAATAATAACTTAATCCTTTTGCTACAAACCCACTGTTTCCACTAACTTAAACTGCAGAACTGGACCTGCTTTGTTTTTAATACTCTGAAGCGTTAATGAACTTCTAGTGGATAACAAAGGTCAAAGCAGACACGATAAAGCACCACAGCTTGAAACTCTCTATCCTACCATCGCTACACAATTACGCAATTTCTGAATTTAAATGTGTACAGATGCCGACGAATGAATTCAGGTAATAAAATCTTTAATCTCTGATGCTAAACAGCCTTTTGAATTCGTAGACGATTTACAACAGCTAATAAATTATGTTCCATACTTGATACTCTCAAATTATCCTTTTTCAAAAAAAACTTGAAAAGGCAACCAGACTCTGGCGAAGATTCGAATTCTGCCTGCAGCCACATTGTGAAATGGGCTAATGGGCAGCTTTACAAAGTAGAACAATGGCTGTAGGAATGTCTAAAAAAGTATGTATGAAATATTACTAAAGAACCTCTGAAACAAATGCGGAATGACACGCCGACATAATGAAGCCTTTTCTCTCAAAGAAAGGTTAGGTTTTGTCCAGTCTTTAATTGATCAAATATTTCGTGCAAGCGTTGCTCCACACGTTGCTTAACAAACAGCTTCATGATGTAAATATCATTAAACTAGTTAACCTATTGATTTTTTTTAAAGTTATGTACAACTAATATTTATTGGATCGTACTGGTGTTCTTGGTCGTTTACACTGGTATGATATTGAGAATCATCTAACTCACTATCGCTCCGGTGATGGTGCCATCTTCTGCCTTGTCGAAATCAAATGTCGAGTCTTCATCTTCAAACATCCATCCACGACGTGTGCCAGAGTTCATCATGCACTCTAAATCCAAGTATCCGTTACGTAAGTCTTATGGCACCTTAAAACGTTCAAAACCAAGCAAATTAGCTACACGCATTTTCATGTGCTACAAAAAATGTTGGAAGCAACACTGTCTTCTCAGATTAAAATGATCAACATTTCAATATCAGATATATGCTTGTCTATAGATACTTACATCATCGATTTAAATCGCAAAAGTGATTTAACAGAAGATTGAAACAACTGCTTCTATCAAAATAACAAAAGCCTCTAACCATTAAAAATTGTACTCACCATCATATGATTATTCCACTCCTCCTTGTCGCAGTCATTTTCGTAACATTCTAACAATCGATTTCTGGACGTTAACCTGATCAACAAGCCGTTTCAGTTCGTTGTTGGCTTACTCCGTAGACATTTTCATATTTCTGGTAAGACTTAAAATTCTGTGATTGTGATCCAAAGGGTCTCCCTCCTTTTATATATGACATCCTCACCGGACTTAAAACCGTTATCATTTATGATTATTCCTCCCGTTCAGTCGATTTATTGAAATATCCATGGATGCATTTCTTTTACAACTCATCATTACTTTCCTTTGAATCATCTCCTAACTTGTTCTCACTTTCAGTCAATGTACCGTTCCACAATGGTTCAGAAGCTGAATTAACTGAATTTGTGGACTGTCCTGTAAGGAATACTTCGGATTCTGAACCTGTTGCTGCTGGATCCAATTCTAATGTCAAGCTGAAATTAATCGACATGATTTCTTAGCAATTTTAACTTTCTACTTTGTATAACAAGAAAAATTACATAATATCAGAAGAAAATGTCATCTTGTTTATCAGATATATGCTTGTCTATTATTTGTAACATCATTAAAAACCAACAAAACGCACTAAAAGGAATATCTTTATACACACAACGAACCTATTTCTGTCGTATTCTTCTGTAGAATTCTCCATGGTGGTTAACAATTTCTACTTGCTACTGTCTATATGAGCAAGTTGACTAACTATCAATTTTTCTTGGTCAACATTCAATGCCAAATCTGATTCCAATTTGGAAATTTTGCCCTCACTTGCAACCATTTCACTGGTTGATTCCGGCCTCCAGCTCCGATTCTACTTCTTCATATTCTTTTTTCTGCAGTACGACAGATGCATACATACATATAATAACAGAAAACCAATAAAAACATGCCGGTAATAATTGTAATAACAAATTCGAAACAGCAACAAACCTTTTCGGAGATTCGCAGTCGGGTTTCAAAATCTCCTTTTTCCTTCACATGATCCCAGTCAATTTTATCAAGTTCATTTTGAACCTGCTTTTTGATGTTTTTCAAATTATTGGGATCTTTCTCCAACTCCACTTTGAGTTTCATATCTTCCCAAGAGTTTATTTTCTCAGACATATCCTGCATATCATAATCAAACAATTAAAATAGGTCATCCCATTCCAAACCAAGTTAAATCCTACCACGTTCTTTCATTAAATAAATATATTCTCAGATTAAATGAATCAACATACATGGATTTAGATATATGCTTGTCACTAAATTTGCATCATTGAACAATACCCGGTTTCACATTCGTGCACATTCGCCCGGTGCTAATTAAACTACATTCATGCATACTAATTACATAAAAAATACGTGAAAAAACTATTCGACTAACTAAGATTGAAAGTCCTCTTCCTTACATAATTTACAAAGCTGATTTGAGCGTATCGACGCTCTGAACAGCAATTCGGTCTAAGCAACACGCGGTCAAAATCATACCACAGGGAGTCAAAATTTGACCTAAAGTCAGTCACAACAAGGTAGGGATATGGCACATCATACGCTCTATTTACAACAATAATAATTACAAAAATGCACTAGATCACAATGGGTATCACTAAACTTCATGCAATATTAATAAACTCGAACTCATTACCTGTTCCATTTCTTGCTCCAATTCCCACTCCAGAAACTCTTTCCTCTTCATTAACTCAGCTTCCTTAAACTGTAAGCTGGAAAGCGTGCGTTGTCCTCGTTGTTCCAGTCTCTTCAAGTCATCTGCCAGACGTCGCCGGTGAGCTGCGTATTCTTGTTCCCATTTCATTCGGCGCTAAATTGCGAAAAAGATCTAATTGGCGCGATTATTGTTTCAAGGCCCACTCGCCTCGCCCACTCCCAACGATGCCCTAGTCTAGTCCAACTTGACTAAGAAAACAGTCAATAGACTAGACTAGTGGTTAATGGGGAGCTAAATGAATAGACTAGAATCAATAGATTAGCAATATGTGGGGTTTACATGGACTAGACTAGATTAGACTACTCAGATAATGCAAACACGTTGAATAGAATACACTTGACTAGTACACAACATTTAAGCATGGAATTTCTTCTTGCACTCCAGCAACATCTATATAGCAAGTACTAGTAGTATTTCGTCGTTGTAGAGGCTGATTGTGAGTAAAATAGATTCATAGCAGGGTTGGTGGTTTTTTTTGTTAAAACCGTTTTTTTTTGTTTAAACAAATTTTCAATCCAAAACATTCATTAATATAACAGATTCCATATCTTTGGTTTACGTGGTTCACTTTATTAAACAAGCTAAATTAAATGCAAGCCTTCGACATCTAACAGACTGTCATCCTCAGGCACTAACAATCAAGTGATAGATAAATTTGCACAACTGAGAAAAATAAAATTGTTTAAAAAATGCAAAAGAAAGGTATATTCATTAATATACCTTTGTAATTCGTGAATAAGGGGTCTCCCCTGTCCAAACTAAAATTTTCCAACGAGAAATCCCATGCGAAATTTTTATTTTCGAAAGTCGGTGCTATATTAGATAAATGACACATTTATGGCATGCATTCCTCGTAAGTGATTCTAAGGGTATCTATTGGTTCTAAGGTCGCATGCGGCTTGTGTTACTTGTGTTGTAAGTAAATAAATTCACGATACAGATGAAATAAAAACAAAGTAATAAAGGAGATGAGTACAATTAACATGGGTGGAATGCAAAATACAAGTATTGTGCCCGATGAAATATAAGTATTTTGGATTGAAAATATTAAAACATGTGTTTTGCACTTTTGGTTTAAACCCATGAAAAATTAAATTTAAAAATAATAAAAATCTAAAACAGAATTTGAAACCTAAATTGGTTTTCTTAAAAAGACTAATTCTAATATACCTTGAATCAAAGAAGCCTACACGGATCTCATTGACGATGACCCAGGAAGGGCATGCGGGGAGCCAGAAGAACCATCACCACCCTTAAAAAATTTGCAGATTAGAACTTGTATTCTATGCTCTATTGACAATTAACGTCTCAAAGAAAGGTTAGGGTTTTGTCCAGCCTTTAATTGATCAGATATTTCCCTCAAACGTTGCTCCACTCGTTTCTCAACATGGAGTAGGATGCTGTAATTATCATTAAATCACTTACTGCAATAGATTAAAAAAAAAAGTTATGCACAATTATTATTTATTTGATCGTACTGGTCTTCGTTGTCGGTTGCACTGGAATGAGCTTCAGAATCATCTAACTCATTATCTCCACTACTGGTGGTGCCATCTTCTGCCCTGTCGAAATCAAATTTCGAGTCTTCATCTTCAAACATCCATGTACGACGTGTGCTAGATTAGCTACATTCATGTTCATGTGTTACAATTTTTTTTTTGAAGCAACACTGTCTTCTCAGGTTAAAATGATCAACATTTCAATATCAGATATATGCTTGTCATTATACTTACATCATAGATTTAGAACACAGAATATAACAGAAGACTGAGACAACTGCTTTTATCAAAATAAAAGCCGCTAAATGTTAAAAACTGTACTTACCGCTATATGATTATTCAACTCCTTATCGCTGCCATTTTCTAAACATTCTAAGAATAGATTTTTGGATGTTAATCTGGTCAACAAGTCGTTCCGGCTTGTTGCTGGCTTCCCCCGTATAGATATTTTCACATTTCTGGTATAGGACTTAAAATTATGTGATTGTGACTCAAAGGGGTATCCCTCCTTTTTTAGAGGGCTTACCTACCTCACCCGACTAATAAATTACTTACTTTCTAGTTACATTCAGTTTATATGCACGTGGGATATTCACAGGATATTTTGACAGCGAACAATAATAAAACACTATAACAAAGTTCCAAGCTGCAAAACAAACGACATGGGCGGTCTGTGGTGGCACTCGTGCTTACTTTACATACTTGTTTCAACAAACACTCTTGGGATCTTTTAGCTTACTTCGCTTGATTGACAGCAACCCAGCTGGTTGGAGCGCTTGGAGTTGTCCAAGGAGAATAGTTGCTCCCCGAATTCCTTACAAGGAGCATCGTTCGTCTGACCCCACTGGATTGTAATATTTTGCAGTGGTAAACACAGTGCTCGAGCTGTTTTATATTACAGTCGGGGAAACTAAAATACCTAAAAAAATATTATTAATATCTTCCCTTTATCACCTATCAAGGTGGATGATTATCTAAGGAATGTCTCTGGTTGGTCCTCTCCCACAAATATTCATAATTACTATCAATGCTGTAGCTATCTGTGGTTCGTAAGTATGGAAATAACCCTAACACCTGTGAACGAAGTCACGGGAAGGTGAAGTTTATAGAGGTCAAATCTCTATATAGCAGCTCAATAAGCTAATTTACCTATCTAATACATACATGCATGAAAAACTGGGGCAAGCAAAGGTAGTTTCAATAAAAACAGGAAATGACCTTCCGACAGTTCCGATTCCGACTGACCAGAGTCAGGCTCCTGCTGAAATCCACGAGAAACGCCACGGATAACTTGTTTTTATTAAATTAATCGAAAATATATCCAACTAAATTTGCTTCACCGACAATATACACGTATAGTCGGCTGATTGTCATGGAGTCCATTTGCTTGAGGGAAGAGACTTCAATGGGGAGACAATCAGAGTTCAGTTTTCAATTAGTCAGAAACCTAATCGAATCTAGCTAAAATTATTATTATGATACTTTGGCTATGGCTATTGGCTTTGGCTTGCTAATATTTTCATTAATAAGATAAAAATGAAATGATTCTAATTCGTGGATGTAATAATATTGTACTGCGTTATTGTTATTATAATATTTACTGTTCAGTGGATTTCATATTATTATACTCTTACAGTTTACAATTCGCAATAACGCAGCAAAGTTTTCCTGCATCCATTCTTTCTTATAATATGTATTTCTTATTCTATATTCTTTATCTTTACAACTAATGTTCAAGACTTAATTACATTTCTCATCAATTCCAATCTGGAAACAAAAGTTTTGAAAAAATATCATTTATTACGGCTGCCTTATATAATGGATACAAGTAATTAATACAAGTAATTACTTAACATACAGTAAAAATTAAGCAGGCCTAACTAGAAGTGAGGCCAGCTATAGGAAGCAGAGAAGGGCAATGTTTTTGATTGCAACGACCTTTCCCGAGCTACTCAAGTACACAGCTTTTGTTGCTGCTGTTGTCACACTTTCCCCTTACGCTATTTCTTTCATAATTTTGACATACATTGTGGTGTCTACCTCAATACAATACATCTTTTTACTCTTCCTCACCTCGTTTTTACTTTCTATTCTCGTGTTGTCAGTACTATGCCTGCTTCATAAAGTAGAACCAAAAGTACTTAAATTAAAAGCAACAAAGATACTTGAATCCTCAAAAACGAGACTTTCATGAAACATGAGGATTTAGACCCAAAAAGAAACCCGGATGTTTTATTTCTAAATAACTGTTATTTGAATCTCTGGTAAGTTGCATGTTCAAAATTTCAAAAGGTACTCCAATACAGTAGCACTTTCCCCGAAGCGTCTACCAAAACAGAACTTAACCATTAGTACTATTATTAACTATTATAATTCTTTACGTAACTTTCATGTGTTAATTTCAGAAGCAGAAAATTAAGCTGGCTGTATTTTCCAAAATGAAAACAAGGTGTAATCCGGAAGAGCAGAATGAGTACACACATTATAGGAAGCAATTACACGTAAACCCAAATGGTTCCACTGGAAACATATCATCCCAAAACTCCAACCCGGCGAACATGCAGTGGAGATGTTATCAAGAAAGCCAGCAGGGGGGCACTGGCTCTTTACAATGCTATTTACGAGCTGTCGGCGGTCTTTCAGGCATAACAACTTGCTTAGTGTTGGCATGTATCAAGTTCTACTATTCCCCAAGTGTGGTAGTAACATCTTGGGGAATATGCAAAATCTTCTATTTTCCTGGCTGCGAAATCATCAATTATGGCTTGCTCTTTTGCGCTATATTTTGGACAATATTTTACCTAGTCCTTCTACATATCTGGTTGGCTTCAAAATGTTACGCATTCATTCCCGATTCAGCAGAGTATGAAACACAAGAGATGCTCCGAAGTCCAAGCAAATCAGATCGGTTCCTGGATATGATTTGCACTAAATATAATAAGGATCGTTTGAAACGTGTAGGTAGTAAATACAAAATCATTCGAAAGACGAAGCACAGTGCTAAAATCATCCTTCCAATCGAGGAGCCAATATTGCCTTCAAGAACTTCAGATTTCTTCCTGGACGATGGTAATGGCAACGAGAAAATTGAACGTTCCAGTTGTGGAGTTAAAAGAAATCAATATGGCAGTAAATCCTCTGCATTCAATTTTATGGGCAGCATTCACACTTACCTTCCGGCATATGCACCGCCAAATACACCCAGGGCTGTTGAGAGTAGCAGTAGGCGACGATTATCCAACATTTACGGACTTTACGACAATTTTACAGGAATAGCAAAAAATGTGTTAACAGGAGAATGCGTGCGTGACGGTAGCAGTAGCCCTAAAGAAAGTATTTCAAATAATTCTTCCGTATCTGGTTGCTACAATAAAAAAGTTCCTTCTCGTCATCTGACGAGTTTGGTGGATGAAAATGAAGTTACTTTGCCTGGAGTTATAAAGGTGCAGATTCCAGTTGATAAAAAACGACGTAGCCACCGGTATGTGGTCAAACTTGACGATACACCAACCCCATCAGCAGACCCGAGGGGCCATATGGCTGAAAATCGACAATCCGCAATAATAGACAAAAGTAACAAATGCCGACAATGTTTGCAAAAATATGTTACCCTTTCTGGAAGGAAAGGTCCAGAACTTGAATCTAAAGAATCTTCTAAAATTGATGAGAGAAACGATAACAACAAATTAGAGTCGGATCAAATACAACCAAATAATACGGATTCCGTATCTCCGTTCGATTTTCCTCAATCTAGTAGACCAAATGTGACTTCGTTAAACAGGTTTATTGAGCTTGAGTCTTCAACTCATATTCAATTGGAGAGAGACAGCAATAGTAGTATTACAGACAAAAGTGACAATTCTAAGGACCACGATGATTTAAGACTCGTCCCAACAGGTATTTGCACCCGTAGCAATCTTAAAAAACCCACAAGTAAAATTCCAAGACCTAAACAATCAGTAACATTTTCTCTCCCGTTGGAAAAATGTCGCAAACAAAATTGTTAAACGAAATTGATTAGTCTTGTCATTTACGTATTAAAGTATGCATACCACAAATAAAGTTAATGGTTATTTGTAATAATTGACAATGTTAATCATCCTGAAGCATGCTGAATCTGAATGAGTAATTAACGAAGTTATTTTAAAATCAGGAAGGTTTAAGGAAAGATGTGGTTTCCCACAGAATAATTTAATCTGCATGGTTGATCAGATCATTAAAAATTATTGTTTTGCACCTTTGATTATCATCCAATTACACACAACCTGAACTAAAAAAGTATAATAGCTATTGTAACGAATCTGTATCCTATGAACAATTTTGTTGAGACATAATTGTTCAGCAAATATGTAGTTATATGAAAATATCTCAAGTACTTATTATATGTGTGCAACATATTTCATTAAAATAGCTGTGTTCAAATGCTGTTGAATTACGAACTCGGAAGATATTTTGCGTTAATTCTTCCACTTTATACCCTGAAAACAAAATAATTTATATTGTATGATTACACGGGTGGTAAACATGTTGAATAAAATTTTAAAACAACAATCTTCGAAACAAAATTGAACATACCGAATTTTTTAAAGTATTATCGGCGTAAATAGCTTCTTTGGAATTATCAGGTAGATCTGAGCGGTAGCTTAATATGGCAGATCTATCCTTTTGAGACGAAAATACCTGAGATTCAATACAAGAATTAACCTTCAGTATGTATTTTAATAATGAAACACAGTCTAATAATGAATTCGCAAATCTGCACAACTACTCAGTATCTACTAGTAAGTACTCACATCAATGACGACCATGTGACATTTCAGTTTTTTAGCGATAGCTAATCTTTTTTGCACATCATCAATTAGGCGAAGGAAACGAGAAGTAAGATCTATAGGAGCATCTCTGAGAGTATAACAAACATCTTCCAGTGGTAACAGACATTTGTCTTTAGAACTGCCTAGCCAAGTCTACAGTTTTAAACAAATAAGGCAATAAGAATTAATTTAAAAAAAAAATTATAACACTTGAATGTGAGAAATGAAAACTGTATGCAAAAACTTGTTACAAATTAGTAAGTATTTGCTACCTTCGTCAGTAGCAAAGATTCAATCTGCGGCCATTTCTGCATATTGACTAGAGCGTGTAAACTAACCCAAGCGAACTGTTTCACATTCAGATTAAAAGTCCCCTTGAATGAAGTGGTAGAGAGGGTGCAAACATTGCTTTCATAGTAATGTTCACTGAGGTAAAAGAGAGTCTTCAATACTGATTGATGCTCAACATGGGGAAAGCTTGTATCTTTTTCTTTTAAAACCCGATGGATATCTACAGAAATCATGGGATATATTGCATCACATACAATGTCGCCAAAAATTTAATAATATAATCTGTATTTTCAATCTCACCAAGTAAATTTACATGCTCATGAACTACATGGGCGATGTTATCATCGGATAAGGAACAATCAGCAGTCTGAAAATGTTTCAAGTCCCTTTGTAATTTCTGAAAATTCCCTTCTGATCGTAAAATTTGTCTGTAGCGAATCATCAAAGCATCATTTGTGCGACCCAGCATACTGAAAATATAAAAAGTACGTACATGACATAAAATACTAAAAGACATTCGGCAGCAGTAAATACTATCTCAAAGTCGGAATTCCGGAAAGTCTCACTTCAAAAGATCTATGAGAAGGCTGATTTCATTCTTAACCTCCAAGTACCGAATGTAATGATTCGCAGCCTTGCGATTCTCAATCAAAATTTGTCTAAATAAGCTAGGTTTTAGTGTTTGAGACAGAAAAAGTGTGACCTACAAGTAAAAAAAACAAGTTCGGCATTCATTTAATCCAACTATTACAAAATAGTAAAAAAAAAACAATACAAAAATACATACTAACAGCGATAATTGAATTCCCGTCGTTTATATCAATAGCCCTCGCCAGTAACGCCTTTTTCTGTATTAAGCTTTTGTAGTGCTCCAGTGACACCTCACCTCCTACCAACAAAGTCCGGATGGTATCTTCCACAGGAGGACAAAATTTTTCCCCCTTCAAGTAATTCATATCTTTATAGAGTCAACTCCAGCCTTTATAGTTAAATTATTCCCAGTAATTGAGTTTCTCAATACCGTTTCCAAAAATCCATGCTTTGATCTCGACTGATACATGGGGCCATCATTTCTCGGGGATCTATAGCTCCTATCCAAACTTAAGCGGTCCAACTCTGAATACGTTAAAGAAACAAGAAAAATAAAAGACATAATTTTTCCCCTCCACTCATTCATTCTGACCCCAGACTCAAAACTTTGAGTCTTATTATCTCATAGCAAATTCCTCACCCGTCTCGATACTAACTTCATCCGTCCATAAAAAACTTGGCAAGTCCTTCACCCTGGAGGAATCCGGTATTTCATCACTGGACGCTTCCGAAGTGAAGGAATACAATGAGCTAACATCCTCCTTCAGGTCTTGTCGAATCTGTGAAGCTACCTCGCCACTCGTCCCGCAAAATTTTTCATCCTGAAATATTCCAGAAAATAAACATCGTCCCACCAAGCCTTCCTTTTCCCACACAAAAAGTTTCTCCATAATTAAATATCCATCAATTTCACTCACCTCTTCAAGACCGTCAGTATCGTCAGTGAAGCTGAATCCCTTGTTAATGCTAAGGTTCCAATAATCATCTTCAACCCTATTGGATGTCATGTTCAAAGTTCAAACCAACACTTTCAGCAACACTCCCTGCAACGATTCAATTTCATTAAAAAAACTGATTCAATTTCAAATGACCACCGTAAATTATTATTATGACATTATTACAGATAACTCAAAGACTAATACACCTGCGGTTCATTACATATAACTAAGTAACTTAAATGACTTACCTCCAACTTTGACAGAGTAATATGATAAATATAGAATTCAAAAAAGAATTATTATCATATCTTCAGCCAAGGTCTTTAAAAAATTAAATGCACCATATTCACTCTTATTTACGTACAACTTTCAAAAATAAATGTCATCACACAAGTTACATACCACAACTTTCTTTTCCCACATATTCCTTTCTTTTTGACTTTTGTTATTGTGCGTCCAATTCGTACTTTCTTTTTGGAACTGAGGTTAATATATGCGATTCTATAGCGTCTATAGCTCCAATGATGACTTTCTATTTATTGCTTTGAGAAGTCTGAAAGTCTGAACCCAGCGCTATTTATCTCACGTGCCTCTCCCTTAAATACGTGACGTTGAATTATATAGACTGAAAGTGAATATAAGGGGATTTCAGCACTATATAGCAGTGTGTCATTTCATGTACAGTGTCTTGTCCAACAATTCACTCCCTAGTCTTTAAACCAATGTATACTCAGAAATACTGAATCCTCCGTGATTTAACAAATCTTTCATCCCTCTAGCCCAAAAACTCACCTGACAGAGATCAAGGAATGGAAGCGACATTATAACATTTCTAGAAAAATAAAGTGAGATTGAAAAACGAGAAAAAAAATTGACTACTTAAAACAAATCCATAAAACTTGCCTCCCATTGTCAGTTCCGGATACATCGATTCCATATGCTTTTGATGCTTCCAAAGAGGAATTTTTCTAACCTGGCTCCCGTTCCTGTTGTTACGTGTCGTGCTCATAATTCTCAACGTAGGGCCCCAGGTTTGAGTTAGCTCCCTGTATAGTCCATAAAATTTGTGAAAAACACCCATCAAAATATATTTGGGGAATAAATTGTTAAATTTGAGTAATTTTTTTCAAACTTTCACAATTTGTTTGGGGAAATTATCCTGTCCTTTCCAAGCCAAATATCAGGGCTTCCCTTGACCTCTGTATCTAGAGTTTTTGGGCTAGGGGAATATACCAATTTTTAAAATTCTGGAAAAGAGTTACTAAATTATGAGGGATTGATTATTGTTTAGATCGTTCCATACGTACGCTAAGGGATAGGGCCAATTGTAGCGTGTCATCCTGTACGTAAAGTAGAGGTAATTTCCAAATAGACACACACAGTGGTTGAATTAGTCATTCCCACAAAAGATTTTGACGAAGGTCCTTGTTGATAATTAAACTTAGAAATTCCTCACCAATTGGATTTCAGTCATAAGTGGATCATTAGTTCGATTAAATTCAAAGTTGAAAGTTATTTATTGCTATTGGGCAGCGGTTCTTGCTATCGATGTAAAGCACGTAAGTACTTAAGTGTTCGGTTTTTTTTTTATGTAAGTAAATAAGAGTCAGACGTAATTATGTATGTGACAACTATGAGTCATTCGTGGGCTCACATTTAGGATATTCTCTCAATTAGGAATTTATTACCTGCGTTTTTGGGTAAAAAATTAGTTGCTTTGAAAACGTTCACTTGACCAGGACCAGAGTTAAACACGGATTTAAACTATAGATTTTTGGAGGACAAAATTCAGTGTTCCGATGGAATTCTGAAGATTATTGGTTTATGTGGATTACCTGGTACTGGCCGAGGTATATTAAAAATCATTGTGAATTGAATCTATGATTGTTGTTTAAATCTAGTGTCCCTTTGACCCGCTGTTTTGGAACAAGTATTTCCTGTTGGATTGGAGGACATTCTCATTGGACACGTTGACCTTGAGGATTCCAGAGCTGGATTAATTCTTGGGATTGAGGCATCTGGGAAGAAATATCTCCAATATGAATCGCCTATTTGGAAGCAAGAAGGATAAAGCTCCTCCACCAGATTTGAATGCTTGCATTGGAAATGTAAGATTTATTGTGTATGTAATTGTCAGTGGGTCATTGATGTTATGATTGGATGTAGATAGAATTTGGTGTTAGTTTATGCTTGAAGGGTGAAAGATTGTATTTTGTAGGTGGACAAGCGAGCTGAAGATTCTGAGAAAAAGGCGGCTCAATGTGATGCGGAATTGAGGAAAATTCGGGAGCAAATGAAGAAGATGCGAGATGGACCTGCAAAAAACCAACTGAAGCAAAAGGCATTGCGGATTTTGCAAAGAAAGAAGGCGTAAGAAGAATACAGAATATTTTACAATATTGTTTAAATGATTGGTCAACAATCCAGAGGAGAGGGACTGCAACAAGAATTAAGTTTTAATGATGTTTTGATGTGAAAAGGTACGACACTCAATCAGATAACATGAGGCAACAGTCATTTAATATGGAGCAAGCGACCATGGCCATTCAAACTGCTAAGGACACCCAGGTTGTGATCGGGGCAATGAAAACTGGGGTATCTCAAATGAAGAAAGAGTTTAAGAAGATTAATATTGACAATATAGACGTACGTTAATTTTTTTATATAGTCTGGAATTGATTTTCATCTGTGTATTAATTCATTGAGAACGTTTAAAGGGGATTGGATATCTGTATTCATGTGTGTATTTGAAACTCTGTATGTAACCAGGACTTGCAAGATGAGCTGGCAGACATTATGGAGCAGTCCGAGGAGGTGCAAGAAGCACTGGGAAGAAGCTACAACATGCCAGATGTCGACGAGGATGAGCTTGAGGCTGAACTAGACGCACTTGGAGAGGAAATAGCTCTTGACGATGATACATCCTACCTTGATGATGCTGTTCGCGCCCCGAACGCTCCAGGTCAGGAGCCGGGACATCCCGAAGCTACCAAAAATGCTGTAAGACCTTTATTACTCTAATTTATGACGATGTCTTATGGTCATTTATTTGTAATTTAATATTTTCCCCGTAACTTATTTACAGGATGGTGTTCCAGTGGATGAATTCGGCCTTCCTCAAGTGCCCGCTACTTAAACATTAAATTGTCACCTGTCTCGTCCACAATTTGCACTTCTTTTTACGCCTACGAGTTTTCGGCAGTGATTCTGTACAGACTTATCACAGTTTAGACCTTGCAGTCATTTGGAATAATAATTATTACTTAAAAGCGCGTTTAATTTTCATAATAAAGTCTATCAAGCAAATTCGGCTTTAAGCTCACAACCTTGTGTACCTCCTGTCACTTTTCTAATTTTCCGTATATATAAGTACTATGGTTTTTATTCTTCCTATTCAGAAGGGAACAACAGGAGGAAGTAATAATAGAAACTCTAAGGACTACAGCTACCCTAACTACATACAGACCTCTAAATTATTATTGCCCCGTATTATTCATTCACTTCACTACTGCATCGTCCTCCCCAACTGGAAGCATTTCCCAGACTTTGTATTTTTGGTTCATTTAATAATAATCCAGTGTCTTAGATTAACACAATAATTATCAGCGGAGTCGAACTGCCAGAATTTATTGAAAACACCGCTAAATCCTGAGTCAAGATTATACTACCGAAAATATATAGTTCAGATAAATCACGTTGTTCCAAAAATCCACCCTGTATTTTAATTTTAACTCCAAGTCTGATTGGGCATCAATCTACACTCCCAGTGATTATAATTTTACTCCACCTGAATAACTTTTTCATCCGTATTCCTATATACAAACTCATAGTTAAATAGCCGCCTTCCCAGAAACTTAGGAGTCCCTTTACGAGGCATTATTACTCATTACCAACATCATGTCATCTGTCCGTTAAATCCCAAATGATGACTTCATAGAAGACTGACCCTTAAAAATTATAAATACTAGTGCATATACAGATATAGTATAAGCACAAGCACAGCTGGACATGGTTTCATTTAATTTATAAAGTACAATGATGCATCATGCGTTGCTTTCTCTACAGGACCCTGCTGACCCTGACAATGAGATAATCCACAGTCCTAGAAATGTTATATGTATTAATAATGAGCATTTATAAATTATTACTAAAATAAGTATATAAAATAATAGAAATAGTCCCTTCATACTTATTTCTCTGTTTAAGGGTAAGTGTTGATCCCTTAGAAAATTTGTCCGCATCGGCATCCTGTATCCAGTTTAATGTTTATGTTTTTAAGATACCTGTATTATGTACAGTGTACGTACATACGTACACTGAAGTTTAATGCAAAGCAGCAGTAGCCTGTGCGTCACTCATCTGCTCTGGGATGGAATTTCTGTGACAACTGTATACGCAACCTGTACACAGCTAGCCATGAAGCGGGAAAGCTCCTGATGTGGCTTTGCCTCCACCGTTTATTTACATTGGACGTACATACAAGACTTTGTTTTCCGTTACAAATCTGTTTGAGCACGGAGCATTGATAGCGTATCAAAGCCTACAGACACAGTTTAACCAGCCCAAGCAGTTCGTTCTAACATCTAATTGTAAGTTAAGTTCCGATTCCCCAGTAGTATCAGTGTTTACGTTGGAGCTGTTTTAATTGTGTGGTTTTTTAATTTTAAATTGAGTGGGAAACAATGTTAAATGTGGAGTTGTCCCCGAATGATTATAATCAGTGATCGTAAAATTTCTGAAGATACCTATTTCATGGACGTAGTACAAATTATAAGAGCAGTTTTCACTCAATGTTTTGATCCAACTGAGTGAACGTAAAAAAAAGCTTCGTTTGAAGGAAATGTAAGTTACATGTCATGTCATTTATTCGTAACATTTTTGTGTTGTCAATTTTCGGAAATGGGATGGATTTTGTTGTTAGTTTTTTTGTGAGTTGGATTGCACGAAGTGTTCTGCCTGTTATTATTGAGTTTGAGTTGTTACATTTTATAATAATTAGTGTATTTTTTTCAGTTTCATTGTAACTTTAGTGTGATTTGGAGCAAACGACGAAAGTTTTGTCATTGACTGAGTTGTATCTATTGTCACTTATTATTGATCGTTGCAGTCAACTGGAGTTGACAGTCTTGTTGTTGGAAGGAATACAATCCTCATCCTGGAAAGATGAGTGGACAATCTCGTAGTCGACGTTCGGTAAGTAAGGTTCTCCATGGAGAATTAAAAGGAAATACGGATGTAGTAAAATGGGGTAGTTAATTCATTGGGTTTGAAATAATTCCAGATATTGAAAAGTCAGCCAGTTGAGGCGGAAGACACTGGAGATGCACTACAAGCTGAAAGTTACAAGTCCCCAGTAGTTGTGCGGAAACGTGTCAGCTTCTCCGCAAGGAATCATGTTAAGTGAGTATTTTTTGTAGTGGTGTTTATTTCATATTATGATCTTGATATATGTTATTAGTGGGGTTATTGTTGTTGGGCTCAATTATTATTGTAGGGAATTCTGTATACCGGATGTGTCTTCAGATGTTACGGATCTCAGTTCAAATGAAATGGATATGACCATGATGGAGGGCCCAAAGGAGGATGTTAGTATGACCATGGAAATGTCAATTGTGGAAGCGGTTCTTAAAGCGAAACCATCTAATGTTTCTATGGAGATGACTGCCGTCAGCAGTTTAGATATTAATGATTCTCATTTGGCAAAAGAACTGAGCACTGAAATGGAAATTACAGCCCTTGAGCCACATTTGCTTAACCAGTACCACCGACATGCAGCAAATTTTAGCCTGTCAATGAATATGACTAGAGCTGGGGAGCTGGAGGAGACGAAGGAGAACCATTGTCCGACTAATTCAAGTGCGGATATGAGCGTGGCTATGAATTTAACCAATTATCAACAATTACCAGCTCATGAGAGTCAGTTGAGTGCAAATACTAGTACACACATGGAGATGACTTACGCACCTGTTTCACTTCAATGTCATGAAGATATTAGCTTGGCTATGGATATTACGAGAGGGACGGATAAATCTGTTCGAACTGCGTCTCTTTCAGAGCATAATAATCAGCAGAACAAACCAAATATGTCTTTAAGGCTTAACCCTGATGTTACTAAGTCCAAAAACAATTCGAATTTTGGCAGAGGGAATTCACTTAATCCAAGTACAGGAGTAGAAGCAGAATATTTTCATCGTTCGTGTTCTAATGCAACCATGGATATGACAAAATTAGAAGAGACCCTGCCTTTGGATGCAACTCAGAACAGTATGAGCTTATGTGCCAGTCTATCCTCAACTCCTGTCTGTCCTGTGAGTGAGGATTCTCGGTCTACAAAGTATTTACAGCAAGCAGTAGATTTTAAATCTAGTAGGAACATCGTACGCGCAATAAATGGAAGCGTATTTACAGATGTGAACAAATTAACAAGATTTCCTATGCAGGAAAAATTACGATCCATATATATTAATACGCTCGATGCTTCCCTGCTCGGTTCTTCTGCCCACGACCCTGGTAATTCGGACGTAGATATGAAAATATTAGCCCATCCTGAAGGAAATTACGCGGTGGAGAATACGAGCGTTGTAATGGATCTGACTTCTATGCAGTCTTCTACAAGCAGAAATTTTAAAGACAATCTCAGCGTCACGATGGATCTAACTAAAGCGACAGAATCCCCATTAACTACTGGTAAAGATTATAGTTACTGTATGGACTTGACTTCCTTTGGAGGAAGTCTTTCCTCGCGGAAGCGAAGCCAGTACACAATTGATAGTTCTGCAGCTATGGAAATGACCGCAGTATATGGTACTCCCATAAGCACCTTGAATTCTATCAGCAGTCGAAGGGTAGCCAAAAATTTGACCTGCGTTAACCAAGACACACCACCTGAGAATAACTCTAGTCCTACAGATGTATCTGTAGAGATGAGCTTCTGCCAAGACAAAACATTTAATATTCCTCCCAAGCAATATGAAACCTCTACAACCAATCTTGCAAATACAACTTTCGTTGTTGAAGATGAAATATCTAAAGGTACAGATGAAGAAGAACTAATCAATCGCCATTTTAAATTCCTAAACGATGAAACTCCATTGAACCAACCTACAGTATCTAACCCACGGTTAATTCCTGACCAAATTTCTGATGAAAGTTGCATAAGAAAATTTGCACCCCCGGAAGTCTCCTCGCTGCCACAAGTGTCAGATAAAAAAATCGACTCTGTGAAAACGGAAATAGCTGAAAATATTGAAGAACAGTTCGTTTCCAGAGGTTTGTATCTACCTACGAACGAAACACACGAAAAACCAAGAACTAAAAAGCGTTGCCCCCCATCCAGTCAACCCATACCTCTCCCTGTAAGTTCTGTTTTTGGTAGATTTGGATCTGCGAAAACGCCTAAGCGAAGGCTTCCACAAGAAATATTCCATCTGTTATCGGAGCAAATTGAAAGTAATGAGCCTTCTACTAGTAAAGCAATTCGTGCTTCTCAGATTCCACTCAATGTTCATTCAGAAGAAATTGGTAACTCGCCAAAAGAGGTTCCTTTGCTGAAAAAACCGCAAGCAACTCCTCAAGATTCTCCGGTTACGAGAAGTTCTAAGACCTCCAAAATCAGGAAGAAAACTTCAAGTAGGCCTCCGTTGCCACCAAAAAGTCTGCCAGTAACAGTTCCATCACTTCCTAAAGAGGCGAGGCGGTTCGTTCATGACTTAAGTGTTACGTCCTTTACACCTCCATCCGGACATTCACCCTTAAAAGATGGAGATTTATCAGCAAATCCATCAATCGACAGTCCATTACCTGGTTATCTATTAAAACTTCCTATGGACTCACCTTTGCAAACAGAAATCACTTTCAATATCGAGCTACGCGATCCGCTCGTTGCATCCGCTGGTTTGAGCATAATTCCTGCCAGAACGTCGATCGTTGAAGAACTTGTCTCTACTCAGGACATACCGTCTCATGTTTCTGTATTATCACTAGAAACTAAACCTGTCAAGCTCGAAGCTGCAGATACAGGAGGTCATGCAACCACGCACAGTGGTAGTTCAGGCCAAATTAGTGAAGAAGCATCTGCCTCTGCAATTTTGCTTGACGACTCGCCTACTAAACCTGAGACTGTTGAGCATGAAAAAGTAGACGAAATTGTCATCGGAGAACTTCATAAGGTACTTCCTGAAGGTAGCCGTCTACGAATTTCGTCAGGTAGCCACGAAAATATCCTAGAAGACACTTTACTAAAAGAAAAGCTGCATCCTTACACGGAAGAAAAGAGAAGCCGGAATAGCCCGTGTCAGCTGAAATTCTCTGTTCCAGTTCGAAATGTTACATCTTCTCCTGTGCACCTTCCCGCAGCTTCACTTGTTAATGTTGTTGACGCCAACCGTATTAGTCTCCTTGGAAAAAATAAAAGCGTACTTAATAACAGCAACGACGGTTTTTACAACGATCCTTGCGTGATTCATACTCCAAAAAATCACCCCTACCCTAAGGTTTGATTTAAATTTCTTATATCTATTGTATCTTGTATCAATCGCTATTGAAATTTAACTTTAAGTCATATTTTTTTTTTGTAAATGTATTTTACACTTCATTACATTAATTGTTTTGTTGATTTCATTTACGTCCTGTTTACAGAAGGAATATGTTACTCCTCAGAAGAAACACTCAGATAGAGACTTGACAGAGGATCTAGATGAACCAATTGTCCCCTTGACTGCTGAAGTTATAAAGTCAGAGGTTGCGGACGAAGACTCCACCTATGTTGACGCTAGTGCTGTGAAGAAAGTCTCCTCGAACAAAATAAAGAGTAGCATACAAGACTCTACACTGGCATCATCGTCATTTTTATCCAAGATTTGCGTGAATCAGTCATCTTTACATACATCTCGATGTAATGACATCTTTCCCCAACAGAACCTTCGTAGAAAAAATTGGGAACCTGAAGTAATGGGAATCCAGGAAATCCCGGATGATACTATTGACATGTTTGACGATGAGTCCAGTGATCTTGGTACATCATTAATGACCGGCACTCTGCTCCCGAACACACTTACCGATGAGATCAGAGGAAAAATCACGACGATCAAAACATCATCGGGATTAAAGAAATTAAGATTACTGGAATGCTTCACAGAGGACTTGGTTCATTTGGAAGAAGATGTGTTCAAGTGTGCTCTTCGTGAGCTAACGGGATTCGTTCAACCCGATTATGTTGATGCTGCTCAAAAGTACCGTGGATTCCGAGATCTAAATGAAATCTGCCAATCTGGCAAAGTCGCACCAAATTTATTAACGACATACGATACAAAAAGGCGATTTAACGATATAAAGAAAAGTTAAATACGTTATTTTTGAGTAGCTGCCAAACAGTTAATTTGTACAATACATTGAACGTATATTTCAGGTTAATTTTGCAAAGTATTGTGTATGAATTTAATATTTCCTTATTTATGAAAATCTAGTTTCCGGTAGAAGAATTATCTTTATGTACTTTATTATTTAATATTAAGTGCAAATTTGTACAGTTCACTGGAAACGTTACTGAGCTGTTAGTCTATTAGTGGCAAATAATTCAGGGACCTTGCAAGGTTTAATTTTTTATTCTAATCTTATATTGCACCATTGTCATTTCTACGTTTCGTTGTGAAGTTAGTTCGATTAAATGAAATTTACAATAATAATTATGCATACTGAACAAACAAATTTGTTACTATCCTTCATTGTTCTCTGAAGCTAAATGTATATTTTGCATTTGCGTCGTGTAAATGTTGCTCACTGATATAGATTCGCTAACAATAATAATTACTGTCCTTAAAGCATTTACATTATAAGGAGTAAGGGTGGTATTCAGGTTACTACACTCACACTCAAATCCGCACTCAACTCAAATATTTGAGTGCGAGTGGCGTTTTGGTATTCAGGTTCAGTTTTCTTAACCTCCACTCAGCGAGTACACTCGCGTTAGTGAGTGACGCGTTAAGACCCCAATTTGGTCCCTAGATTCTCCACTCGCATGTACTTACATATGTGCTTCAATTTAGACTGATTTAAAATAAAAGATGGAGCAACGTATTATAACCAATAAGCGGTTTGAACTCTTCCAAAAGTTCAAAAATCTGATTAAACTGAACCGTTCACATTTAAAAGATTTATCAAATCCTTTCGAACGTTTTAGTGACAATTCATTTCGGAAAGATTTCGATTTAAGAAAACTATTGGTTGAGTTCCTGTTACCGATTGTCAAACCTCAGTTACTATCATCTAAAGGTGGGCAGGTTCCAGTTATTTTTCAGATACTTAAATACGTGTTAAGATTTTTGGCCACAGGGTCATTCCAATCAGTAATTTATTGCATTTCTCAGCCATCCGTTCACCAAAGTATGTACAATTTTGGCTTCGTTGCAGTCTCGATTCATTAAATTTCCGAACTAAAGCAACGTTCAATCAGTGAGAGATTTTTTTAGTTTTATGGAAGTTTTATGGAATCGAAAACTTTCGGGGTCATTTAGAAAATTCCTAAACATTCATACATTATACACAGCAATTATCTAATACAGTTTCTTCTAATATTTAGTTTTTTTTGGTAGTTAATACTTTTATGTAGGTATTTAAAAGATTTGTCAAATCCTTTGGAACTTTTCAGTAACAATTCATTTCGGGAGAGATTTCGATTTAAGATTACTTTTGTTTCTTCGTTCATGTTACCGATTGTCACAACTCAGTTACTATCATCTAAAGGTGGACATGTTCCAATTATGTTTCAGATATTCGCATTAATATTTTTGGCCACTGGGTCATTCCAATCAGTAATTGCGGACACAGTTTTCATTTCTCAACCATCTGTTCCCCGAATCATATTCGAAATATTTACAATTGTGGGTTGAAGGGTTGGAGTTGACTTCTACTGGCAATTTATTCCATACCTTTTTTTGGCATCGTTGAAAACTATTGGTTTTTTTGTTTTCAATAACGATTTCATGGGATTTCACAAAGGAAATTAAAAATCCTCGTTCGGATGTGCCTAAGGGAGGAAGCTATAGCTTGTCCAGAATTTGATGTTATGGGGGAAAATTATTGTAGGTAGTTTGTGTCATTTTGTGTGACAATTAATTAAAATTAAATAATAAATTGTGTTCTTAGAATGAAATTCGTTTGTTTAAATGAATTTTTCCTTAATACCGGTAACTACTTATACATAATTATTTCTCATGTTTCCCAACTGTCAGGGGTCACTCACGTGAGTGCTGGTTTTATTTTTGAGTGGTGGAAACTTGTATTCCATTGCCACTAGTACTTACACTCATTCTCTGACTCACACTCAACCTAGTTCTAGTGTTAGTGTGAGTATTTAAATGTAACTTGAATACCACCGTAAGTGTTTCTGCATCTACTCATGCTAAGTTCATATTCGAAACAATAGCCAAATGCACAGCTTTACCCAAGCCTTAATTTTACATTTCATCATGTAATTCAAATTGTAGGTTGTGCGGGCTTGCATTAATGATTAAGTATAAGAAGACAACATCGACATGTTCCGAGTGTCTTATAAAGTAAATTAGCATTTGTAGCTAAAACATAAAATATGAAATGAATTCAAATTTCAAAGTCAGTCAATCAAAGTGAGAATGCGGGAAATGAATGAGAAGGTGGAATGCAATAGTGTCTTCAATTGAATATGGTAGAGTCTTGAGTGCTTAGCAAAAATATGACGAAACAACGAAAATCCTCAGATTTAAAAAATAAAGCTAGCGGACCTTTGAAAAGAACTATTCATGGCAGGATTTGTATACGTTATTTTGCGCATATTACAAAATGTTTGGCACAAAACTGGGACCAAATTAGCGCAGGTACAAATAAACACATACATATCTTAGGATTTTTCGTAATAATTTACATTTTGTATTATTTAATACTATCTATTATCTAATTTTATTTAATTAATAGGATTTTAGCACTATTTACTGTTACATTGCATTGAAACTACCAACTTGATTTGAGTTCAGGGAAAGTAATATCAACATTGAAGTTCAGGATTTATAGTGGTCATATATGTATCGAGGAGCAAAATTAAATTATGGCTACTGTTTTTTTTTGCCAGAAAGGAATTAAATGCTTTTTCACATGGAAATTCTTTACACAGCTTTTCTAGAGATTACTAAGCCGCCTGAAAGCCCAACACGAAAAAAGATGAAAAGTCGTACTCCCGTATTTCTCCAGCTTTCGCGAGAGTACACTGCCTGGATAAATCGCAAAACCAAAGCCTTGACCTGGGAGCATAAGCCAAGTTTAAAACGCTTCTCAACCATCGGTGACTTGCACGAGCACTACAAAAAAAGGAAACTAGAAGACTTTCTCCCTAGATTGAGTAATTATAATGAACTCTATCCCTATAATAAGCCTTAATCGTCCAGCTATGCATCTGTATTAAATATATTTACTTCATATAAATTTCAATCCAAATAAAATAATTTTAATATTATTTTATATTACATTCAATTATCTCATGAAATTAAATGGCTAAAGACGATTGTTGCTGTCAGCTCGTAATATCTCTAATCATTTGTAAATTATTTTGTTTGCAGTAATTCCAACTGGGCAAATAAGGCGACAAAAATCCTGGGACATTATACGGGGATATTTTTCTCAAGACAGTTTCTCAGCAAGTGGCAACCAATGTACAGCTATAGCAGTAACTAGTATCGTCTGGGCTACACAATTCGGCCTGTCCACTTTCACTCGAGATACAATAGATCAGATTTTATGGTTGGGGAAGGATTACTACAGTATTTGTCGTAGAAGGGCTGCCGTCAAAAGTAAGAATTTAATGGCTAGCGAAACCGTCGGAAATTTTTACTGTGATGATCCAAAAATCGATGTGAATATTGATATACTGGAGAAATTAGAATGGATAACTGGTTATGGGTCCGGGGTTTTGGACATCCTTGCTGGAGATTACCCTCATCGTCTTGAAACCTCCCTGGAAAAGTTCTGGGAGTCTGAATACCTTTACGCTATTGTAACCATCAACAACAAAAGTATGGCTATTGCTAAAGATGGAGAATTTTTCTACGTGTTTGACTCTCATTCTAACGATAAAAATGGGAAGTACTACCCGGACAATACTGAAATCGGCACTGCTTGCATTAAGAAATACTATCCCAGTGTCTGTCGATTCAGGGACATCAGCGATGATCTTCACTCCAATAATTCTCCGGTGGAAGAGCCAGAGAATTTTGACAACCTCGGTGTCGAAGAGGATTTACCCTTTTTGTATTCCATAACCCCTGTCATGGTCACGTCCACAGAAAGGGAACCTCCTTGTCAACAAAATCCAGCTGGTGGCTAAACTTGTGCGATATAGTGTGTTTTCAGTTTATTGAAATTGAGTTAAAATAGCGCAACCTCATTTACTACTAAGCGCTTTCATGCATCGTCCATTACTTTAACATTAATTGAGCAATATTTTAAGTAACTGGACATTATAATGTGTCGTTATATTAAGCTCCTCTTATTGTCCTTTATCCTTAACCTCCTTAGACTCCTCTCTTTGAAGCTTATGCGTAATTAATAGGACACGGATTTTATGACTGTTACAAACAATAAATGGTGGAAATAATATTGATAACATAACTAATAATTGTACGCAGTATAGGTATAATAAAATCGCCAGAAATACTTCAAAATATGAATGTGAAAGAAGCAAAAATGAGTATCTGTAACATTTGAAAAGTATTTTACACTTTTCCTTTTAAAGATTCCTGAAGTTATAGGTTTACATTGATATTCTTATTATTACCGAATGATTTTATAATTTAAGGAATTGGTTTTTTTCATTATCTTACAAAAAAAAGTTTTACATAATTATAGAGAGCGCATTTGAATTACATTGACACATATTTAAATATTATAGAGTGTTGGCTTTACCCGTTGATTTTTACCATTATGAGAATAAATTACTTGTCTATTGTCCATTTAACATTTTGGTAATCAATTTTTCTCATCATTACATGAAGGGCAATTTTAGGGTGATTAGTTTTAAAAATGTAGAAACTAAAACCTTCATAGCGTCGGTGAAGAGGCGAAAAGATCTAGGTGCATTGTCTAATAGTATTAAAATGATCTATATGCATTTTCACTAATAGTAAACTAAAATTCGTTTATTAGCTTAAAATTACTTTATAAAAACTATCCAGATGTATGTAATTAATCCTAAAAGTAAAATGATCTAGATAAAATATCTATCTGATACAAGCAAATCTAGATCAACTTGAGTTTAAACTTAAATTCAGTTCAGCTCGAGTTTGATGCTAGACTTAGTTATTGAATATTTTCTAAATTTCAAAATTTTGTAATAAATAAAATCAGTGATCAATTCCAATTCAGTCGAATACTATCTTTGTGACAAATCCTCATTAGTGAAGAAGCAACAAGGATGTATGAATGTAACGTTTTTAAACGCCATGAGTAGATAGGGTAGATGGTGCACTATTTTTGATCGGATGGGTGAGGGCATGTCGTTGACTCTTAACGGGATCAATGGTGACCAATTATCTTAAATTGCAACAAACCTCGAAGCATTGAAACTGTCGCAATTAAAATTTTTAATTCATTATTTTCCGATTTTCTTATGAAGCTGATTTATCATTTTGTGGCAAAATCTTGCTTCACTCTTTTGCACTCTGTCTACACTATTCAACGCAGTGCTCGTTTTAAATTTACTACAACTAAACCTTCTAATTGCATCGATTACAAAAACTTTAAACTTAAGAAAATATTTAAAAAATTCCAAAATTTCAGTTTTTCCGAAAAATTCCTGGCTTTGACTCCACTTCCCTGAGCACTGACTGTATCCAGTGTTTTTGAGATACGGAGATGGAACACATTTTGGAACATCTTGAAGAGAATTTGCTACAAACTGGGGGAATATCATATTTTTTACCGCTGTTTCTTCCATGGGCCAAGGGGAGCAAAATCTTTTGGGGAACCCTTTAGACCATTTTAATTTTAATCGAACATTCACCTCCACCATTTTCCCTCTCCACCGACGATATGTTAACGATAGTCCCTTTATTTATTAAATTATCGCGATTGTCTTACTATGTCTCATGTATCTAGTCAATTACATGCACCAAAGGACATATTGAAGGAGGGTCGGCTCAGAGCAATAAAATTATACAAACATACTTACACCTAGTGCTGTAATATTGTACTCGTTTAGTATTGTACTTTTGTATTGTTTTTGTCTTTGGTACAAAACTAAACAAACAATATCCATTTTCGAGATACAAAACTAAAACAAAAACAAAACAGGAATTGAAAAAAACAATACAATCCAAATTGTATTGTTTCAAGGTTCTAGAGACGCTAGAAATTTACTAAAGTGATTGTTGTAATAGATTTCTAGAGCACATAGGAATTGATTTGTGTAATTGGAATCGTGAAAAAACACGTCAAAGCACAAAAACTGGGCATTGACTAATTATTGGTAGATTCGCCTACTATTGCCCATATAAAATATACACTTACATTGAATATGTCATTCTAGTGTCATGTGACCATTAATGCGCCAATAAAGTCAATCATAGGTGATTTACTACTAGTTACTCACCAAGTTTCATTATAGGTCATGCGCCCCTTAAAACCGTAATCTGTCATTAGACTATTGGTGACCCAATAAGGTCAATTTGAGGTCACATGACCTTACTGTGTCACTAGTAGTCACATGACCTCAGATTGATCTTCCTGTGACACTAGTAGTCACATGACCTCAGATTGACCTTCCTGTGACACTAACAGTCACATGACCTCAGATTGACCTTCCTGTGACACTAACAGTCACATGACCTCAGATTGACCTTCCTGTGACACTAACAGTCACATGACCTCAGATTGACCTTCCTGTGACACTAGTAGTCACATGACCTCAGATTGACCTTACTGTGTCACTAGTAGTCACATGACCTCAGATTGACCTTCCTGTGACACTAACAGTCACATGACCTCAGATTGGCCTTCCTGTGACACTAACAGTCACATGACCTCAGATTGGCCTTCCTGTGACACTAACAGTCACATGACCTCAGATTGACCTTCCTGTGACACTAATAGTCACATGACCTCAGATTGACCTTCCTTTGACACTAGTAGTCACATGACCTCAGATTGACCTTCCTGTGTCATTAATAGTCACATGACCTCAGATTGACCTTCCTGTGTCATTAATAGTCACATGACCTAGTCTAACAAACGAACTACGCGATTTGTAAATGTAGTCCACGCATAGGGGACATTTCTACATCGATGAAATAGGTGGTAAAAGCCAACGGCTGAGCCAATTGAAAATATAGATACACAGAGCCCACGCGTCTACTCTATCCGTTCTAATTTTAAGCAATGGTAGTGAATATTGTTTATGAAAATAAGGTCTTCTGGAAATTACAATGTGGTTATTAAAGGGATTATTCACAAATAGGTTGGTGCCACAGAATTGCACCCTTCAAAATTCGACCGTCAACAGATTCAATGCATCTCATATGGGAGATTAGTCAATGACTGGTTTTTTGATCTTTTACGTAATTTTTAAACAACTAAAGTTGCACACATCAATTCCTACGTGCTCTTGAACTCAGATACAACTATCACTTTAGCAAATTTCTAGCGTCTTCTAGAACCTTAGAACAATACAATACAGATTGTACAAAAACAAAAACAATCTGATAGAAGTACAAAACAAAAACAAAACTCGGAGTACAAAACAATACCTTAGTTGTACTACTTTTGTACTTTTCGCCAAAGTACAATACAATACTAAAAGGACAAATTACAGCACTACTTACACCAAAGGAAATAAATAACATTTTGCATTATGTGCCATCGTGTAGTTTGTTCTTGCTCAAAGGTGGCAGCAGCATTGAGCAATACTATTGACAAATGTGAAGCCCTGCTTTGCTCTGTATTAGGCGTTCACTCCGAATCAGCGAGAACCAATCGGAAGAGTCCCATGTATTTGGACGTTCTGGCTCCTCCGGAACTAAATACTTCTTGGTTTTGTTAAAAGAGTTGTGTCTCTTGTGTGTGATGTGATGTGTGACAGTGCATTATGTAGTGTGACTATACCAGGGGAAAATTAATAAGAAGGAATTAACAACTGCGATAAAACACCGCGAAATTTAAATTCTGCTGTGCATTTTTAATTTTGCCGTGAGATGATGTGAGATCGGAGCTCTGAGGTCGTGAGACGTGAGATATATTGAGTTTAAAATATTAAACTAAAAGAAGACTCGGTTCGATACAGAAAGAAATGCATGGGGGTTGAGGATTCACAAAGTTCATAAGCGTACGAATTACTTTGACTTTTATTCTTATTCATTACTATATAGTAGAAGAAAAAAGTAATTTAAATCTCAATCCGCGTCGACACACATTTTTGGTCGTCACGTAAATCCAGGAACAATAAAAACAGGTGTACGTAAATAAGTAAAGTACAATTAATGACATTAGTATAACTCCATCAGCTATCTCCGGCCAAAATCTATCACAGCTCAAAATGTCGTGAAATTTGCTCTGAGCAAAGTTAAAACCCTATAGAACCTCCCACCGAAATATTTTTGTCTCTCCAGGTCCTCTACAGCTCAAACGGGTGGACCGATCAAAAAGATTTTGAATACCACCAAGGGGATCACAATAACAATCCTTCGTGCAAAATTTGAAGTCATTCCATCCATAAATGCCGAAGATATATCGTGCCCTTTGTAAAAGTTTCCGTTGACCTAGCACGTTAACCGTTAGAGTAACGACAAAAATATTTCGGTGGGAGGTTCTATAGGGTTTTAACTTTGCTTAGAGCAAATTTCACGACATTTTGAGCTGTGATAGATTTTGGCCGGAGATAGCTGATGGAGTTATACATTGTCCATTAACACGTGATGACTTTGGTAATAATACAAATTTTATTATGGAAGTCTCAAGGTGTAATAAATTAATTGGTCATACTGGACTTTGTGTGGTTTCGATTATTATAATAATTATTACTAAATTCAGACATGTATTTTTACTAATTGAATCTAGTTTCTACCGGCTACCATCGTTGCGTTCGATCCGACGGACCCGAAATCCACCATCCTCATCCTGAATAGTACACTTTTGTAGGGAAAGTTCAAGAAATCTTGACAAGTTCTGGAAATAATTGCCGAGGTAAGAAGTAGCTCTTCAATTGTGTAATAATTTTTATTTTGTAGTGAATAATTGTTGTGATTTTGGAAAGAGACCTTTGAACGTCACATTCCTGTGTAGCCTGTTTAGTGCACATGTATGTATGTGTTTGTTGAGTGTGTGCTGTGTGGGTAGTGTGTAACTACTTTAATTTGTTGAATGGTGTTGTTATGGAATGCAGTTTTCTGCAATTTTTGGAAGCTTGATGGATGTTATGACCATTTACCATTGTACATGTAGCTGCACGCCTGAGTTTCGAGTATTGTGTATTTGATGAGCGATGTATTTTGGATGTGTTTCTGTTTTTGAACTCAGTTAGTTTAGAACTATTGTCTTGTGAGTACAGCCGAAGTACTACAAAATAAGCCGGGTAACTATTAGGGGACCGTAAGTTGAGTGTTTCAACAGGAACGAGTAAAATAAGGCCAAGGAGGAGACGAAATGATGTAGGGCATATTAATCTATTTAAATAAGTAGATCGTGTATTGTGTCGTTATTTTTCTTCTGTCCGTTTTGTTTGAAAGTGTAATTTTCGTTATGTCAAGCGGTGATCAGTGTTTGGAGCTTGTAGGGTCGCGTAGGGTTTCTTTCAGCGCTCGCATAAAAAGGGGAGTGCAAAACTACGGAAAAGTTGGAGTTTACCAGGATCAGGCAGGAGTGTTGAGAAAATAATCCCACGTTCTTTGCAGAACTGCTTTGGAATAGATGTTATTTGCTCTGCAATTTTGTCCAGACTAGATTTAGATGTGCACGAGGTGTCTACTGTACAGGTTCTGGGAAGCTTCGAAGTTACCAAATAAAGGTTCACCTGGGAATCTGCTGAGATTAGCAGTTTAAACCGCGGTGTATCTCTTTACTTTACATTCTTTAAACTTGTTTGACTGAATTTCAAGGAGCATCTTGTAAATATGATCGATAAACCCAAACAAAAAATTGCATATCTTTTGTCTGCGAATTATTTTAATACGGTTAAATGCCGTTCATTTTAGAAAAGGGGCTACAATTTTGAGTAGTAGTAAAATTTGGAGTAATTTTAGCAATTTCATATTTTTGCTGTAGACTATACATCAATAGACTAACATTACTGACCCTGTGAACAGAGTATGGAATTCCCAGCAGTAGGTGACAGATGCAGTTTAGAAGGATGTGGTCGACACGACTTTTTACCAGTAAAATGCATCCATTGCAGCCTGTGGTTCTGTAAGGATCATTTGTCACCTTTAGCGCACAAATGCGAGCAAAAGCCGGATAATATTGTGGAGGAGCCGTTGCCAAAAGAACGTTGGCAGTTTAAATGTTCATTTGGAGGCTGTAGCAATAAAGAGCTAGTACCGATCAAATGCACAAATTGCAGCCAGAACTATTGTCTTCAACATCGGCATCCTGATCAGCATGGGTAAGCTTATCATTTCATAAGCAAACCTGGCATTGTAGCTATACATAAATAATTAAACCTGAAACGGACTTTTATTCTAGGTGTGCTAAACCCGACAGAACTAAACCTAAAGAGATTAATCCAACGATAGAAAAGCAAACAGAGATTAAGAATCAGATCAGCACAAAATTAGAAGATGTAAAAGCAAAGGGAGGGGCTAAAGGTGCAATGGCAGCAAAACTGGCTTTGATGAAATTAAAAGGTCGGGCTGAAGGTGACAAGGCGATTCCACAGGCAGAACGTGTTTATTTCATTATATCTGTTCCGAACCCAGAACAAAATCCAAAACCTTTGGATATGTTTGTCAGCAAAGTGTGGACAACGGGCAAAATAGTTGATGTAATAGCGAGAAGGGCGAGGATAAAGAACAGAAACAATCAGGCAGATGCACCTAAGCTTCATTTATTTAAAGATGACATCTGTTTCTCTGATCCTTTTGACAGATCAATTAACCAGCTTTTTCAAGAAAATATTTTACAAGATGGTGACTCTATTAGTTTAAGATTCGTATGAGAGTAATTATTACTCAGTTAACTCTCAACGTAATTAACATTTATCAGTGTACTCGTATCTGATTTAAGTATTTGAATAAATATGATTATTTGTGCTCCAAATTATGTTTTACGCGCTGCTAAATGTTTTTCATTGTCACAGTAGTGTTCCTGCACTTTTTTAGTTCATTAAATAAAAGTAATTAAAAATTATTCATGATTTCATTAATCTGTAATACTAATTCGCAAAATCGCAAGTATATATAAGGTTCGCTTACTTCATTGTGTTTTGATTTTTTTCCAGAATGTTCCAAATAATCATAAATAACTTCACGAGACATTCTTGTACAAACCGGTTTCGAAGTATTTTTGCAAGAAACGTATCAGCAGTTGCGAATCCCACAATAAAGGGAGGAGCTACCACAACCCTTGCCAAGGATATAGTTATTTACAAGAATGAAAATCAAAAGTTCATTCGTTTAGTCAGCTTTTTCTCACTATCACAACTTGGGTTCTGGGGTTTTCTTTCGTATTCGACATTATCTTTGAAAGATGTACCAATTCCTCAAGACACCGAAGGCCTTCCCTTCTATAAAAAAATTAATTTGGGAGATGATCTTCACAAAAAATTTTTATCTGGAGCGTATGCTACGATTGGTAAGAAAATTTTTTGGGAGTTTCAGCAAGTTGTATTTTAATATTCCTTTTAAATAAATTTGATCTTTTTTCAGGGTACTTAATTTTCACTGGTGGTTGGATATACGTTGTACGGTCTATTCGATATATTATACTTAGAAAAGGTGGCGGTACTATCTCCCTGGTGTCGTACCATCCCAGTGGGAGGAACGCAGTCATGGACGTGCCCATAAATTGTGTAAGTTTGCAATTTTTAAATTCATAAAGTATCCCTAGTAGTACTGTTCTACAAAAAATATCAGGGCCTGTTATTGTGTAAAAGCGGAACTTTCGGAGTTTCGTAGGATAAATCATTTAAGTGAAAGTTGAAAACAAGGTTAAATGATTTAATTTTTTTAATCATTGCTAGGTTAGTGCCTCGGGATCCCGAGCAGCCAAAAAATCTTATATCCCCATTAAAGTAAAAGGCAGACGACTGTTTTACATGTTGGATACAGATGGTACCTTCCCCAGACCGGAACTATTTGATCGGACAGTTGGAGTTCATCGGAAGTTTAAATAGTATCTATTCAAAAACATAGTAGTTATAAAACAGTATGATTTGTATTTGCCCATACATGTAAATAAATTGTTATCAAAGGAAAATATTAACTTTAGTAACGTACAGTTTTTTGAATGATTGTTATTTGGTTTAACACAATATCATCAAAATGGAACAGTTACGTTCACTGTGCATGAGGGTGATACGGAAAGCTGGTGCATAGTTTTTGTTTAGGACTTATGGTAGTTAATGCGAGACACGATTATTCAATCTTTTTCTGTTTCTCTGCTGAAGTTTTCATTTGGCAGTCAATTAAAACGGTTTCAAATATGAAATAAAAGCTATAGTACTAGCACATTATGTGTGTGGGGAAAGTATTTCCTTGAATATCGTGATCGTTAGCATGTGTCACAATTCAAATACAATAATGTCATTAGAATGAGGGCTTTATGAGATTTAAATGGTGTGACTCTTGTTAAATGTGCAGTTAGTATTTGGCAGGTAGTTGGTGGCAGTTTAATGTAAACTAAATTCATCTATGACGGCCCAAAAGTGGTTAGTCGTAAGGTAATTGCATTTTGTTTACATAATTCATTATTATAATTGTAATTCAGTTAATTATAATAAAAATATTCTTCTTTTAAGAGCTACTTTAAATTGAAAGCCTATATCGTCGCTGAAGAGGCAAAATGGAATACATGCATTTTCGATTAAAATCAAAATGGTCTACATGCAGTTTTACTAAATGCAAAATGGAATAGATGCATCAAGTTTTAAAAGCAAAATGGACTAAGTGCAATTTCGTCTAAAAGCAAAATGGTCTACTTACAATTTCGCTTTAAAGCAGAATTGCCATTAAGTATACACGCATGTAGACCATTTTGCTTTTAGTGAAAACTGCATGTAGTTCATTTTGCTTTCAGGAAAGCTTGCAACTATTCCGTTTTGCCTTTAAGGAAAAAGGCATGTAGACCATTTTGCTTCTAGTTGAAATTGCACTTAGTCCATTTTGCCTCTTCAGCGACGATATGCAGTAAAGAAACCGGACGACTTTGAAACTTATAGTACTCTCTAGCCCCACTTCGAATGTTTTAGCAATTTCTCGTCAATTTTTCAGTGGTAAAAGCTAGGGAATTTAATTAAAGAGTTGCGATTGTTTTTAATCAATTCGAGCTTCAATTAAGTCCAGTTATTGGATTTAGTGCTATGTAGTTATTCCAAAAACGTTGTATTTGGTTAAAAAAATCCTTGTCTCAAACAAACTTCTGGAGCATCAATAATGCTCCAGAAAATCGTTCGAAGGGACATAATACGGCTTATTGAAGGCGTCTCAAGTCTCAACCATTAAAATTTTTATTTAGATGATCATTTTATCCAGTAAGGTCCAAATTGAAGCTGGATGGAAGAATTGTTTATGATTCAACTCGAAATGTTTCGGCGTTCGTGGCTATTTTTTGAATGTCATATGTCACATCTATACGTTGACAATCCATATTTTAAAAATAACATTCCGTGTCTGTGATCTATAGTGGCAATGATCTCTGGTAAACATGGTGTGGCAAAATCTTCGGAAGGCGCTTATTGTACTTCAGTTGCCATGAAATTCTTTCAAATTTATCGATCAATGATAAGTTTGTTACATATAATTTGAAAAATAGATTATGCATTAAGATTATTTAATGAAATTATTGCTTTGCCTCCATCCAATTTTCATATTATTAAAAATCTAATGTAACAATAATATAATATAAGTTGATTTTGCGGAATTTATTCCTTTTTTTTAATTTGAGGCTGGAATAATATAGCAGAAAAATTTTATATTGTGGCAAATAACTTACTACGAATACCTTTACCAAATATTATTAAAAGATTGAAAATTACATTCATTTACATCCACGGTTCCACAGCCTACAACTTCTGCAGAACTGCAAATTGCAGTAACTATTTTAACCATGTAGCAAGCAACTACGAGTAACTCTTTTGTTCGTCGTTCTTACCCTAACCCTACAGTATAAACATTAGGAATGATTAGGAATAATAATTGCATTAAAATTCATGGTATATATTTGGCTTGTAAACATTACTTAGTGATTAGTAGTTATTGTAAATAGAGCAATAAGCACTGCATACATACATTGGGTCTACTTTCCCTCAAAATTAACCTCGAGGCATAATTTGCTGGCGTCAAATTATCCTTGTATTTAATAATATCAGTCTTTCTCGATAAAATCACCGTGCAATTTGCAATAATTAATTCAAACGTGGTCTAACTTGTACGATGAACATCGAGCAAGCTCTACGCGAAGAAGTGGAGGCCCTTCTAGCAAACCAACCTGCCTCCATCAACACTAAACCAACGTCCCCGTTGTCCAAGAGGATACGAAGCGACGATAACCCCTCCGTGTTTCATTCAACTTGGCAAATTATTACTAACCCTTTTGATGTTCGTTCCAGATTTTCAACAAACAAAATTACCTTTAATGCCTACCTTTGTATTTTTTCAGTCTGCATGATTAATTAAATACACCATAATTTTTACAGACACGCACAGGTGTGCCCGGATCAACTCTTGCCAGCAAGAATCAAGATGACTTCTCAGACTTTTCAGCAGCCCTCTCAGGGCTAAGCAGCCACGTATTCAAATGTCAACTCCTTGAAGATGAGTCTTCTCTCCATTCTTTTGAATTGTCAGAAACCGGGTTATTGTCTCAGGCAAATTCACAATCAGTAGGTCCCCCTAGCTTGCAAGACTCCGAAGCTGACCTTTACAGTGGTAATAGTTGTACAGGAGATATTGCTGGCACAGAAAGGTCTAATAAAGTACGCAAGCGACGTAGTTCTAGAATATTAGATCATTCCAAGCTTGGGCCAAATCAAATTAGCACAGGCGAAGTATCCAGGAAGTCCTCATCAAACGGTCTTAACAAGATTTTGGAGTCAAATACTTCGGTCGGTAGTACACACCGGGCAAGTAACAACCTTTTGGGTCCACGTTGTGCTAACGATTACATGCAGAGAGTCAGGAAATCAGAGGTGCTTTTAGAGCTTATAATTAAGCTTAATTTGTATGTTAGACATTTTACGAAATGTCATAAATGTGCACTCAAGCACAAACATGCGAAACGTTACATGTGTCGTATAATTTATTATTACGGGGGACCTGGAGATTCTTATGTTGTGTCAGATGTGTAGTAAGTACTATGTCAATACTCTTGAACTTGAACCATTGAACATGATTGTAGAGTGAAAAGAAACAAGAGGAAATTCCAACACGTATCTATGAATATCCGGATATAACTAGTAACATTTCTGAGAAAGAGGGCCAGCCCTACAGCGATACACCAGTAATAAAAGAAGGACCGTTGTTTTCTCCAATCAATAAAACCTTTCTGGATTGTGTCAATGAGCAAATTCAGCATATAAAATATGAGCAGGCCAAGGAAAGACTTTTATTTTGTTCAACAAATTCAGAAGACATGGGCGATGTTGCAAAAAAACAGTCAGACAGTAGTCAGGATGCAAGATGGGTACATAATTTACCCTATTAGCTTTCACTTTGCTTTCACCTAGCCGCCTAGCATTCTGTTAATGACCAGTACATTTCTAGGAGGAAAATGTAAGCCGTAGCAAAACCACGTCCATTGGAACCAATCCGATCGTAGAGGAACCCAAACCGTCGACTCAAATTCCATCAGGAACCAAAGTTGACCTATGCATTCAAACTGATTCTTCTCAGATTACTAGTCTGAATTCACCTAATCCATGGGGACCAACGTCGAAGGCAGATTCACAAGTCAGCTATTTGCTGGGATATTTACTAGAAATTTGTAACCCATTTATCCATCAAAACGTTTCATGTATTTTTTTTATCGAGGAGCCAGTTCAATATTATAAAAATCTTGTGTTATTTTTGTTTAACGTAAATGCAGCAGTTACGGTAAAAAAAAGTTACTTTTAATATCTATTGTTAAACAGCCGGCTCTTTTTCTAGATTTCATTGATGAGTTTGAAAGCAAAAAGATTAGGCTGCCATCGTTCCGATTTGAAACAGTCGTTTTATCCGCTTAGTCCAGATACTGTTTCCGACGAGTGTATTTCCAGTTCTCGACGAGTAAATGATACCACGATTTAATTTTTGACTCTGATTTTTAAACAAGAATTAATTTTTGAGGGCATTTGAGCTTTAATTGAATTTAAATCTGGGAATTTAAGCTACCAAGAACTCGCCTGCCTCGTTCCTCCAGCTTCTTTGGGAATTTCTTAAATTTTAATAATGCAATGGGAATTACAAGATATTCACTCCAAGCAGCTTGGAACACTGCCGAGGAAATTTTTTACGGATATATTGTGCCACCAGGTAAGTATGTAAATAACTCCTAAACTACTGTCCTTGGACTGTATTTAAACTTAAAGCATTTTACATCCACGTATACACATATCCATAACTTTGTGAAAGTCAATAAGAACAGACCCAAAAGTTAGTCAGTGATAAATGAAGTGCAACATTTAGAATACGTATCCCTGGGAAATAACTTATACAAAAAATATTCTGCAGAAATTGAAAATGAACCTCCTATTGAGGACAATTATGAGGAAAACGAAGGCAGGATGGCTGTTTCAATAATGAAGCTGATGGGCATTTCAGTGGACACTCGCCATGCCATTTACCGAGAAGTTCTTGGAGAAATACACGCTTTGAATGATTTTTCGGTCGGAACTGTCCAAGCAATCAGTAGTGTTATCGATTGGGTAAACCTGCATGCTAATAACGTTGAATATGCATAAGTTGAAGGGTTACAACTGGCATGTGCTAGAATATAATTAACATTGAAACTTGTAAAGATTTGCACTGGAAAGCATGGTGGAACAGAAGACCTGATTGCCAAAACCCGTTTACTATGCACATCTCAAACGGAAGTGGATCCAGATTCAGAATCTTGGAAAGGTTTTGAACGGGACATGTACATTTTCACGAATGCTGTAGTGAAGACTGTAGGTCACGCTGCCAAGGCTGTCTCCCGTCAGTACTCTAATGGCTCTAATGATTCACGTAACAACTTATAACGTACCCATTCAAAATAATATTTTATAGAATGCACTTATCAAATATGTAATACCTCTACAGTTGTACCAGCCTCCGTCTCTTCACCAGCATCCCAATGTTACATTGGACAGAACACAGATCCCAATGAAAATCCGCATGGTTTATCAATAAAGTTCGACATTCCAGAAAGTAGGGAAGACCCTTCATCAGCAGTTAGCACACCTGAGGAAGTCGACTTTGATCCCGACGCTCCTGTTAACCCTGATCTAATATCTCAGCTGGTGACTGATTCTGAATTTGATTTACCAGTCACACCTGTTGTTCCTGGGTCCGGAAGTACTACGAGCAACGTAAGCACCGGCAGTAGCAGCGTTTACCGACGTCGATCCAGAATTCCCGTTCGTGTTGACTCGACAAAGTCACATGAGCCAAAGGATACAGACGAGAACTTTAATTTGAAGGTAAAGTGACACAAATGTGTTTAAATAATTTATATTGCATTCAATTAGATATACATACTCCCTTGAAAGCTAGGAATTTGATCAAAAGCAATTTTTGGGGGATTAAGGTCCTAAAGAGTGCTCTCCGACACGATCAAAAGCAAACATACACATGCGAGGTTCGGAATTTTAAACAAAGATTCGCTTCCCCACCGGCAGAAAACCCATTAAGTAGACAGTAAGTCTAATGTCTTAACATGTATCCTTTTAAAACCATATTTTATATTCACAGTTGTAATATTTACGAGGTGATGTTTCAGGGCAAGCTGCTCAAACTACAGCTATGCCAATGCGTACAAAACAAGTCAACTGAAAAAAGGCTTGAGTCCCGGCTCCAGTAATTCTAGCTTGCCATCAACATCAAAATGTGTGTTCAGATCAGGTGAAGTTGGAAACTTACGAGAACGTTTTCTCTGTCGAGAAGACGCCCTATTGTTGAAAGAATGTCGACGGCTAACAGCATTGTCAAATTCGAATGACTCCAGTAATTCCGGAACTGGAGGATCAATAAGTATGAATGAATCACGAAATGAATCTCCACCGTCGTATATTCGCAATTTACAAAATGAGGTACTCGTTTTAATTAAGTTCTCACTTAATTACAAACAGCAAAAATACAATGAGTCGCTATAATCTGTTGAAAATATTTCTCTGCCAAGAAGCACAAATGTATAATTATTAATAAATCCCCAACCTTACATTAGGGCAGTGCAAGCTATTCTACTGGATTCGACAGAAATATACTTCCAGCAGATATTTCCCACCTGGCTTCTGCTATTGCATCCGTAGCAACAGTAATTATTTTAATTTCAACTTGTACCTTGTCACTTGAAATAACACTAGAGTTTTATAGACACTTAAAATTGATATTACATTTTTTCAGAGTGTTACTTCTACATTACTGTCCCGGGCAAGCTCTGCCGCATCTTACATTCCATCATTCACGGACACGTTCGGACCCCAAGTGGATGCAGAGTGCCGCTTTCCAGTAAAATATTATTTAATAAAACAAAAAAATCGTTTCAAATCCTAAAATTTCTACCTGATAACCGAAAGTATTGAATTGATTCCCATGTAATTCCAGGAGTGCTCACCTGATGGACCTTCCTCTATTCTTGACACAATTCAGCAAGCAGCGAGTAACGTGATCTTTGGATTTGATGAACCTTTGCTTGAAGAAAATATTCGGCCTCGTAGATCGGTGAATTTATTTTTAATAGTGGTTGCATGCAGATAGTAAAGTTAATGAAGTCGATAGTAGTCAAAAATTAAATTAAATTAAATCCTTATTCAGGATTCTTTTCGGGCTGAGCCCATATCATCCATACATTGCCAAGTATATTTGTTTAACAACCAATGATAGTAGGCAAAAATGAATTTTTGTCTTTGTATCTAGTACTTTATTATAAATAACGCTAACAACTTTTGCAGGTAAGATCCATTAACCGCTTCCCAATGTCGCCTGATCTCCATGACCATTCAGACTCCCTCAAGCCAAAAATCAATGCCAGTGGAAGTAATCGAAGTCAGTCAGGTAGTGAGTCAGCAATGTCGTTGAACAGTAGTCATAATGATGCAGCCTGGGAATTATTCGACTACATCAAGAGGGGAGAAGCAGAAAAGATTAAGGAGAAAGTACAGATGGCAGCACGAACGTTCAGTGAGCAAGGTATAGCGGAACAACCACCTCCAAACTACTTGGATAGCCCGGCAGAACCGTCAGTTACAGCCCGACTGTCGAAAGCAGCACTGACAGGTCTTTTTAACGCCTTGACTGAATCACACCCGTCGATTCTGACCTCCGCCCCACAAAGCCAACATTCAATACAAGAAGAATCCCTTATTCATCCCAGATCCAATCCATCCCCAACTCCCACGCAGTGTACTCTTGACAAAGACGGACAAAAATATCGTACATGCTCTGGTCATAATTACATTCTCAATTCCCGAATGTCATCTGCACAGGCAAACTTACGAGCTAATCCATCCATACCTTTGTTATTCGCACCACAAAACAGTGACACTGGATTTAATCGCAGTAATGCTCAACTTCGGATGGAAGAAGATGTGGCTTATTTGCATAACGTCATCAAAGAGTATTATAATGATAAATTAAAGAAAAATCCGATAAATATACACCAAACCCCGATGACAACCCAACAGCGATCCCGCTCTCACCAGCAAGGATCAGGCAGGAGCAAAATCCCGAGATTTGGAACAAAAACTACAGACAATAAAATCCTGTCAAGTTCAAATGAGCCTTCGACCTCAACCCTCTCAAATAATCTTCCTTCAACTATATCTCTCGACACCCACGTCACTTCCCATATTTCTGTCAGAAATGATTATACTAATTTGAATTCGAATTTAGAGTTTTGTGCAGGACCTGGGAATAAGGCCGTTACTAAATTGAGATCTAATACTAACTCAAACAATGCCCGACCAAAAATTGTACATCCTTCGAAAGCCCCTGTGCCCAGTCGGGCTGCTCCAATGAAATCGAAACCGAAGGTCCATGTTTTGGATGTAAGTCAATTAGACAAGAAGCCTCCACAACCTACAAAATACACGGGTTCGAACGGCTCGTCTGGTGCAAATTCAATAACTGCCTCAAGAACTCCAAGCTTTGCCAGCAGCAACGCAACAGGAAAATCCTATTTAAATATCCTGAAGCAGAAGGAAAGGACCGTGTCAAATCGAACCCCAGGCCGGGGTATAGGATCCTACTCGTCCACAAATCGTCAGATTCAACAGTCTGCTCATCAAGAGGGATATGGAATTGGAGGCCGCAGGAACGAGAATGGGAAGAATCTACAACGACGGTCTTCACATGAACATGATGTAGATGGTTCTGGCTACAAATACGACGATGGAACTCACAAAATTAATCCCGGGGCCAGCCTATGTTCCTCGTCTTGTTCCACAGGGCCTGTGAGCATCAACGCTTCTGCTCATCAACCAATAAATCATGGGAATAAGAATCAGAAGGAGAACGTGTCAGATGTGGACAACGACACTAATAATGTCGCTCACATCCCTAACGGACCATTATTCTTCCCTTCCTTAGACAATTCTCGTCTACCGTTACCACCAATGCTGACCAACCCTTTTGCTAGATTCCGGGGCTCGGAGGCAGGCAAAGATACCCGTAATAATAGCCCTGACTCTCCAACTAATTCAGCTCGAAATAGTAGAAATGACACTGGGTGAAGTTACACATGCCTATAATAATTATTGCTAAATACCTGAAAGCATGGACGTTGTTTTTCGGGTCTACGGTATTGAGTTGTCAATCGGTCATTGCTCAATTTGAAATTATCTAAAAGAAAATATATCTAAAACTCTGATGAAATTTCCTTGTATAGTAGGGAAATAAAATTCAAATTACCGTGCTATGGTAATTAAGAACTTACTCAATTATTTCATCGTTTAATGTATCTATATCTTGTGTCGTTCATCCATTATGATTATAACTGCTAGCTTGCTTTTCATAAATGCCTTTTGTGAAATAGTGGGTGCGATTCCTAAACTGGACTCATTTGGTTTTATAATAATTACAGATAATCAAAAAAGAGCCACGCGACTAATGTTTGCCAAATCAATTTGGAAACATCCTTCCGCTCATTATTCATTTGATCCTGATGAACTTCAATAGTTTCACTTCAAATGATGTTCTTTATAGGTATGGGTATATTACACATCCCCATAAAGTCATGCAATGGAACAATTAGTGTGAACTGACAAAATGTTAATGACTCATGTGCTCGTAAACCGGCATTGGAGCGGCAGCCGGCACTCGTCACTATCAAACGTCAGGGAGGAGTACAAGAACTTAAGAAACCTTCGTTTACATGCCTAATGACATGAAATGACATTCTTTGGATTTGGGATCTCTTACGTATACATATGAGGTGTTTGTAATGAAATAGAAAACCCCCATTATCATCACTTCAAACCAGAAGCATTTGCCTATCTTGGGACATATCTTCGTAACAATTTGGAAGCAGAAAATTCTGATCACAGTAAGAGTATGATAATGCTTACAACCAAACGATCCTCGCATACATATAAGTAAGTACAGGGATGTATTGACTTGAAATCGAATTTTTTAAGTGTAAAAAGTGCAGGGCACGTTGCAAATGTGCTGCTCTAAATCATATGCTGGCTGCTGACTATGAACATATACAAACCAGTCATAACGGGTTGGGTGTGAAAATGTGTCAACGAAATCTGTGTAGAATTTTTATGAAGTGTCACCAACGAACTAATGCATTAGCCATTGATTGTGTATAGCATTGCATTCTATATTTTATATCAGTAAGTAATACGAACTAGTTTCATCTGCAGTGAGTCAACTCCTATTTAAAGTTTGCAAGATATTTATACGCATTTGATAGAAATTTTTTAGACCCTTTAGACGTGATTACGGTCAGAAGCAGACGGTTTCTGAGTAACAACAATAACTATGATATAAGGGGGAAAATTCCAGTGTTAAATCTATTGTTCGAAAACAACTTGTGTATGAGTCATATTGTAAAATGCGAACTGCAGAAGCAAAGAGAGGACAAGGTTCAAGGAATACTGTGTGTCCCAGTCTCAAAAACAAAATTTTAAACCTTGCCAAAGGATCAGCCACTGAGGTTTCTGTCACAACCCGACGGCGTGATTTTGGAATGCGTGCCTCAATGCATGCTCATCATAGACTATACGTGGAGGATGAGAGTTTACGCACCTGGTTGCAGACTCTTTGTTGTTCACCATCTCTCCTGAGATCATGTATCAGCATCTTAGGAAAGGTTCTTCACGTGATGGAGACTCCCTCTCACCTGGGAAATGCATGATTTTCGTACAGTAGGAAGCAACTTTGAACACGTAGGGTTCTGAGATTCTAATAGAATTTGACAGCCGTCTCATCCAGACTGACATACTTATAAGCTCAGTAACTCCTATGGCATGGTTTCATACATCGTTGTTCACTTGGAACAAACATGTAGAGATTCAATCCTCAATGAGCTTGTTATCTGTATCAGCATCCTCATCCGTGTCTGCAGGTTATGTACATAGTATATACATATATACCTCATTGTCAATGAAAATGGTATGAAATTCAAAACAATAAATAATTACCAATGTTGTTTATGACTAAAAGCATCTGCTGCCAGGATTGTGACCATGAGAAACCAGCGGTGGACAAATAATATCCCTCTCGATCATAAATAGAAATAGTTAGTTCCTTGACCTAACCACGAGCATTCTGGTTGTTCACTGGTATGTATTCTCGTAGACAAACGAATAGATACGAATGAAAACGAAAGCCGAATCACATGTAACTTTAATGTGCAACAAGTTGATTCGCACAACAAGTTTGTTTCGTTTGCTTCCCTTCGCTTCGACCTAACCGGTGAAGACGGAATCACGAAAACCCACATGCTACATACATATGTAAGGATGTCTAAAAGAATCTGTGGAACTTACCATACGCAAACTTACTCTATTTTCAATCAACTTGGATAAGATCCCAAATGTAAACGCATGCATGCACCGAGTGCTAATTCAGCATGGTTTTTACGACGCATGGAATCCCATTCTGCCGAGCACCCGTAATTATTTGAGAAGTAATCAGACACTTCGACCGTATAGCCTCCATGCCAAAAATTTGAATCCGAATACCGAAACTGCTTTATTTTTAAATTTTTCCAAGTACAAAATATTTTAATAATTTTAACAAAAACAGCCATGAAATTTAAGTTACTTTGACCTATGAAATTCATACACGAATCATGTGGAATAATTTTATTATTACTAATCTTCACGGCACGTGACAAAACAAGAAAGACTTAAAATTTTTAATACGCTTACAATAATGAAACTTACTTTATTTTCTTCTAGCTCTACAGTGTTTTTGATTCACCAATTTAAAAAAACATTGAATTTCCTGCTGTGTCTTAAGGAAAAAGTATAACGTAACATCAACATTTTTCAGCACGGGAATTGCAAAAACACGGAAATGCCATAAGTTCAAAAATCACATTTAAGGTTTCTGGATCCAGAAGAATCTCTACATTGATTAAGTTCTTAGCGTCTAAAGCGCAATGAACTAATAAGATTTTCTAGTACTGTAAATACGAACAAGGAAACTACATTTATATTATGCTCATGTTTAGATAGCAAGTTCGAAAAACAAGATGGAACGTAAAGTTTGTAACTACACACACACAATTAATTTGTTTACAAGAGAGACTGTCACGATGAAAACAAAATCACCAGTCTCATTGAAATGAAAACTAAATATTTTCTCTTCTCTTAAACACGAAATCACAAAGCATTTTATAATACGAGCTGCGAGCAAGAATTATTACTTATTATGAGTGGAGCCTTCATAAAATGTATCAACGCATCTGCCCCATGTAATGAATTGATCAATAGTAATTATTACTACAACTAAATTTATTTATAATTTTGTGCTCTGGTTCCAACTCCTTCACAACAAACTTGCTTCTTCTTCATCTTCTCATTTGTAATTCCTATTTTCCCATTCGTTGAACGGACCATTCCTTCTGACAAAGTGGACATCTTTTATTTTGTTGCACCCATTGAGACATGCAACAATGATGGAAAGAATGGTTACATTCTCCCCATACGACCACACAATCCGGCTGCTTCCCACTATTTTGCTTGTTGGAATCACCTTGACACCGAAGACAGGCATCTGTAAAAATGTGACAGAATCATAAATTGTCAACCCAATTCCTTCTCCTTCAACTTGACTATGCAATTCCCACAATAACATCCGAATTTCATTACTGGGACTCATCCATTGTTCTTGATCTCATTTCTGACAATATGTGCACCTTATTTACGCGTCACTATAAAATTGTTACACAAGTATTATGTGTAATTTAATCAGAACTAAGTGAGCCAGCAGACAGCTCACATTAACATCTGAAAACAAACTAACTTATACAACAACAAAAATTTATATGATAATTACCACTTTGTACAGCAGGAAAGAAAGTCACTGCGTAAAAAGTTGTAAATATTTTATGCAAACCAAATACTAAGGAGCACTTCCAGTATTTTTTAATATCTTTGGCCCATTACATGTCGACAAAGTGTGCCTTTGCCCATTAAAATATGCACGTTTGTACTTCCATAGAGACAAACTTAACTTACGAGGTAGTTTAGTTAAGCATTTTAAATTATCAATCATAAATCATCCCTACACCCAACACAAGCTGGTTCAACCATACTTATTGCACTTTAATAATTCTCAGCTTACACGCAGGTACACACAACAGCTAGTGCTTCAGTTTATTTTAGGACACCACTCTAATGCGAGATGTTAGAAAAGCTGTACGATAACGATACGACCAGGACTAAACAAATAAACACACCGAAAGGTTGGAATTACTTCCAGTAAAAACGAATCGGTACCTTGCAATCGCTCAATCTTAATCGTTTTATGACACCGTAGTTTCAAGCCCCGGAAATAAAAAATAATCCATCAGTTGATTTTTACAATAAAGAACATTTTGTGCAATATATAGTACCTCTGAGCATCTTTGATAATAACAATGGTTACGTTTTTTTCTATTTACAGATTACAATGTGCCCATACACCTACGTATATACCTCTACACACCAGTGAAACGCGAAATTATTGACGAGTCATTTAATTTCTACTAGAAATGTATTTTGATGTCATGGGAAAATTGTAAATAGAATAAATATTATACAATAATTTATATAATTTGATTTACATACACTCCACATTTATCAACTACGACAAGAACAGTAAAGTAAACTCACAATGCACAAATATTGTGCCAGTTAATCCATCAAAACTTCAGCAAATAGTCCGAAATCAAAAACATCCCATTCAATGATGTAAACGTTTCAAAATAAATCAAGATAGATGTTTAAGTATTTCCTCATACACGACAATCCTGTTAAATTGTGTCATCTGTATGAGCAAAGTGATTCAAATTGTTACGCATAAAGCTCACAAGAAATATGTTCCGAGTTCCGAGCCCTACACTAGTATATAGTATCTATAAAAAACAATTGATCATTGCATGACAAAACGTATTCCCATTAGGTAACCTACATATGTACATCTAAGTACACATTATATAGTTACACCATACCACAAAATGACTCCCAAAGCATAACTCATGTATACCTATATATCCACATACATACATATACTACATAACATTGATGAGACAGAAATCCAATTAACTAGGAGCAGCATCATACTGCATCAGCCCACTCACCTCCAGTCTATTTCAGAAAGTGGGAATCAACCAGTCAATCCTGGCCTAATAATTTTTGACTTACTTCAATATTCTACAACGGTCGCAATAATTAAGCTATGAATATTAAAAATCTGGGACTTGGTCTAGTTTTAACCCATCCTCATCACGTCCCAAATGTTAAGAATAAACTCAGAACATGACTATCTCCAGCAAACCTAGTACTAGCTATCTGTGTTTGCTCTATAGTTACTATGTACTAGTATGATTATTCTGTAGTTCACATCAATATAAAATCAACCACGTTGTCACGTTGAAGTATTTGTTCTGTGCACACTGACGCTAACCTCTCCCTCACAGCAGAGTAATTACTGATGTAAGGCACATAAGTATGTACATACATAAATATGTCCAGCTGGATATTATAATAATTTACCTACACCTACGTAAATAATGTGTCCACTAATAGTAAAGGGTGTATATACGAATTTTTCTTGTACTTACTCCCCGTGACAATCAAATCATCTCCCAAAAGCTCTCACACTAAAAATTTTGATAAATAAATGTTTACACAACCTGTCAAATATTCATTTCTTACTCGCCAACTATTGGAATAACCAAGTCACAGATATTTACCACAGCTGGGGTGTAATCGGGGTAAACATGACGCACCCACAGGGCTAGCGTCGACAAGTCTCCCAAGTCGACGTCCAACAATCTTATAAATTCTGGAAAACTCGTCATTTTTACTCAAAGGACATTTTCCCAAACTACATTATGTGAGAACAAATCTACAGAATAATAAATTCCTACATAGTTACCAATAAATCGGATCAACTTCTTTCCCCATGTCTTATCACTCTGCTATGTACACACATATGTACAGATGTAAGAATTAAATAAACGATTATTACATATCTATAATAAAATTGTGTACATTTATTTCTCTCTTTTCGACTGTACTTCTATAAATCATGTTTGTATTTCTTCCTTCTCTACTCGTCCAGATCTTGTTTGCTGCCTCTCTTTATCAATCCGTCACATTATCGTTACTCTCTTTACCTCACGCACCCACAAATGAAAAAAATGACATTTTTTTAGGCCTTGGTTTAACTTTTGGTTGGACAAATTGTCAGGTAGAGTCCAACACTTTCCTAGTAGTGACTTAAGTAAAGTACAAGTACAAATAGCATAATCATTTTTTAATCAAACCTACAAACTGAGACACGAGTGTCAGACATGCAAAAAACGAGGAAGACAATCTCAAAATTACTCCTGAACGAGCATTTTACTTTTTCAAGAGGGGCTGGTTATAACTTAAAAAAATTACGTTCGTTACCTAGGAATACATAAATAGTAGTAATACTGATTCTATAGTTCCCAATATCCTATCAATTTTCCTTGAATTTCATGACCGCGACAGCGTCATTGCATTGCATTACATTGCCGAGATTTAAACCATGTAAAAGTTGGGTCAAGGAAATTTCTTTTCGTTTATCATTGAGTGTGATTATATATTTTCACATTATTACTTCAAAATCGAAGCCAATTTATCGCAGAATTTTAGCTACAGACGCAGTAGCACAGAAAAACTTCCTAGATGTATTTACTTTTAACAAGTTGCATCTGGCGTTGACAAAAACAACACTATATGATAAAGACTTAAAAAAAAAACAACCCAAGTATATCACGCCAGTTCCCCTCAGTTGTTTACAACTATTGAAGCTACGGAACCCCTTTAGTATCTGCTTACACCCGAATAAGTCACGTCAAAAACAATCCACACATGGAAATCACATACATACGTATATGTGACGACAGTCCGATTTGATATCATGGCGTGTGGAACAGTGTCAATCTCTGTAAACAAAGATTTACTGCATCTGAAAACTGATGAGGCATTCACTTATTGTTAGCACTCTTACTATTACCTCGCCATGAAACTTCATTTTATCGATTACAAAATAGTGTATTATCAATTCTCCTTCCAATTCAATGCACTGCTGATCCAAAATATGCAACTACTGACTAAACACTGTGCCACATCCAGAGAAATTAATCCGAAGGACTGAATTAAATGTGTTCTTCCCTAATTCCAAAACTTCTGATGTTCCATGTTCAAGTTTAAAGCACTTTAATATATACGTACGTAACATAGAATTCCTAACCCTATTAGCAACTACAAAAGACGCTTGCTACAATAACTATACATAATAACAAAATAGACACATACTCAGCTCAACCCAATGTTCCACAAAGAAAATGATTCCGCTGAGTTATGTACACACAGTCGGAAGCTGAGAACTTTCCCTATCACTGATATGTCAAAAAAGCCTCAGCCTGAACATGAAAATTTCATTAGCCTAAAACTGGTGAAGTATTACTATAACAGGAAATTGTACGCAGTTCCAGCCCATCATATACATAAGTATACAAATAATTATTACCAAAGAGCATGTATAAAACCAACAACCAATAAAACTCCGGTGGAGTGTACGACAAGCAAGATTTGTCCACTTGAGTCAAAGGAATTAAAGTGACAGGACGACTTCAAAAATATTATGTCGTAACCTGTAGCTGTAATAAATTATTAGACGTTGGACAGATTATTTCGAGAGGAATTATTATAGTGCCACAAGATAAAATAAATTCAAGTAACACTCCAACCTCGGACCAACGACCAACCACTCAACCCTTCATCAATCACCTATCCATTGATCCAAAAATTGTATTTTAAAGCTTCTTCACTTGACCAGTACAAAACGTATTATTTTCTGTATAGATAACAGCTATTTACCTCTCCTCTCAAGCTCAGTACTAATTTCAATGATAAACTACTGAAAAATACGTCACGGAAAACAAACCTTACTAGTAATAAACTCACAAGTACTGGTGCACTTGAAATATTTCCCGAGAATTTTTAGTTTTAATAAATATAAAATATAAGTACATACCTCATGCAAATGTTGATTGCACGAGCCTGCTGATAAATTAATCCTTTTAGAGATAAAATACCCGTGCAAAATCAATTACATTTGCGAGATCAATAATTTAATTTAATAAAGGGCGGTCACATCACTGGAAAGTGTAGCTACTACAGATAGAGCAATATATCTACACTATACAATATTTGAAGGTCTTTTATACAGTACGTCCTGGTCCGTGAGAAACGGCTAAGAAATTGATTAGACAATTACACATCCAATGCATAATCGATAGTTATGAGAATGAATACGCATTCAAATAATTACATGTCACTATAGGCATTCGTATAATTTTGCAAGCTTGAATTGGCCAACAGAAAAAAAAGATTCTGAGAGTGATATGTCTGTAACACCAAGCAGCTACCTTTCATACTTATATCTACATGTATCTGTCTAATCAGAATGCATTGGATTTCTTCCTTCAAAATTATCCTCTCTCTCTCTACACACACACACAACATCTTTCCCTCCACTAGAACACATGTATAGACATGAGAACTGACTCATATCAGCTGAAATAAGTTAAATAATGACACATACACCAACTTCATCTACATATATCGCTTTAGGAGGCTAGACATGGTCAACCCAGCTCACGACCTTTCCTGATCTCATTAATACTAAACCCCCCGTACAAAAAAAAAACGTTTGTGTATAACCTACATAGGCTACATAAATATTAAATAATAAAGAGCTAACTGTTTTTCCTCTCGCATTTGTCAATAATCAAACACTTGATAATATGAAAGAGTGGGCAAAACAGAGAATCAAACAGCATTTTATCTCAAGAAGAACGCCAAATCATTTCTCTACAGGCTTTATTTCCTCACGGAGTGAGAATATCTAAATCCATACCCACTCCAGATGAGCTCAATGCGGACACAACTGACCACTTATTATTATAATGAACTCATTAAAATCTACGAGGAAAACTTTTGACGAAATCAGTCAGCTCAGAAAAAACTTACACATGTTCTCTTGATTGATCCAATCAATTTACACATGCTCAGTAGCATTTACATAACCAGGATTGGATCAAAGCACTAAACATATAGATACATAATTATACAAACACAAATACTGGAAACATATTATAAACTTATGTACATATGTAGCTACACGATACACACCTACTCAAATTAAAATATACACAAGGACAATCCTACAGATAAATCTGCCCATTGTAACTTCTCAAATCCTGAAAATAATTATCTTTCCTCCAGCACTAATTACTTACACCACAGTTCGTGCACACTATCTTCAGTCCATTTATAATAAGGAGGAGAGCATAATGACAACTCGTCTAGGATCCTTCCTAGCTTCAAATACATCTTGCATACCAAAATGCACTTCTGTATTTTTGACAGCATGCGTGCAGCCGGTTTGAAATTCCAACCTACCTGCCGTAACTGGATAATACCCTATAGATAATGTTCTAAATGATAAAAACTTAAAATTGAAGGAAAGTTCAAATAATCTTAACTTACATCTCCAGACATAATTATTTAAGTAAGTATAGGGAGAAAGGTAGAAGAATTAAGTATTCACTCTGGATGAGGATCACGTTTTCTCCGCAAGCATACAAGATGCACTTTCAATGACACTCTTATGTCACCAATGTGTCTGTCCCAATCCGGGTTATACTTCCTGGAACCTCATCCAACCGGCAAAGTCATTAAACCAAGATTCATTCCAACTCTCTTGTACAAAGCATTCTTCTTCACACATACTTTACTTAAACTTCCAAAGATAATAAAAGTATTTTGAAGCTGGCAACTACACCATAGAAGGACTTCAGTAATTCAGGACTAATGTTACCAAAAAATCAATAAGAATTGTCATGTAAATAAATAATTACTTTAAAATTGCTGACTACAGACAGACATATCTATTTCAGCAATGGTTTGAATATGCTTCAAAACTAAGAATGTTACATAAAAGTATTTACATAAATCATCCATGAAACATTTGCTGAAATTTTGCACTGCGACCTCACAGGCAAAACATTAAGCAGATATGAGAGTGCATCAAAAGTACTTCTGTAATTTTAAATCAAAGTACAAAAGTGCAGATAGTTTCTACTCCGCTACATATTTCAACATAATCTTATAGTCCATGCAAATACAATGTTGCTCTGTGAGGGGCCATAGAGCCAAGTGATGAGGTACCACCGGCCTTTGAAAAGGAGACAAGACACAAGAGCACCTGTTGTTCTACCAAGACTCAACTCTGAACCTGAACTCCCATATGAAGAGAGTTGGGAGAGATAAACTTCCTCAATCATCCCCATGTAATACGTGTGTAGGTAGGTGCAACCAGAAACTAATTGCACACAGACAAAATGCGACTGAGACAAGTAGTCGTAGTCAACCTCACGTCGAACTGAGTTAGCCCGCGCAGGAGAACTGAGTATTTTCACGGTCCCCGAGTAAGCACGCAGGCAAATGCACACGTTCGAGAGGAATCAAACAGCGTCCAAACTGCACACATTACAAACATATGCATCAACGTATGGAATTATGTAAACTGATCTAACTAAAGACTCAACCATCAATGGTCCCTTGTTTTGTACATTGTGCTATTTCCCACACTACCTCTCTTTCCTTTACCATTCCCTACCTCAGTCTTGATATCAAGCATAAAATGATCCTCCATACCAATAACTTACTGTCAGCAATATCTACTTTACAAGTGACTCGCAAACTTCACTTGATAAATGCAGAAAACGGGGAAAACTTTCCGTCATTGCACTAAGAGCAGTTCTACTCGACGGATCCTATTCTCAGCCTTCCTTTCAGACTGATTTTTGCAAGGGTTGATCCCATATTCGCAAATATTTTGCAAATTCCCCCTTTCACATCCAACAATAGTTTTTCTCCGAGAATTTATTTTGTGCTTTATATAATTACACCAATTTAAATAAATAATAAAAACAACACTTGCGAGTGGTTGCTTCAAATCTCATAGAAGCCTACCATTCTTAAAGGGCCGAAGCAATAAGGCCAAAATCCGCGACTCCGCAAAAGAGATTCTGTGACCTACCGCAAGACAACACAGAAATTTCATCAGCAAACGCAGGGTAAGTTTAATAACTTCATGCTTTCTTTTAAGATAAGATTAAAGGAAATATTCTGCACATTGAGGTGGGCACGTGCAGACAGAATATGATTACATTCTATGTATGTACATTATGACACTCAATCTCCTCAGAGAGGTATCAGTGCACAGCAGGGAAAGAAATGTGCACATATGTAATTATGTACATACATATATATTTACTTGGAAACTATAATCAGCCAACCTCATTAGAAATCTCAATGAACCTCTGGTGCTGCTGAACTTCCATACCAAACGGCACCCTCTTCAACCAGTGAGCATGGCGACAGTCAGTGTGAGTGAATATGCAGGGGAAAAGAATTCGCCAGAACACTTTAGCGACAATATTATCACGGTTTAACCCGAACACTCAGGCTAAATTATATCATACATACATACATTCATAGTTTAGAGATATTCTCAAGTTATCAATGCGGTAACAAGGGGAGACAAAAACAGTTGAGCTATTCAGACTGATCACGAGCTTAGGATGTGTCAAAATCCAAAGTCAATAATAATTACTGGCAATTTTACTATTAGCTCCCAGAATTCCCCATTCCCCTATGTACATACATCGATAATGATTACCATTGCATGGGGGGAGGGAAAAAAAGTAAAAGTAGGAACTGTGCAATGCACTACTAATAACCCTTGACAATATAGCCACGCACGTGTAGAGAAAGGTTTTCGCCAGTTAGTTTGGAACATGACATTTTCACGCTCATGGGTGTAATTCTATACATTTGTTTTCAACGTGCTCATTGATATAGAAACGTATAGATATATGTACTTATCAATTTCAAATAACTCGTTCGACCGTGAGTGCAAATCCTTGCCCATGTATTGGTAAAAATTATGCTACAAGACTCAAACTAATTTTCCAGCTACCTATCATACAAAAAATTGCCTAATACCTGCATAATCCTTTAAAACAATAATATCGGCCATCCCTAACCTTCCTCTGACATCTACTGCATTCGATTTTTTGGACTTGGAAGGCCTTGAATGACATAAACCGAAACTTGTTGACTCTTGATCTGCTGAGCAGTATCAATACAAATACACTCACATCCGGCATCTCTAGTAAACCATAATCTACGATAGCAAAAATTAAAGGAATGGTTTGAGTTCGGAAATACATACATACATAATTACGTGTAACATCAAAGGTAGCGTTTATTGAGTGTCTTTCATTTACCCTTAAAAATCACGTTGCAACCTTACGCTAGCAAGTTTCTGTACAGAGATTACGCTGATCAATAGCAATTTCAATAAAAGTATTGATGTTTTTCCTTTCCAATACAACTGTATCTATTGATGACTGCCAATAACCATGATAACAAATGGGACTACAAGGGTTACACAATAGCCATGTATAATAAGAAGAAGTAGGGACAGTGTAAAACATTCAAATCCAAGTAACCAATATTACATTATAGGTTGTAACTTGCGACGCAAAAAACTTTTGTCAAGAAGCGATAACTGTCGTGGAATCGGATTTCTCCGGAACCACGTGCACATCAGGCTCGTCAGGCCTTCCGCTCCCATATCCAGTTCACACTGGATTGCATGCTCCGAGTGTGGGTCTCGATCTAGTCTACTTTTCGGAGATACTTGAGAAAATATAGGGTACATTGACGGAGCGGATTATGAGGCAGACAAAAACATGTAGATATAAATACCACACTCAACAAATAGTCCGTCACTGAATTCACAAACGTGGCGAGGTTTAGAATTTACTGCGGAGGACCCGTCCTTCAGAATATAAACAAACACCAATGCAAATTTTCATGACGGTGTGTGTCAGAGCTTTGATGACATAGCTCAATTATATGCGCATCTGGCTGCACAAGTCTATTTGTTTAGAAATTATAGGCGAAAATATTATTCAACGCTAAAGGCTTCAAGAACGAGAGTCTTTTCTTTAGATTCATACGATTGTTTTGTTCCACTCCGTTGCAATTAGTAAGAGACCACTATATATTGAATATGTGAGTAAGTACTATTCGATGGTAGTTGAAATGACATTATTTGATTTTCGCAAATAAACAGTGAATAATCATTAGGTTTATTTAGAAGCTCGTTAGCTAAGACAGGGGAATTATTATTGCGGTTGCTTCATTTTAACGACACGTGCAAAAAAGAGACTCCCGTAAGCTACACATAACCGAAGTCTCCTAGCATTCTAGCAATCTGCCCATACTGCTTGTGTGTTGTGTCAACTGACCTACTTTTTTTTCTTTGTACTCACACTTGAAGCTATAATTATTACAAGTGCTGAGTGTGGAGTACACATTTAACGTCTAGTCTCTATAAAAAAGTCTTAGATAAACCCCACATTAATAAATACACCTACTACTGTACTGTATGAATAGAATAGCACTTGTTGATGATCCTACACAATGATATCATACACATCAAAAACATATAGCTTCATTCACTTTTGTCAAGAGGGGCTCGTGTACCAGAAGTTCCTGCAATCTTAGACAGTATCTGATGTTTGCAAAAATTTCCAAACTTTGTCTCCCAGATGTGTAACATATTATCGTTGGAGTCAATTTACACGCAATAAACTTCAGTCATGGTCAATTCTGATGCGCTACTACTACGTATACTCTTTTAACGTAAAATCAATTAAAACTGATAAGACGACATTTAAACCAGGGAAGTTCTCTATGCCACAAACCATTAAGCATGTCATGTAGATACTGTATGCAATTACAATGTGTACATACATTTATTTAGGGCTTCCAAAGATCACACGTTTTGATTATTAGTTGGGCAAAGAAGATAAGCTAAATCTTGAGAGTAGTGATGAGATATTTATGATCGCCTTGCATGTACTGTATCTCTCCATATCTCACTTTTTCTGGTCAGAGTCAGGAGCAGGCCCCATTAAATTTTATCCTCCATGAATCAGCTTACAATGCGGTTTTCTTTACGTTACGCTCTTGCGTAATCCTTATCAGTGTGAGAACGCTCCTGATTTTTTTAAAATGGGCACTATGTGTGTGTGCAGCCTGGAGAACACAAGCACATTATTCAACAGAGAGTTATTTACAATTTAAAGCGTAAAACCTGAGTCGCGTGCTCTACATAATTATGAAATCCTCACATATGCACGGATTATCTACAGATATGTTCATGCGTACGAGTTTATTAATATTGGCTTGGACAAAAACTACCAGTGTTCTCAAAGTTGTTATCAGCACAACAGGGAACATTTCAATCCATCTATAGCCAATGCTAATTATATTACAGAGGGATATATATATTTTGATAATTTCTACATGCTATGTTTCCTCATTCCAACATCATAGCCAATCATCAGAGATAGAAAATCACTGCAGAGGTTCTGCACAACAAAATGACACCGAATCCTAACAATACGGGCGGGTCAGATGAAGAACCGATGATCGAGCCTCCATCACCCCTCAGCCCACTTTTGGCAGATGAAGTACCCCTCACTGGCTCCCCTTCCATGAACAATGTCATCATTCACAGCTCCAGCCGAAGAAGTTCGAAAAATTCGGCGATGCTCTCATCCGAAATTATCCATCAATTTATATTAGAGCCCACCTTGGATGAGCAAAAATCCTTAAAGTTATTTACCTTGGAAGATGACAATAATTCAGACTCATCCAGTGCCAAAACTCTTCCCACAACTTTATTTCCACAGGTATGTTCTTTTCTATTATTTACCTCTTAAAGATTTCTCTCTGGCATGAATTCCCTTCAAATATGTTGTATGCAGGCAGTGGCGGGTCACTGCATATTAACATTATCAGGATATCATTTCCAGTCCTTGGAAGTTATCATAAAAAGATATTTTTTAAAAGAATAATAATTATTATTGTATATACAATAAAATAGCTTCATTTCATCTAAATTATTTCAAAGGGATCGCATGGTAAATGTGATTGTCCTGACCCTGAGAGCACGTGCCCATAATTCGTTGGCTCCAATGTATTTCGTAGGAAAAATATTTGCAAGTAATAAGGCGGGGAAATACAGTGAGACAGAGTCGCAGAAGTAGAGAGAAAAGAAGGTACTTATCTACGCGACTGATTGTGAGTTTGTCCCAGAATTTAAATAAGAAATCGTGTTGGATAGTAATTACTATTCAGGCATCCATACAATTTACAATTTTCAAGTATCTTTCTCAGTAACTTTGCAATTAAAACCTGTGCACATTTTCTTGCAAATCTAAAAAAATCCTCAAAATGAGAACTCATTTAATCACGGATCTTGCGTTCATGTCGATGATGTCAATAATTGCAGCATAATTACAAGTTGTGGTCTCTCTTTGTCTACCTGCTTCTCTCTCTCTCTCTCTCTCTCTCTCGGACGTTATCATATAAAATACCATCCCATTCGCATAATTACATAGCCGCAACGTTTTTCTTTGCATATCTCACTCCAGTATCTACCTAAAAAATAAACCACTTTTCGAATCAACTACATAAATGCATAATCATATGTTGAACGCAGATAGTGAGCAATAGGATATTTCTACTACCACCAAGCCGTCGGAATAGATGATTGTAATATCTGTAAGTAATGTAAGTATCTCGGTGCATAACCCCAAGGTGAAAACAGTTCCACTTGTAGTCATCATTTTCATACATAATGCTGAGCAAGTCACCAATCAGGATTCTCAACTTCCCAACACACCTATATTCTCGACCAATCAGATTCCACCTGTGGCTGGAAGCAAAACAATTGTTCTGTTAGACCTAATAATAACATCTGACTCGATTAATATTAAATGGTTTGGGACTCACAGTATTATAATTAATTATAGATGCGTTGGTAAACACGTGCAGTTGACTAGGCACTTGTTACCATTTTTCTATTGCAAAAGTCCCTGATTACATCTTGCCTAAATGCACAAGAGCTGTACAAATTGTGAGCAAGCAAGATTAAATTTGCATTTAATCAAATTAGGACTTTTTATGAACCCTCTGCATATCAATTGACCGAGAACTTTCAACACATTTATTTGGAGGAGGTTACGTTACGTTACCTCTATTTAATTTCTTTACGTCTTTCATGGTTGACCTGAAGATAATATTCTAGGACTTGCTTATTCCTGCATATTATAATATAATTCGCTTCAAGTTTCCACTCAATTTTATAATTATTATTATTTCCCTACACGTGTACTTACTTTTTGTATTCATATAGATACATACATAGAAGGGCGTTCCAGGAAAGCAAAATCTAGTGAATTTACGCCATAGCGTTTCAAAAGGAAACTCTAGCTTGGGAATATGTGACTAAACTGACTACAGTCAGAATTAAGAGGAGAGGTTTAGTTTAAAAATGACACGACAGTAAAAAGGGATTTTTTAACTTGATCCAAGATTTACATTTAAATTGCTCAAGTTCAAAATAATTGCAATCCTCACGAAATGATCTTTTATATAAAAAATTGCGTCATACGGTGGGGAAAGCAAGCGTAAAATTACGTTTAAGTATCTAAGCAAAAATAAACTTCATTATGGCATTTCGTCTCGGATTTACCACATGGGAACCTTGAGCCTTCCTCAACAGTAGTAAACAGCTATAAAAAGCAATTTGAATCTCAATTATTAAAACTGACACAGAACTTAATCAATATGATCCCTCTCAAGTACCCGTTTTACACTATATGATTTTCTCGATATCTCTTTAAAAGGAGGTTCCAATTCCAATATAATAATCCTTCATCAAGGATCACTTACTTTGTGCATGCTAAGGAACAAATACAGGAGCTGTTTGCGTCCATACTCCAATTTTACAAAAGACATAATGATTTAATATTTTGAAAAGTTGTAAAACAGCGAAACCCTTGTACTACTGCAAAAATTTCTTAAGTACTTGTAAATTCTGATAGTTCGAAGCTACAGTATGGGCAGAAACGCACTATTCTTTTAACCATCCAAAGAATGACTTATGATGAGACATTTACGTCTTTCCCCACATCTGTCAACTGATGGCAGACTAAGGGGAGAATGCTTGAGTTTCAATGACATTGAAAGCAGGGATAACGACCAAATCCAGTGTATTCAAGCCTTAGCTAAGAAAAAAATTGCAAATAGATAGTACTTACGTATGTAACGTTACAGGCATACATAATGACGGTATGTGTACATTGCCGTTATTGCTTAAAAGACCTTAAGTGTGCTCACTGTACCAGTTTGCCCGTGTCATATTAAAACATTAGGGATTTTGCCACGCAAATATTATAGGCATAGGGTTCAAAACATGTGTCTTTGAAGATGATATAGATAGATACATGAAGAACTAATGCATATCTCATTGTCGGTTGGCTGGAAATATTAGACAAAGTATCACCAGAGAGATGATACTCTACATATTTTAGAATTTTGCAAACATTATTGATACATACATATGTACTTACATACAGAGATATGTATATGTACATATGCAGACACGTAGGAGCAGAAAAGAAAAACAAGTAAGAGAAAACATCGCGAAACCTTCAAGTTCGGATAAAACAGCAGGATGAGTTCCAAAATAGATTCAGTTCATTCATGACTACCAAGCATAGTCATAGGCCTCAGCTTCTCAAAGCAATAAAAATTTTGCACTTTTAATAATTTTCGTCTGTGTAGTTTTCTTTCTATCTATTCTATCATTTTGATTTTAGCAGTTCAAATTAACTACTTGATGTCATCAGTCAGGGGGAGTGATAATAAAAAAATCCAGACAGATAAATAAATATACAATTGCCTCTAAAATCAAGGAAAACCAAAATTATTAAAGAAATAATAAAAAATCTTTTAGCATTAACTTTCTTCGTGCAAAGTATCTAGTGAAATACCACTAGGATAGAGATACATACATATCGAACGTTAAGAATTTAGAATCACCTTGGTTTTAGGTAGTGCGCTATGCACTCGTCTAAATTCTTAAAATATCTCTTCAGTTGAGAAAAATCTAGGGTTATCTGGTTTTCAAATCCTAAAAATACGTTTTAATTGAGTTGTGAATATTTCGGGGTTGGCCAAACTCTCTCAAAATGTTTCGATCAGACACGCACATAGATTTACAAATCCCCATTGAGGCATCCCCAGGACTGTTACAAAAGCCTAGACTTCTATTCTCGCAGGTATGTAGGCCAATGCCCTGCATGGTTTCCGACAATTTTTGCTAAAATTTTTGCATGCAACAATAATAATAATTATTATTGTGTGAAATTAAAAATTATTATTTTGACTCATTAAAATGTCTGCCCGTTGCATGATACATATAATTACTTCTACTCATTATCTTTAGATACTAACCTCGGGTCTCATCATTTCCATTTCCTTTCCAGTTCTGTCTTTATATCTTAATCGCTGAGCTCATCATTTCTTTCGAACATTTTGGGTTCTAACAGGAAATTTGAACAAAAACTAGACCCCTTCAGAATCGATTAAATTCCCCAATTTATAAGCCACTCTTCCGAAAATATTTATACCATAGAATTGATTGTCGTTAGGCGAAACTCAGTATATTAACGACTGCCCTCCTCAACTTATATATACTTATATTAAACTGTTTACAAGATTTGTGTTGAGATGATATCTAGTCCACCGTTAAACAATGTCAGATAACATACCATTAACAAGACTGTAATAATTATTCGAGTACTGTGCACAGACAGGCCGCAATTGTCCGCAGAAATAGTAAAGAGAGCAAACACTTAATTTAAAATAATTCCACCCTTTATAGCACATCATCTCCGCTGGGAAAGCTCAATGACAGAAACAATGATATAACAGAACGTTAAATTCCACTACTACGAATCATCCCACAAGCATACACACATCTGATTAATTGTACCATGGAAGATTTAATGACCCGATAATTACTTTCATCGGGTCATCAACGCTCATTTTAAGACTGTAAAACGAAAGGCGAGAGATGAATAGAGTGAGAAAGGGTAGTGAACATATTAGAGCCGCATCAGTTAAAAGTAACGACAACCATTTGACGAAAGGCAAAAGGTTGTACCTACGTAAACATGCATGAATGTACATACATACAAGCAGCACTATTACCAGCATTAGCAGTTGTTTTTGTAGCCCACAGACCCGAAAATCAAGCAAACTATAATAATTATTCCAGGCTATAATGAGAGAGAAGTCTCTGGGAAGCTACAGCAATTATTAAACACACAAAAAACAACAGTTGAGTGTCTGAGATGATTAGTAATAAATTAATATTAATGCGCAAATTAGAAGTAGCCATTCACCACAATCCATTCCATAGAGACCATGTTTGATATTCTCAATCCAGTTTGTCCCTACATGGACGTCTTTCAATGACCATGTCCAACGCATATTCTAATGATACAGCACTTCTACATGTAATCTCAGTAATTAATTTAAATTTGTCAAAGTTTGACATATCATTTACCCATCCAGAGAGAAGATAGACGAAAATGATGATATGGTCTCCTCTTATCATCTGTCTTCACATCTTTCGCACGTTTCCCTATCATCACCCCTTCCCTTAAATGTCATCTGCTAACTGGAATGAGCTGACCTGCTGCTAGGTCACCAGTTACTCAAGTCAAATGAGTCAATGTAGTTTACTTAGATACTCACGTAAAATTAAGCAGATGTGAACGCAAAACCTGTTATCACCACTTGACAATAACAATCCTTACGTCCATGACTGGATGATTCCATAGTTTCCTTACGTCAAAGGACTTTATAAGAAACTAATGCATGTAGGTCATAGTCACATTTGCATGTGCTGAAGTGTGTGTTTGTATAACTACAATTAATTAAATAATAGTTCACACCGGCTATGTATATCTTCGATTCTATACTTATATTCTCGCAAATATCCATTTCATTTGAAATTATCTATGCTAAGGAAAGCACCAGAACTCAATAAATTGCATCATCATAATGATAAATCAAATATTTTTCGGATAAACAATCAAGACTGCCAATAACAGGGTTAGTTTGAAAAAGCGACATGCAATCCATCCATGGATGTCAGAAACACGCTATAATAATATTTTTTATAAATAATTAAATCTAATATTACATAATTATGTAGATAATAAATACTTCTACGCTTTTTTTGTTTTTAGTTAATTCACAAAAAACATGACTGAATCAGACCAGATTAAGTTTTCTCCGGAAAGTTTCTGACCCAATTAATTAATTGAATAATTATTTATTTGTTGTTTCGATTGCTCATAATTTTCCATGTAATGCAAATCAATGTTTTCTTTTCTGTGTAGGTACTGGCAGCCATATCAGTATCACTCGGATCAATGATTATAGGCCTCATTTCTGCATATACATCATCCGCACTCGTGTCACTTAGCAATTCCAACTACACTGAAGACTCCACCTTAAACATCACACCCGATGGACATGAAGTAAGTGATTGGAATAATTTGACTGATTTGATTACCACCATTTCCTAATTCTAGTCATGTCATGATTGCCTGAAATATATATTAACGAAGTGACACTAAGTATGTAGACTGTACCTAATTGTAGTATGCAACAGTAGTTCGTCGTAGCCATGAATGATTCACTCATGGTTGTTTTTGGAATTCCAGGCATCTTGGATTGGCAGTTTAATGCCTCTGGGGGCATTGGTAGGGAGCATTGTCGGTGGAGCAATTGTTGAACTTTTGGGGCGCAAAACGACCTTACTTGCCACAACACTACCATTTATCGTCGGTAAGTCCAAACATGCCAGGATCGTTTTCTTTGGGAAACCCTTCCTTTAGTGTGCATATTAAATGTACCGTATCAGAGAGCAGTAGTACTGAGAAACAATCTGTCGGAAAATTTCCCGCACAGTTGTAAACAGTTTAGTTCAGGAGTTTTACTACGTGCTCCGTATGGGGATATACGGGATCAATGTATTTTCTATGCAGACATTTGTTGCACTAATTACATGTGATGTCTCTATTCTACACAGAGTTATTCAACTTTATTATTGTACACCTGTAGTATTTTTATATTAGGTTTTGAGTAGTAAAGTTCCAATGTAATGATTAATGCTACACTACAACTAATTATAATGCAATTGCTATGATTTCAACAGCATGGCTCCTAATCTCTCTCGCACAACACATCTACATGCTGTACATTGCCCGTACAATTCAAGGAATTTGTGTCGGTGTGGCTTCCCTATGTTTACCGGTGTACCTGGCGGAGACTGTGCAACCCGAAGTGAGGGGCACTCTTGGGTTATTACCTACTACAATTGGAAATATAGGTATGATACAAATTAGGTGTAATCTCTAAACACATCTATCGAAAACGTTCTCGGCGAAATTAATCCTTCTGGAAAAAGACGTAATCAAGTGTAATGTTTGTGATCATTAATGTTTGACCAATGTTGTCCTACAGGTCTATTGATTTGCTTCGTTGCCGGGACCTTTCTGAACTGGCAGAATCTATCCTATTTGTGTGCGGTTCTATCATTGCCCTTCCTTATTCTTATGTTCTTCATCCCGGAGACTCCTAGATGGTACATTGCACATGGTGAGTTGCTGCTTTTACACCTATTATGATACAAGCTCGTATAAAACATAATGCAATCAGCGTTCCAATTTCCAATAATATTATTATGGTTAATATGTATGTATGTATGTATGTATGTAGATAATTAAGTATAAATTGCCTCTTGCCAATTTCCGAGAAGTAATACAAATACTATGTAGCTGCCTTTGTATCTTTTTAATTTACAATCTTGGTAATGTAGGTAAGGACGACAAGGCTGAACAGGCTTTACAATGGCTTCGTGGAGCCGGAACCGACATCCGCGCAGAATTTCATATGATCAAGAATACTCATTTGGAATCTAAGAAGCACGCAGCAAAGTTGAAGGATCTGATGGGAAAGGCCTACATTAAGCCTCTGTTGACTTCCCTGGGTTTGATGTTTTTCCAGCAATTTAGCGGAATCAATGCAGTCATTTTCTACACTGTTTTCATCTTCGACATCTCGGGCTCAGCCCTGGACTCCAACGTTAGTACGATCATCGTCGGTGTGGTTAACTTTGGAGCAACCTTCATGGCTAATGTATTAATCGACAGATTGGGACGGAAAGTTCTACTCCTCATCTCCGACGTTCTCATGATCTTAAGCTTATCCTGTCTTGCCATATTCTTCTACATGAAGGAACATCATGAACATATAACTGTGGGATATGGATGGATCCCTCTCGGCAGCTTCATGCTATTCGTCATCGCTTTCAGCTTAGGTTTCGGTCCAATTCCATGGCTAATGTTGGGAGAGATATTCCCAGGAAAGATCCGAGGATCTGCTGCTGCTGCATCTACTGCATTCAACTGGATTTGTGCTTTTGTGGTGACAAAAGCTTTCCCGGAATTCATTGCAAACTTCGGCCCTTACGTGACTTTCTTGACCTTTGGGGCCATTTGTTTTGTAGGATTATTCTTTATTATATTTGTTGTGCCTGAAACTCGTGGGCAAAGTTTGGAGGATATTGAGCGTAACCTCACAAGGCCCTTTAGAAGGTTGTCATCCACTGCTAATCTGAAACCTTCCCCTATGTTTATGTAAAATGATTAATTATTTTACTACTTTATTTCTTAGAAATTACTATATACATAGCGTTATTCACTTAATGTCTGTAAATATATATTATTATTGTTATGGGAGCTTTAGTAATGACAACTGTTATGCTTCTACACTATTGTACTATTTAGTTCTCTTACTTTTATAATGTTCTGTATTTGTGTGTGATGTGTCTATTTCTAATTATGTACATATGTATGCACGCCTGAGAGAGAGAGAGAGACCGAAAGACAAAATAATAGAAAACAACTCGAAAAATTTTCCAAATCAGTTCAAATAACACAAGAACCTATATTTTTCCGGCAAAATTGTAAAGTGCAGACATCAATCAAAGGAAACACGACAACGTAACATGTCAAAAACTCCAAAAACAAATAACAGAAATTCCCCAGATTTTATCCACCAAATATTACATCCATAAGTACACTGAACGCTCATAAAGTGTCGACTGCATCACAATGAGTCATCCGATCTGAGTGAGATTTATGCTCCAACCTCGAATACATATTTTCTTATCTACATATGTACCGAACCCATCTTCACGAGTTGACATACACACACATTATGTACATAAATACACATGTATGTATGTATAAGTATACTCCGAACTCAAGGCTAGGTATTCCCTTGAAAAATTCATTCATAACCTCAACCCTCAACTCCGGACTGACTGACTGACTGAGTACGAGTACACCTAGTGTAATTTTCCAACACACTATAAAGATGAGAGAGAGCCCATAACAGTATGAAAATAGTACATACATATTTAACAACAGAGCCTTCCAATTTAACCAAGTAACCTCGGCCGTTGTCCCCTAGTCCCCTCATGGTACACTTTCTTTAGAAAAAATTTGAGACCAACGCAAAGGACCTGTAACCTTTATTACATCAGTCGGTCAGTCCTTACCTTAGTATAAAAATTTTCGGAATCCATACAACAACCCATGTATCTCCTTATTGTTAGCATTAGCACAATAGCCTACTAATCGGAAAACTACCCCCCGCAAACTACTGTCACCTGTCCAAATATTTTTAGTAAAAAAATACCAAGCTCACAGAAACTGGTTGGAGCTGGAAATAACCAGTCATTTCAAATAATGACCAAACTAATTCGACGAGTTCACCCCTACAGCTTAAAAGCAATAACAAACACGTGCGTCAGTAGAGAAACCCTGATCGCCTTCCTGAGAAAAAGTAAAAGGACAAAAATGTAAATTTATTATTATAGAATCTATCTATACTTCTATTTGTTGTAACGTAACTGAAATGCAAGGAATTGTGTTGACCACGTCTCTGTCTGACTGACGATAAATGTATAAAAACACAAATTACATTACTAAACATAGAAAGATAAAAATAATTAATTATTATACTTCCATAGGCGCAGTTAGTAGTAACAGGTAGTCAGAAATAATGTAACTGTTAAAAATAGAAAAAGCCTTCTGAAATGCAGTACTGTTGTTTGGTACACAATTGTACAGACCATTACTGTACGATTGTGTCACAAATTTGTAAGTATATCTGAATATTTTAAATATTCAAAGCCGTTTACTGTCGGTACATGATCTCAATTAAATTTTGATTCAAGGGAAATCTAAGCCTCCATGACAGGGAAAGAGGATTTACTAATGAAATTGAAGATACACATTATATGTAGTAGATATACTATTACGGAACTAGTTTCGTGCGGAACTTATTAACTACATCGAATTATTTTAAATTGATTAAGTAATAGGTACAAGGGTGTATTTCAATGTAAAAGAACACATAAATCCATATATGTATGTAAAATTAGATATGTGTAAAATTTAAAGAATCTATCGACTGCAACGCAACGCTCAAAACAATTACCTGTTTTCGCAATCCGGGAAAAACTTGAAGATAATTATTACATATTTCTGTGAAGTCCAGATACTGGCTGACTCTGCTTACACTGACTGTGGGAGATATTTTCGTAGAAAAGAAAATTTAGGTTAATGATGTGTAACAATTGTAACAAACTCATTATTACTAATGTATAATAAGTCTTCAAAACTTGATGTACTGTATGGACTATTATCAACTATCATATATGTATCTACATCTACGTGGATAGATTACTATTAATTACTTCTGTAGATGCGCAAGATATTATAAAATGTAATGAACGTCATTATCAATCAATCTAGATTTACAATTAGTATAACTATTAGCTAGTAAAGAAGCAAGCAGGAAGCATAGGATATGTCAGCCAGTACTGTAGACGGAGACTGTACTCTGTACTGTAGGCTGCTAATAATTGTAAAATTTAAACCTAAACGGTGATAGAAAGAGTGTATTTTTTTGATAGCCAAACCCAAAGGTGCGTTAATTCTTATAGCTAAACTGCAACCATATTTTAAGCAAAGGTTACAACAGTATTTCAGCTATTAATTTACGGGGTAGACGAACAAATCTTCTGGTGCTGCGACTGTGAGGATGAGTGAGTTGCAAGAAATTATAAATGCAAGTCATTTTGCTTGTAAACACTTAGTATCTACATATATTGTAAATAAAGTAATTATGACGCTGAGAAAATGTTCCCGACATTTTATCACTTAACATTTTCCTTAAAACTTATTTTTTGTTGTAGTAAGGAATTTGATGAAGAATAAATTAAATGGGACCTGAATAAAAGCAGATAAATGCATTCGAAATGTGGGACACATGACACATCACACGCACTATCAATACAATAGGTAATTTCTGTAACATTTATGGACCTCTATGCCATTACAAATGACATGACACATCGTGATGAAACTAGTAAAACTTATGACGTCAAAAGCAAGTTGGACTTCCAACTTCCAATTTTCTTCAATAATCCATCCCGATCATCAGAAAAAATCTGCCAATAGGCCAATGACTGATAGAGGCTCCTCCATACACACACACACACAGTATGTACATAATTATTACATTCGGCATCATCTGTTGCTCATGAAAAATGTGTCGTTCCATAAGCTCATAAAGTTAAGATAAGAAAGTCACACACACACACACACACACAAGTGGGGTCAAAAGACACACCAAATGAAACAAGGGAGTACATGAAAGTGAAGTAGGGTCTTGACGTAAGACCAGGATGAACGTTCCTCAATCCTGAACATCATTATTTCGGAAAAGAAATCACAAGTTACATGCACAAAGGTAATTACTGGAATTTTATGCTTGAGATATAATTTACTATTCAAGTTCAAAAATCACAAATCCAGACTATTTGACTCCAACTGTCAAGATGAACTCTGGAAAAGGAGTGAGAAATCATCACGTAATTTACAGAAGTAGTATCTTGACGTATGTAAAATTAGATATCAGATATCCATATGTACATACCACATTATGTACATCAGTGAATACTACACCTGCCATATTAGACACTACCCTCACTAAAAACAAGTATAAGGGAACGTTCAGACAAGAAAACTGCAATAAAGAGCGTGACAACGGCTATCATAAGTAGATTCGATTGTGTGCTATGCATGTCAAGACTAAATGCCAAAGCATCACGTCAATGACAGAAAAACATGTTCCAGATAGAGAGATGCTATCGCGATTCCAGCTTCTAACAATTCAGCTAGTAAAGTTAAAATTTCCGTAATTATTACAATAGCCTCAACCCAAGGGAAAATAGCAGTAGTATCTAAAATCCTATAATAATAGTGACATCAAATATTATAGGACACATGAGCAGACGTCCAATATAAAATAGCTGAGTTGACATCGCTCACCAAAAAATCATTCTAAAATACGCACTCCTTTACCCAAGTTCTAAAAAAATCAAATAAAGTAGGTACATGCAACCACCGATGAATTTCATGGCAGTGCAATGAAAGAAATTTCCTTGAATTAAGGACTTTCGTCAAGTTTTGTCACCATTGCTCCACGAAGTCGTGAACAACACCATGACTCCTTCGAAAAGCCAGAACTTCTTTGGCCTTATGACTTAATACCCCTGCACTTGTTAAAACACAATAGAGCATAAAATCAAATTTATTATCACTTCCTATTTATTTCAAATGAATGGAGCATTGCAGCGTTTAATATCTCCTCCTTTCTGATAACGCTGTTTTTCAAGCACGTGTTATTTACTTCTTAACTCCCAGAACACACCCACCCACAACCAATTCTTTTTAATTCCGTTCCGTACGGTCGTGTCAATTTTCGTTTAATTTCAATACAAACTTTCGGATCTGCTTTCAAGAGCTAGACAATTTTCTGTATAGTTACATTGTTTTGTTTGCCTTCCTATCTCCTCCAGCCTAATATCTTGTCTTCCAAATTACACAATAATAAATCAATATTTGATGAGAATTATTTCACACTGAGGGAGTGATCGGGACATACACTCATTACATGCATACATTAACACAATTACTATGTGTCATGTTCAAGCAAATCCATCGGCATCCACACACACACACACACACACACACACACAGTCCCACCCCGCATCAGTAAGTTCCTCGACAATATATAAGTATACGATCGGAATGAACAAACAAATGAAATGTTTGGCCAAAAAATATGAAGCATTAAGCAATGCAGAGTGCTGTGGAAAGGCCCAATGACTTTATTGACACTCTTTAGCCACCGATAGGGAGTGATATCATTCGAGAAAAAAAAAAGAGAAAAAAATATCGGCGCTCCAATTACTCCAAGCAGTGTCATGTATTTAATAACTAGTAGTAGTAGTAGTAGCACAGAAGAACAAGGAAGTGAACATTTCCTACAATCAAGAAATGTAAGTATCTTGGTGCAACTATTTATGACTCAAACCTCCAACACTTCTTCATCTAATGTCCGCACATGGAAAAATTCCGATCAAGGCAGATGCACCAGTAGCTGTGCTGTACTGGCGTTACTCACAATCAGAATAAGTAATAAATAAGACAGACGCATACCCAACCGACAAAAGGCCATTATTATGCTGAAAAAAATACCTCGTGCGGGCACGTACTAATTATCTGTGACTTAATGGCCACGCAAAAAAAATACATAATTAATCCACGCAAAGGTTCTGCTCAAAGTCAGACAGTTGATATGTTAGTACATAATGTATTTAAAGAACGATATCGTATCTCCTCTTAAAATTATTATCTCATTCACATTACCACCACCACTACGTGACCTTTTGAATCCAAATTTTAACAATTATCTGAAAAACTAAAGTTAAAATGGACAAGGGATGAGACCATTACTGACGCATCTTTTACAACAACTTGACAAGACAAGATTATTACGTCCTCAAAATGCACTCATATTATCTGTAAAAATGTATACGTATAGCTGAAAATCCCTGACCAAAGCGGAGTGAAAATTAGACCTGATTATGAAAAACTGGAGAAGAAAGTGATATTTCAACTCAAACTTCCTCTTTGATCTCACACGCAATGGACACTATCTGAAATGAAAACAAGAGCTATTATCCACCAAATGACTAGGATAATTACCCCGTCCGATAAATGCTATTACTAATAGAGAACTACATCTTCCTCTGTATCATCATGCAATTATTACAAAAATATTGAATGCAATGAACTTGACAAAACTCGGCTGGAATGCCCTCAAAGAAATGTCAAACGAGGACAGTAAAATTCCTGGAAAACGTCTCCTCAAGGAGCAATAAGCCTGTCAGTCAGTCAAAGCGTGATTACTAATGGAAAAGCTAAATCTCTTTATAATCAAATCATCTGAGTTTACAACAACGGCAGTAATAATTATACACATAGTTATGTATTTGAGTATAACCCAAAAGGTATTACTATTTGAGGCCAGGGCAGAAGACTCACAGGAGGAATTATTTGTGCATGTCTCTGCATTATATAGATATGCAAAATCCGGTTGGGACAAATGATTAAAAATACTACATTAGTACAGAAGATGCACATATTAGGAATTTGCAAGGGATCATTCCGCTCGAGAGCAAGTAACATGCACACGCAATAGATAAAACGTTGCTACTAATTAGTATTTATACCTTGTCATTTAGTAAATGTACTTTTGTGGTTCAGCCATGTCATCGGCAAGTGTTCATGAACTTATACTTAAAGTTACTTTAGCTTTTACACTTATTAGTAACCCAGTACTTACATACATGCATATCAAATGAAGATGAAAAATCACGGAAAACAAATTTGGTCTTGTTCAGAATGAACCGGCATGATGGGATGCAGAGCACAGCACACTACATAAAATACATATGTAATGCATGCATATGTTAAATATGTCATGAAGGCAAAAGCTCATTATTCCCATCGGTAGTGTAACAAACATGGAGCATTTGTTTGGTGACTTTGACCCAGCTTACATACACGTCAACAGGAGAACATACATACACCACAGATGTACCTTATTATGTACTTTCCCAAAACTCAAAACCTTGTTACATAACAAATGAAACTGACTTTTTTTTTCTACAGATAAAATCCGTCTAGTTTGTTCCAGTTGGTTGTAATATCTATTGTAATAGCTTGTAATTTGTATAGGATACCCCTCACACGGTTCCATTCCAAGTCATATGATGTAAGACCATAATATCAGACACAGAAAAGTAATTACATGACATATACAAATTATGTGAATTATGTAATGGAACAATTCATTCCCCTAGTACCAGGAAAATAGGCGCAAAGAGATTTGTACTAGGACAATTTTTGGAGTAAAGCGTCAAGAATAGCTAGTACAACTATTCCCTGTACTCATTGCCAGATTATATTAATTAAGGGTATTAATAGGCAGTCACATTTGGAGGACTATTAAAAGAAGCAGAATTTTCAAGTTTCAGTACAAACAAAACCACTCCACCATTACTACGATACTGTCACTGGAATATTTAAAATTCCAAACATGTACTTTCTCGACAAGTTTTTGATCTTATTACTGCCGTAAACCGCATTCGTTCCACGCGAAAATGAAATTATTATACCTCACGTGAAAACCCATGGGAGTCATTAAGTTTTTTAAATTCAACAGATGAATCAATAATAGGGATTTACAATGAGTCGTCTGCCGTTTTATTTCAGGAATCTCACTCTTATCTACAATTAGGTTTTATTATTTAAATAGTTAGACCCAAGGGGCATACTAATTAGCACTAACCAGGCGAAGTTACTTCAAAGGCTCTCAAAATAATGTATATGCATATTTAAGTGTACATACATATTATAGCTCTCTGTAGAAACTATATACTCCAAATGAATTCAAAAGCTGTAACCATATGAACTCATAGGCTCTTCCTAAATATAGTACGAATTAGTACAATTATCTGACAATAGTACTACTACCCAAAATCAATTCACTACAAATGTGTACACCTATCCAGGAATGTACAAATGTATTCATATATTTCATACTGCACTCTTTGAACCCGGTGCACATGGAGAATTTTAAATTCTGATTCATGTGATTCAATAAATTACATCATCCATCATTCATTACTTGTACGATCATATTTTCAAAACTCAATGAAAACTTGCAACGTAAGGTGTAATGAAGTTACATGGATGTTTTTACTCCCGTCAGCATTAGTAAACACTACAAATATCAATTCGACCACAACTTTGAGCACTGAAAAATGTCTTGACAATGATTACTTACATACAAATAAGCTAATGAAGATGAAAACTGATCCATAAGCTTGTCCAATTTGATTCTTCAATGACCTCCTGGCGAGACGAAGATCATATTAAAGACAAATATGACTCACCATATAGTACATCCCTACTTAACTACATGTAATTACTTGTAAATGCCTAACTTTGAACAGTCAAATATCCCATCATAGTTATGTACACGTGTATAATTATGTCATTATTGGATATTCCATTTGCTCGTTTTAAAGATAATACAAACAAGGTATCGAATTAAACTGTCTACGACCAGGGAACTCCATTAGGATGAATGACCGATGGACATGTCTTCAGAAAGGAACAAATGTGAAAAATACTAATGTCAGCAAAAGTATAATGAGAAGCATTCCAAATAATGATTACTTTTCCTGGCTTCTATGTTTTTAAATATTTACACGTGCTTAACTTTCCTATTTGTTCTTCCTCAATTGCTTCAACTGTCTCATAATCATAGAGTTTATTTAAACTGAAGGTTAAATTCTGGACAAAACTTTGCATATAACTACTTAAGTAATTATATCCATTCAATTAAGGTGATCATTTCCTGACCTTACAGTGCTCCATCAGAAGGTTCTTCCGGTTCACCACACAACAGTAACCAGTTCCTTCTAATCAATACATAGTACTTCTTCCCATACCAGCTATATAGCACAACTAATACTAGCTCCCCGTCTCGAATTAATTTTGCTATTTTTAAAACCTATTTAATTTTTAGGGACGTCAAAATAATATATACATGGCTGAGACCTCAGAAGGTCGGTGTCGGCAGTCCAAACTATGGGAATGAGACGTGGGACATATAATTTCCAGATATAGTAAAAAATATATATTACTCATGTAAAACACATAATTCTAAAAACAATACTAGGAAAATGCTATAGTCACAGGTAACTGCTGGAAACCTCCAGATTATGACAAAAATGATACCATCCGTAGAAGAGTAAGTATGTATGATTTGACAGCAGAAGGAAAATTTTCAGGTTAAATCCAGTTTTTGTGTGGTTCCTTTCTCCGTCAACAAAAATAGTTATTATTCTTTTCAAGTACATTCCTTCCATCAACCCACAACTTCTGCGTAAGTCACAAACTTACACGAGTACTCGGAAATTGTTGGACAAAATACCAAGTCCGTACATGCACATTGTAATATACACATGTATTGTACAGTACAATAATTATCCTTCAGAGTAGGAAGATTTCAAGTACCACTCATCTTTCCACTTTGATCTGCATACATTATATGTAGTGCGGACATGAACATAACAAGAGTCAAAATACCGACAGGTTTAATAATGGGAAATTCCCTCGGAATTCGTTAAATATGCACACAGGATTACATCTGAAAATTGACCAATAATTATAACAAGTCTAATACTAAGAAAAAGTTCAAAAGGTTTATTACTTCTGTGTTTGTGCTAGTACGCTCGGAATATAGTATGTTATATGGGGATAGTAGTGGAGGTATTTTTAGACCATTACGAATCTCAACGACATTGTTCACTTGTAACTAATTGTTTGCCTAAACTTATACATTCGGAATTAATAGGGATCTAAATTTTAGCTACCCGAACCAACTTGACGTCAGGAAAAAACATGTCTTGGCAACCTTTCCGAGTACTATAAGTTCTCTAGTAATGTTCTTGCAGAAAATTATTTTCTATTTGAAATTCAAACGTGAGTTAATGATTAAAACACCATTTATAATTACACCCAGTCCTATAACCACGCGCTGCAGTATACTCCCTACTTTTAATTATATACTGGTGGAAGGCACGATAGCTAGAATAATTCCTCTCATCGAATATGGAATAAGGATATTCAACTGTTGGGAAATCCCAGTGAATTTCTGCATTTCTTCAGTAGTCGTTCCTAGCAGTTGTATAGTTGGTGGTAAAGGAAGGACAGTAACTTGGTAGGGTTTCATTTCATGGCTTGCTCGAATAATAAGATGGCAGATGATGGTGGTATTACATGGTAGAAGATTTGAGGACCTCGTACTACCGTGTATCAGTACTGCCACTGCGACGTTTAAAATTTGACTTGCACATTACATTTACTTCTGTAAAAAAACGAATATCATTAGTGATACAGGAATGACGGATCGGTTATAATTTTAAAGACCATACACAATAAAACATGTCACATAATAATACTGTACTACTATCTGTACGTGTACCCACTGACATTAAGTCCTGAGTGCAGTATTGGAACTTGACAACAACTTACAACTTTAGAGCTTTCCCATTGTAATTTTAAAAGCCTTTCCTTCATAAATGTTATGATGTGAGGGGTTTTCAAATCTAAGCACTTGCACCTCTCTCCAGTCATTTACATTTGGCTTACTGAGATGGGAGCTCCCACAATTAAACCTAACCGAAGCACTCATTACATTGTCAATTCTCCATCTCCATCGGAATTCGTAATAATTAATTATTGCAAGAACGGAATTGCATATGATTTTGGTTCGTGCCCATAACAATCATATATGGAATATAAATATATAGATAGATATATATGTTTATTTGCTGTAGTAAATTTAGCCTTAACCTCTCTTCCCTTTACATTTGTTGATTAATGCCAGGAACAATCACAAGGAATCAGTAATATTAAGTTTTGTTGTATTTTAATTACCTTAAAAAGGTAAAACAGGCATTGTATACTTTCACATGTGTGCGAGTATGAATATAATCAAGACAAGTGATCCGGACAGATTATGTGCAGAGTATAGATAATTACATACATACACACATGCATGTATCTCCTACAACATTTTATTATCCACTGACGATTAAGTTACATTTACTTTCGAGAAAGATTTAGAGCAGACACATACCCACACGAAATATTGAGGTTCATTAATAATCACATGATTTCGGAGGTTGCACTTTTGCCGTCACAATTTTATATCGCACGTTTCAAAGGTTCTTTGCGTCATGTATGACTCTGCAAAATGCCTATGCCACTTTCATAAAATACTTGCGTTCGCTGCATAAGACTATTTGGAAATAATTCCAGCTGATTTATGTATCTAGTATAAACTATCATTTGGGCTCTGGAAATACTGAATTATAACCAAATAAAACTTTTTATTATTTAAAATTTTCAGAAACCTCATCCTCTTGCACATATCTATAAGTATACTCCAAGCCAGGCTGGTGTGTAGCATGGCGTGTAGCTGGTCATAAAACCAATTGATGGATAGCTTGGGAATATTTTTAAGTTGAATTGTATTTCATGGAACTCCTTTTACTATTATAGACTGTGCAAGCAAATGCCTTCAACCGGGTTGTCTCTCTTCGAAAAGAAAGAAGCATATGCTGTAAATATATAATGGGTGTTAGGTGCTAATCACATATGTGCATACCTATAGATAAACGCATTGTATGACAATTATGACGCTCACACTTTTAAAACTTGTGTAATTCCAATAACAGAGTTGCACTAAAACTTTTATTATGTCTTTATTAACAAACATTTCAGATTCATGATGACTGTCTGCAGTTTCTTATTAAAGAAATATTATTTAAAAAAACTCGAGTTTTGTAGGCAAAGCTTTGCTATAGATACTTACAACATTAATCAATCATCCCTAACCTTTTTGCTGAATCCTATACAGTTATGAATCCACTACTTGGTGGATGTTTATAATACAGGAATTGAGGGCAGTCTTTTGGTTATAACGAATATGCAATCAAGGGATAATATACTTATGTGTAATCCCCGAAAATTTAGGGTGTAGTATGCCGGAACGCTATTGGCATTTTGACTGATAAAGACGAGTAAGAAAATTATCTAGACAAGCAAATGACCCTGAAAAATAACCAAAAGAAAAATAACGATTTCTAATCCGCTGACAAATGCACATATATGTGCATACATACCTAAATACATACTTAAATAAGCAAGGTATAAGGGCACAAATGTGAAAGTTACTGCAATAATATTGTAACCTTTTTACCGAGCTACATTTTCAGATTTTCGATATTGACAAATTAACATTTCTAGTAATTATCCATCATACATATAAAAGAATGGTTGAGTAGGTAGGATGAGTAAAAATCAGAGTTTTTTCTATGAAATTTGCATACATGTACATACAAATTTCAAGTTGCAGAGATGTGAAGTAAAAGTTTTAATGTGGTTAAATATGGTCCTCTTGAATTCAATTTTTCATTTTGTATATTTGGTATATGCAAACCATTGAGGCTTTATTACGTGCGAAATTTAAGTTTATAAAGGTGCTTATAATTATGACACATATTTTCTTGTACATATACTTTCACAGGAGAACCGTCAACAAGATAAATATTATTTTCATTCAGGTTTTTCAAGGATCAATACTAAATGTCCATTGCAGTAATGTCTAATCTCATACATCAAGTCACTCAGGTAAACAAGTTGAGTTTTACTAAAGTGAATGAGTGAGTGAGTAAGTGTAGTAAACTAATACGCATTTACCCTTACCTACTCCTTGAGAACAAGTCTGAATTTAGAATACAGAGCATCTACCCTATTTGTTGGCTAGTCTCAAAGGAAGTCATTGTCTAGAAGAAGTACAAACAACAATCAAGAAAAATCCGCAAGATTTGTTACACAAGTTTTTCTCTATATACTTTCTTCAATAACATGTAATGTTCCAAGTAAATGTTTTTCAAGTAAACCTTAAAACACATTTAGCGTTGTTTTACACTTCAATTGTCCCACGACAAAAAAAAACAACTTCAATGATGACTGACCACCTCGGATATATTAAAATAGCATATCAGCAACCATACCTCTGTGTTCAATAAATACAGAAGTAGGAAAATGTTTCCAAAATGAGTTTTTGAGTTCCCCATAAAATAATAATATTTCAAAAAATACATAATGAGCTAATTAACGACTTAATTCCACGTATAAAATTTATCGAACAGAGGCGATTCAAGAGAAACCATAGAAAAGAGGAGTGAGGGAGGAAGGCAACATCCTTAAATGAATTCATTCTGGTCTTCATAACTTCGTAGATGAATTCGATCATACGACAACACTACAAGAATAGAACTTTAATAATTAGCATCAATCAACACAGGACAAAAGCTCAGAAATTCTGAGTCAGAATAGTAAACAATACTTGAAGGTAAATGTGTATTAGGACTTACGTAAACTTCAATTTGCACCAGCTCAGGGAGGAAAATTACTTTTAAAAAGTGTATTGTAAAAATAAACTCCTGAAACTTTTGTTCCTGGGTTTTCAAACCATGTACTACTTAGTATGTAGATACATACAAGGCTATTAAAAGTAAACCCATGTATGTATATCCTCAGTCCTTAAAAATATCACTGTCACCTCCATTCACTACTAGTAGATGAAATCACAACGCAGGCACATATGTAAGTACACCTGAGCTTGAAAAAAAAATCGAGATTTACCTATATAAATTAATCCGATTACTGTATTATGCATGTGGAAGTGGAAGTGGACAGAGAGCAAAGAACCGAAATAAAAACTCAATTTAAAAAGGTACTCCTTCAACATTTGACTAATCCCTGTATTTGTAATGATTACATTTTAAGTCACGACTTTACTGTCACATCACGGAAAATTATTCCCAATAAAAAATTACTATTGAGACGACTATTGATCTTTAGCCCTTGAATTTTGAAACAGAATGACACCAACTGGATTACAACCTCAAGTAAACAGTGTTTCCACATCCTTCTGCCCCAGCTTGAACTTCAAAAAAAAAAAAAAGAATAGTAGGAACGAATTTCAAACTACTACTACGGCTGATTGTGACATATCATGAATCACGGAAATTTTCAAACAGTCTGGGCTCTACATAGTAATAACATATAATAGCAAACAAAGCGTCGTATTGAATAATACATTATTGTGACTTATCACCTGATACTAGTCTAGCATTTATTGACTAGATCAATCGATAGGCACATCATCATGATGAGTTTCCTTTCATAGCTACACACCAACAAGCAAAAATACTCAATTCGACATTGAGATAGACCCGGAGCATACTATTAGCCCTGCTTGAATGAAAATAAGGAAAAGAGAAAATTTGAATAGGATTCACACGGGTGAAATATGTTGTACATACTCAAATTTAAATATAGTCAAATATCCCCTTCACCCCAGATGAGTGTTTCACATTTAACAATACATAACATGTTCAAGTATCTCTTGGCATATATCTATCTATCTATATATATATATATTATTATTATTATGTATATCCCTCTCTATCTCTCTTTCTCTCCAAATATGTATGTGATAACTTGAAAATAAACTGAAGGTAATATGGTCCTCTCTGAACACTTGATTGAGCTCACCGGTTAAAATCTCTCCGTCTCAACTACATACAAAAAAAAAGGATTTCCCCCGAGTATTACAAACATACTGACCATAATATTTGGTACAGAGATTGGAATATTTTTGTCCAGCAAATCGGAAATGAAACGGTTCTGCGGCATGAGACTACCAAAATATGTACACATATAATAATAGTGTCATATGATTCATCCTATATTTCAATAGAACTTTGAAGTAGTTAGCACACCAGTAGCAACTCAACACGATTTTTCACAGACTTGTCCAGAACAGGGCTAATTTGTGCAGTAGGTGGAAGTGCTGCTTAGACACTGCAAAGCTGGATTTATACTTTCCTCTTCCTTCGTGCTTCACTCAAAAGTTGAAGCAAAATCGTCACTTCAAGCGTTTATACTTTACGTTTAACGCGTCACGTGACCCGCGCGTCACGTAATCGTCCTCCGTGCTTCCTCCGTGCTTTTCCTTTGTCATACTGGACATTTATACTTTAAAGTATAAGTGAAAACTATCACTTTTGCTTCACTCATCCTTCACTCTCGCGAAGTTGAAATTTTTCAACTTTGCATGAGTGAAGGGAAGAAGGAAATAGTGATGAGACACTTTCTTGGTGCTGACGTGCTTTGATCATCGTAAATTGAGACAAAAAAATACTTAGAGTGAGTTCAAGCTTACATGTTTGAAACTCTAGTTTCATTAATATTATAATGAACTTACCCAAAATATGTATTGTGCTATTTTATCTTTATTTTATCTTTTTTTATTTTTACCCGATGCTCCAAGTTCTTCTACTAGCTTTGCTTCAACTTGTTCATTTCTTCAGCCCAAAATATTTATTGACCGAGTTCTCCGGTTTTTATATTTATTTAAGTAGTACACTAACAATACTTTTTACAGAAATTCTTGATCGTAATTCATCTTTTAATACTAATCTATTTACCTGGTGAAATTGAAGACAAGGAGTGACGGGATTTCGCGCGGGAGGCATTTATACTTTACTCCAGAGCAGAGACAATGAACGTCAAGCCTTCCTTCACGCTTCATTTCGCGCATTTTTTGGCTTAAAGTTTAAATTACCAACGTTACGTTTGGGGTAAAGTGAAATGATGGTGACATGAACGTGAAATGAAGTTTGAAAGTATAAATCCAGCTCAAGAGGTACCTGATTTGAATATCGAGACAGTAGAAAACCCCCGGTTTCATCATATTCAGCGAAACTCAGAACTAACAGGCTCAAGCCCAACACAGTAGTAATGACATACTATACATGCTGTAATGCATACTATAATGTTGAAGACCATGTAGCAGCCGACTATATGTGCTATCATGTGCATATATGTATCTATGTATGTAGATGAGTGTGAAATGTATATGCGTTAAGAAGAGGTAGCGGTAGAAAATAGTATGATTATTAGAAGAAGAAAAAAAAAGTACAAACAAAGGGACCAGGAGTCTTATTAGGAATATTCGTGTGCTACAAATGGATGTACGACTATGCACGACGACGACGACGAGTGAGTTGCATTGCGTAAGTGCTACCACAAATTAAGAGAGAGAAATATCTGCTCCCTCTGAGTCGTGCTGGAGCTCAGCTCATCCTCCAAACTCATAAAAGTAACTGAGAGCGAAAGAAAAGTAACAAACCCAAGTGAAGTTCGACGGGGTGAAGAGCAGAGCAAAGTTTGAGAGCTTTTTCCTTTCCTATATACTTACTTAACAGTATATATATATAAGTATTGGAAGCTTCAACTTTACCTAAAACTCAGCTGACAAAAGGCTGGGAGAGCCCGATAGGAAAAGCTTCTTCACTTTAGGTCCATTATACCTTGTCCGTATTTATACATTTGATTGTACACTTGGGGATATACTTATAGGCTACTTCCCACTACTTCCACCTTTTACACACATAGGAGTCAGAGTCAGGAGAGATAAAAGTGTAACATTCTTACAATAACTAATACGGTAATATCATAACTCCACAAAGACGTCTATTTACCTTTACTCCATAGAACAGAGTATAAAACCTCACCTCCACGGACCGAGTACAAACATAGCCGCAAGAAAGATTCCAGTGTTTTCACCTCCCCTTCAAATTCTAGTGATTTTCCATCGTCCTCATATAAATTATATTCCTACCCGCTGCTGACTACTGTTAAATAAATAAAATATCACATCAGGAATCCCAAAAGCAATAATCAAAACATTCCCCTCCTTCTGGTACACAGAGTAGAGAAGAGACCTACCTACCAAACCTATCGACAATAAATAAAAGGACACCATCCACCAAAATTTACATCAGTTCTCCACACAAAGTGGCACGAAGTTGACACTCCTCTACATCAGAGAGAGAGACAGAGACAGAGAGAGAGAAAGCCCTACAGAGTCTATTTTCTACTACACAAACTTTTTCTACTGCTGGGGTATCAAGCACAAAACAGTTATCTCCCTCCAGAGATAGAGTTTTACAAGAAGCAAGAAGTGACGTCTTCCTTTTCTTTTTAAATAACCCATATCCAGACATTTATAATTTTTTTTTTTTTGAGAGAGAGTCCCGAGCTTTAAAAAGTATTCAACTTATTTGATCAATCATCAAAATGAAGGAGATTTTGACATCCCGAGGGTCGAGCCAAGCTCTTCATAATTCCTTGGTAGAAGAAACTACAGAAGTGGACACAAACAACTACTACCTTCAAAGAAGCAATAGTACACTGAATAGTTGTGACACGGCAGTTTCCTCCATTAATAGTCACAATGCAAATAATATTATTAGTAATAGTAACGAAAATCTCGGTGTGGTTCCGTCCAATGTGGTCGCTATTATCTCTATTGAGCCTACCTTAGACGAATCGAAAAATTATGCTCTTAAGGATAACTACGATACATCCACAGAGATTTCTACAGACGGAAGTGAAGTCATTATCCCAGTACCTCAAACCAGGACCAAGCTATGGCCACAGGTAAATTTTAATATCCTTACACATTATTTTGACAATGTATTAATAATATTAGCTCATTTGGAGTCTACTACAAGATACGACATATCTTTCAAGTCTCAGTTTCAACTCTGTTCTTTCTTTCACTCTCAAGTTAAACCTTTCCATTTCAATACGAGTTGAGTATATAGGTATAGTTATTTCTAATGAACTTGACTGTTCAGTAGAGATTTAAAATAGACTTGTCCATGTATGTACTTATGAGATTTCCGATAATTGTAGCAATAGTAAGTGAGTGATGAGTACAACTTTAATTTATGATACAGGTGCTAGCTTCCGTGTCCGTTTCCCTTGGCAATATGATAATTGGACTTATCTCCGCATACACATCTCCAGCTTTAGCATCAATGAGTTCACCCAATTCAACGCTGCACATCTCCATCGATGGTGACGAGGTAAGAACATTAAAGTTTCTCAAACTTCCTCATTTTCTTGTCCAATCACTTACACAAACACTGGTTATAATTTCCAAGACAAACTAGTCTGGGACGGGAACTGTACCCTGTGTACACATACATATGTATATAATCACAGTACACCGTGCTTGTGGACACAGACTGTAGTATTTATTAAATAGCAAATCCACACTCCCTACCCAAACCTGCTACTTACGGCATCAAAGTTATTGCACACCTTCAAAGTGAGATAAATCTGGATTTGCTAGGTAAAATACGAAGGAATTCAATTAGAGCTACAAGGAACGCTAGTAATTATGATCAATTTGCAACATTCCTTACGTCCCCACAAGTAAAAACTACATAATTATACATATGTACGCACACAAAACACACCTCTGTACCTTGCAGACTGGGAATTATAACCACAGACAAGTAGAAAACACTTGCCTAAGGAAATACTCCTAGTAATGAGAGTGGCAGTAAATTAAAAAAAAAAACAATATCCAGCGTGTTCTGTTTGTTCTTGCATGAGCAAACAAACATTTTGAGATGCCAACAAGTAAATATTACAAATGTTGACATTCTAATTCTGGAATACATAATTAATTTGTGTAAAATTTGTTTATTTCCTCCGTATATAGGCATCATGGATAGGAAGTCTTATGCCTTTAGGAGCACTTATCGGTGGTATAATTGGAGGTGCTCTCATTGAGAAGCTTGGAAGAAAGAAAACATCGATTGTCACAGCCATTCCGTTTATCCTGAGTAAGTTGCCTTTAGTTTTCGTACTTTCGACTATGTACAACTACTTATTATAAATACTTAGAGAAACCTATTAGCATACTACAGCCGCATTTAAGCTCCATACAACCCATCTGCAGAGCCAGACAATAATTATTATGGTTGAATAATTACATTTACTAAATCGGAGCATAGTCCCAAGAATTTTTTCATGAGCATTCCCCACTTAATTGTATACACTTATGTCTACGCTCTCGTTTAAATTTAACCTTCCCTAAAATTTACTGCTTCCACTTAAATCTCCATTGAAAAAGCCTTCCTCAAGAGATCTTGTCTTCTCCTATAATTACGTCCATGTACAACATCGTAATGTATCCTGCATGAGTGAGTAGTGGCAATTTGCAATAACTAGACGGTCATTTTAGACTAACAATAAGGGTTAGTAAATTTTTGTCATTGAAACTCCGGTCGAGATATCAATATGCAGAACTTTAGAAAAGAGGAGACAACCACAGAAAATAAACTGTGTGCAGTTGACATACGTAAAAATGCAAAGAGATGGGAGACAAATGCAGAGAATTTACATTAAATTGCGTAGAACGCTCAGCTTAAACAACCCTGGCAAAAAAAAAGTTAACAAGATAATTATTATGCGAGTAGAAGAAAAACAGGAGATGAGTGAAAGGAAACTTAGAAATGGAAAGTTTCTCAAAGGGGGATAAAATAATTATTACTTAGTAATTTAATTACTTGAGGTCCTTATTTAATACGACGATTATTATTAAATACCGACAGTGCTAATTTTTATAATTTTGTCTTTCATTCCAGGTTGGATTCTGATCGCTTCTGCCACCAACATTTGGATGATTTACATTTCACGAGCAATCGGTGGACTATGCGTCGGTATTGCCTCACTTTCTTTGCCCGTGTACCTGGCTGAGGCCGTTCAACCAGAGATGCGTGGTGTGCTTGGACTATTACCAACAACTATTGGAAATGCTGGTGAGTTGACACTTACTCTCACAGAACCTTGTAACCTACTTGGCAAAATATACTTATTTATAAACTTGTCCACATGACACGAGTAGAGTATATATCTATATATATATATAAGTCATAAGGAAGTGTAACTCATTGTCAGTGTATAATATTTTCTGGATTTCTCTCTCCCCCTCTCTCTTCTAGGCATTCTCATCATTTATGTAGCGGGCACATACTTGGACTGGCGATACTTATCAGTTGTTTGCGCTGTCCTATCAGTGCCGTTCTTCATATGTATGTTGCTTATACCTGAGACACCTCGCTGGTTCATTGCCAACGGTAAGTTGAATGATCTGCTTTACAATGACCTAGTTTGAGCAATCGATGAAACCTATGCGTACATATAGTACTACATTACCCTAACGGGAGTGGATAGTAGAACGTGAACAGGACTTCATCTCCTGAGTTCCTAGTATGTATGTAATAGGTTTTCCATATCCCATGGGTCTGTTTTGTACTAATTTCATCTCATCTCCATGATTCAAACAGGAAAAGACAGAGCTGCAGAAAAATCTCTCCAATGGCTCAGAGGGGAAGGAGCGGATATCTCAACGGAATTGTCAGAAATTCAAAATACGTACATCACTTCCAAGAAAGAAAATTCTGAGAGTCTCAAGATTTCCGAGTTTAAGAAAAAGGCCTACTACAAGCCTACCCTGGTCTCTTTGGGTCTCATGTTTCTTCAGCAGATGTGCGGTATCAACCCGGTAATTTTCTACACAGTATTCATCTTCCAAGTCGCCGGATCCTCTGTGGATAACAATCTCTCTACCATCGTCGTAGGAATCGTTAATTTTGGTGCGACCTTAGTTGCCAACGTATTTATCGACAGATTAGGAAGAAAAGTATTACTCGCGATTTCGGACGTTGCCATGATCGTCAGCTTGACGGGTTTAGGAACATTCTTCTATTTTAAGGAGCACTACCCACATTTTATTGACGGATTAGGTTGGATCCCACTTGGAAGTTTCATGGTTTTTGTCATCGGATTCAGTTTGGGAGCTGGTCCAATCCCTTGGTTGATGTTGGGTGAGATTTTCCCTGGAAGGATTCGAGGAGCTGGTGGTGCTATCATGACAGCCTTCCATTGGATTCTCACTTTCATTGTAATCAAGGCTTTCCCTGCTTTTATTGCCAAATTTGGAACCTACACCGCTTTCTTCCTCTTTGAAGCCGTCTGCATATTTGGACTTGTCTTCATTAAATACTACGTTCCAGAGACTAGGAATAGGAGCTTGGAAGAGATTGAGAGGAAACTTTTGAGATCTTGCAGGAGAGGTAGGAAAGAGAAATCTAAGCCCCAACAAGTTGTACGCCCTTAAGAATTTTTGTATGGGACAAATTATATAAATATAATTCATACAATATCTTATATATATACATACATACATACACTTCAATGGCAAATAAGTATTGCAACACATGAGGTTAGGTAGTTTGCAGCTCTGATGACAAAAAAGCTAATGGCCATGTATTAATTATTTTTGAAAAAAAAATATTTTATTGCTTTGTTTGAAAATAAGCAAATAAAAAAAAAGTCAAACTGTGTGAAAGGAACGGGACTAGGGAGAGAGAGAGGAAGGTATGAAAGTGTTGAGTGTTCATAAAATTTTCATTCTCCGAGGGAGAAAAAAGTATTTTTAAGGGAATTATAGATTCAAGATTTGTTCTAGGGACCTAGAAACTATATCTATAGAACAAATGGCTAATTACCTATAAGATTGTGATTGTTTTTTTTTAAAATGCTACACAACGCAGGAATGAAAATGTTTTTGCTTCTTGTTTTTAAACTCTTCGTACGGAACTCTATAGGTGTAATTACTTATAGCTTATAAGTTGCGTTCATTTTCTAATACATACCAATGATTTCTTAGAAAAAAAAGACACTAGAAAATGTTTTAATTTTCCCCATAAACTTCCCTTTTAACTTCTATTTATATTAATAGTTATAGGCTGACGAGGTTTGTACTTGTACTAATGATCATGTTATTTTAAAATAAAAGGGCAGCAGGGCTATACATATAAACCACATAGATACAAAACAAGTAATTGTCATGTTGAATTATATTACAATTGTCTATGTATGTTCATTCGTATTTTTACTCTAGCCAAGTTGTTTTTTTTATTATTGCCCAGTTTTTAAAATGTAGAGGAGTTACTTTGAGGAGTTACTTTGTATAAAAACACAATTAGATACCGCGTGAACACCCACTGTATATAAGGTTAATAGTGTATACAGTCGACGATGTAAACTAACTGTAGAATTTACAAGAAAATATTAATACTTTTTACTGTAACTAATATGCCCGTATTAACCATGGTATTGTAATTAGATGAAACATGGGTGTATAGGCACTATGAACATGTAAATTTTCAGACTAGTTTATGATGTAAACGGAAGCGTCAGTTATAATATAGTGTTACCAGGTTATTGTTGTGTAAATATTAAAATATTGTACAGGTATGCTACAAAATCAATAACCTTACTTGACGGAATAAACTTCTCGTTCGAAACTCGAATCCAACTATGCCTGTCTAATTCATTTGAATGCATGGATGTTGAATGAAATAGACTGCAATACATTACATTTCATCAACAAACTTCATTGCAGCATGTGACGCACAAAGATATTAGGACACAACAAAATTACAATATTAAATAAACAAGAAAAGCTCTTGGCTGACAATATTAGTATCAAGTTTTTAAGCTGCATCAACCCAATGATTTTATACCTCTTCAAGCTTAAGTAAAGTGAGAAGTAGTAGAAACCTTGAAAGTGCAACTACTGCTTTCCTTTAGACATTTCTAACCTAATTCATTTGTGCTTACATTTACCTGCCGTCGCATTCTTAAATGCTGGCATTTACGGAATAGTACAAACAATACAAACAAGGGAAATTTTCGACAGGACAACAATCATTTATCAATTAGTATTATAGCTATGAACGCGAGACTCTCCTACTAAAATTTCTATGGACCAACAGGATTACACGAGCAATTTAAAATCTGAAAATCATCAAGGAATGAAGCCCAAAAATACCAAAGTTAAGTATATCACTTTGTATGCAAATATTTCAAAAGGATAGTGAGGTAAAATTTGAAGAGATATCGCATGCAATAACTACACGGTACCGAATCATGAGTTATACATATCTATAAATAAATAATGGTGTCAACATGAGTTCAAACATTTGAAATCATTATCAAACAGGTAGATACATTACCACATGCAATCGAAACTGGGATGTAACCCTTCATGAACTGTTCTAAACAAATCATGTGTCAATGTGTGAGCAACTTGATCAAATGTGAGGTAGATCATGATTGACTGCAAAGGTACACAATACTCCAATAACAATACATTGAGTTACAGGAAGACTAGAAACAGGTTGATTTAGACATGGGTTAACTGTCGTGTAGCAGTTATTGTTTGTATAATAATTAAATCGAATTAGCCCACAACGACTATAAGATAAACAAATTATTAACACATTAATTGAAAAATCTTCAACAAATCACGCTCACATCGCCTGAATCTAAACAAACATACAAGTTCGTACTGAGTAAGGAGCAGCAAAGAGAAAAGAAAAATTGGACATCGTCCTCACAAAAACAGACAAATAAATCATTACACAAGATGGAAAGAATAGCTCGTTATTCTAAAAGGCTGTACTTCTCCTTTGTCACCCCAACTTCTCTCCAACATACAATACTTGGCCACAGTCACTAGTGATTAATCACAAGCTAAACAGGTTCACAGCAGTTTTCCTACAAAAATACTGATCAGGTACTCAATGTTTTCCTCAAACGCCAATGCATCTATTACACTTCAATTTGTTCCATAGTACCGTTAATGGTTATTCCATCCATATTTTTATCTACCTCTATTCTCCTCCAACTTATTTTCGACACCTCAATCCTCCCGAAATCAAACATTAGTACACGTGACACGTAAAGTAACTTTTTTCAGCTGTCACAGTTGTGAAAGGCTAAGTAAACACAATTGATGTATTGCCTTCCCATCAAATTCCAGTTATTTCAGTACCTTCCCTTCAAACCAATAATTCACTGTCTAATAATTCATCCCTCAAATTCGTACATTCTCCCCATCAAATCTTAACACTAAATTATTCTCACTTGCCAAATCATTTCATTTACTCCAGTTCAAAACCACATATAAATATATATATGCACAGCTAACATCCCCGATGTTTCCCCCCACCAAAAGCAAATAAATAACTTGTTTCACTTACCCATTACTTGCACCCGACAAATCGCACATGTGTCACACTCAACATCCCAACTCCACATGGCCACAGCATTCCATTTCTTGAGCGTGAACATCTTTTCATTCTTGTTGTTGTCCAGTTCACTGGTTGGTCCTGAGGTCATCTCAACGTCGTCTCCAGTCATCTTAATTTTTTTAGTAGGTCCTCACACTAACAACTTCCGTCAGACTGAAAATAAGTTCAATCGTTCAATCCAATGTACTTATGTATAACAACTTTGAATTCCATCTTCGAAGTAAATAATGCAAGTCCACAATATAAGTACATACAATTATAGTAATGACATATTCACTTTAATCCCAACTATTATTAACTACCAATCATTCCGAACTCATATCTGAAACAAGGTATCTCAACTTAATTAAGTAATGATCCGAATACAAATTACCTCCCAATAATGACAAATAGCACCGCTTTCTCCGGATGTCTTCTGATCTGAGGAATAGTTAATTCGAGGTTGGATTAAAACAGAAAACAGAACTTCTCTTAAATCCGAACTCAGAACGAGATGATGAAGGAATTTCACTTTAATTTTTAAAATTAGTCCTCAATATCCACGGATGGGAGTACTCAATGGCAAACGTTTCTCTTCGATAAAGGCAAAGGTAAGACTTTAACACACACAGTGCCCTTGCCCTTGTGGTTGGTGTGACAGACAGAGGCAGAAGAACAACATGATGTGTGTGTATATAGAAGCGGGAAAAATAGAAGTGTTCAAACTTGACTTTTAATTTTTTTAATTTGCCTTCACAAAATTAAAATTAAATTAAAATGCTTCCCCTGATTTCCTGACAGCGTCCCGTCCCAAGTACAGTAAAGTAATTAATATAAAGAAGAGCATCGAAGACTAGTGACTGTAAATGGATCATTTATTATTTACATAATTAGTGGACTTCAGAGTGTTCTGACAAAATTCAATTTATTCAGATCCGCCCTGTTAAACGTTCTTTTAATATTATTCAAATCCGGAACGCTGTAGTAAATAAAGACATGAGTATTGAGTAACTGCTTGACCCGTGTTGTGCTTCAAAATTAAATGTGTTTGGAGTTTCTTTTAACAAATAAAAACAAGAAGAAATAAATATGTATTCCAAGTTCTACTTTTGGAATAATTAATTTTGTATGTGAATTAGTGGATTATAGGATTTTTTGTTCATTTTGTTTTCGTAGCTATTGATATTTATTTGAAATAGAAACATAACCACAGATGTAATTTGAAATTTGTTTGCGGGTTATTGAAAATTATTAATTGGTTTTTTTCGGATGTATTGTGCTTGGAGTTGTTGGGTACATACATATGCAAATATATTTTTGTGTCATCGGGTCATGAATAGTTACTTGTAGGATTGGAAGTAGATGCTGAATTAGCCGAATATATAGGGGAACGCACATTTGTAAATTGTTATTGGTTCCGTTTTTAAATATTTAAAATACGTACATCTAAAAATGGGAGCGGAGCAGAGTTTCAACCGCAAAATTCCAGGGAGTTTTGGAGAACGGGATTCAAGCGGGAGTAATATCAATGAACTGCGAATACCTGGCCAGATGAATCCTGATAAAGTTGACGGATTCAACGAGGAGGAGAACACTGGTGGATATTCTAGAAGTATGATAATAATGTATTATAAGTGTATATATTTTAATGTTTATTTGGGGGGTATTACTGTAACAACGGATTAACTTAACTGTACCAACTATTTTTTTGTCTTTTTTTATGAAACTTGATGTGAAGCGTAAATTGGGCGCGTCGATCATAAAGCTGAGAAATATTGTCTTGGGAAGTTTTAACTTTTGTCTCGGAGGTAACGAGTGGCCAAAGGTGATGTCTGCAAAGTATTGTACGGATGTATGGTCATTGTGTATATTACTGGAGACTTTTAGTATTTATTGATTCATTGACTTTGCAACAACTTGGTCTCACCGTGGTAAAGAAATTAAGTTACTTCCAATTTCCGATTCGTTAGCCTATCCTAACCAAAAATAATGAAAGTTTCAAATAACAACTTGTAGTTTACAAAAGGGCTTCATTTAAAATCTACCATAAGAATAGTTTTCAGTTCGTTGACCTAACCTAACTGACTGAAATATAGGTTTCAAAATTATGCAATAAATTAAGGGTCATTTAAGTTTGATGTAATCAAATGTTTTAAATAATTTCAAATAATGAGGGTATTGCCTCACCTCCGGAAGTGTTACTGCGTGTACTAAAACTTCGGGTTTCCTATTCCTAGGTGACTTTAGGGGAGCAGGTACAAGTACACAGTGTACACATGATATATTTGTACATATAGTCGTTCAGTTCACTGCAGTACCTTCTGGAGCAGGTCACCCTCACGTGTCTTTAAAACTTGTTTTCGAGACAAATCTTGACATTCGTGGTTTACCCTCTTTTACCAAGTTTCTCGAAAATAAAATAGTTGGTACAGTGGGTTATACCAATAAATTATGAAACAAATTAAGTGAGTATGAGTTATAATTGGATGGTGGAACAGAGTTGTAAACGTACTAATTTGTTTTGGGGGATGATGTAATGCAGGCATTGACAATAATGGGAACAAAGATTTTCAAGAAGAAAATTCCAGCCTTATGACCCGAAGTACCTTAGTAGTCGTGAAGTCCATTCCGACGGAAGTGCCTAAAATAGAATCCGACCCTTTGATGCAACGACTGAATGCGATTCCAAATTTTCTTCCCATAATTGACAACCCGAACAGAAAGTTCCCCTGGTCGAAGCCGCAGTCGCCACAGCTTACCTCAAAATTGCATACATCGTCTGTAATTCGGATGGGACGACTGTACAATGGGTTTGTGAGGAAGCATACGACGATTATTGTCAAGAACCAGCAGGAGCTAAATTTGGAAATCAAACAAGTGGATAGAGATGTAGATGCTCTTGTGAAGTTGTTCATTACACGCCAGAAGAAATGTGCTCATTATGCGCTCAAACTGGGACAAGTTTCGGAGATTTCGAAAACCGTGTCTAAGTGCCAAACCACTCTGACAGACATACTCAAGACTGCTGAAATTTTAAATGATTTGTTACCTCCGGAAGACAAACTAGAGGCATTTGACTGGTGTCCTGAAGAAGAAAATAATATGCTAAATATTGATGTCAAGGTGGAATCACCAGTTTCAATATCGCAACTAACTGAATAATTATTTATGAAAGTAATAATACTTGAAATGTTGAAACTCTGAATTAATAATTTTGAAATGATTCAAATTTTCAAGAAAGGTAAAGTATTGTACCTAGTATCTGTGATAATTGTTGAAACTTATATACCATTATTCGGTGCAGCAACCCTCGACCTTCAATTGACTAAATATTGCTTTGTATGTATCATGTGTATGTGTAAACAAGAAATATATTCCCCAATAAGATTTCGCATTAAATAATAAGAAATTCCTGAAACGTAATATTTTTGGAGTTTCTTTTAAAAACGGCTTAAAATATGATAAAAGTATAGATTCTGTAACAATAATTATTATACCAGTTATTCCAATAATAACTTTCTTAAACAAGTGATACATTGTACTTCACAATTGCTTTTAATTCGCACATAAACAATAGATCCATTCAATATATACACAGTCGCCTTCCCGTCAAGACACGTACTCAGACTAGTTCGCTTCTGAACCGAAACATCAGTTGCTCCCAGCTCCCACATGATACTTAAGGAAATATTCTGACGGCAGTTTTTCCATACAATTTCGAAAAATTATTAAATCCCAAAGGTACGTAATAAAAAACATAATTTCAGCACATTCTGCCACAGTTTCTTTTAAATAATTCCATCAATTATTATAGTTAAATCGATTGAGAATTATTACAGATTTGTTGCTCTAACGCTAACTTACAAATATGTACATAGTAGTATAATTCGCCACGATTAAATGTACCACACAGAGCTCATTAAAATACATTTCCAACCAGATTTTTTCTTCATATAACAGACGGATTGATGACTAAAGTGACATAAGATCATTTGAATATATTCTCCTTACTATTTACTTACTGTGAAATTGATCGTACATGTCGTGTATTTTATACCAATATAATAGTTTGTTATAAAATTATCTCTTAATTTCTTTTATATTATTCTGGAAAAGTTGCGGAACCAGTTTCGTAGAATCTCAGCTGCTCCAGCTGAAATGCTGCGATCAGCTTAATATCAAGAAACTATCCGGCTTTTACGTGAAGACATCAAAAGCTAGAAAGAACTATAATGACGCTACACAGTTATTTCTATAATTAGTAAAATCTTAGAATTATAAGGCAAAAGAAACAGCTTATAAAACACAAAAATATGAATTTCTGTCGTATATTCACATTCACTGAAGTTCATTGAATAATAAAATTGTTGACATGATCTGCTTGTTGGTGTACGCCAGACCACTTAGAAAATGAACATATTACACAGCCTATCACTTCGGTTCCAAGACGTATTATATACCACCCCCGTACAGATTCCGGTAATGTCCAGCCAATATGGCTCCAAAAATCTGAACAAATAATGAATCGACGCATAAAATCTTGTACATTGAAAAGCCAACTAAAACGCTACTAGGATATTACTTTAATTTAAATAAGATATTGAAAAGATCAGCATAGCAACTGTTAGAAAAATAGTTTCTTCCTCCTTGACAATTATTTAGTATTGTCATGAATAGAAATTGTAATGAAAACCACCAACATGCTTGCATAACATAAAGACTAGGAGAGTAAAAGCATTTCATACTCCAATTTATCCGCATATCTAATATTATGAGCGATTGAGTACAGAACTTGAAACAACCAATATAAGTTGCTAGAAATTTGACTAGACGTATAGAAGAACAACTGCAAAGACTTCAGATAATAAGTTATATTAACAGGAATCGTCACTCACAACCCCAAAAGGAAAAAAACGAGAATGCGAATAATAAAGAATATCCACATTATGTACGTAAGCCAGCAGAAATTATCTTTAAAACTAATATTTATGTGGATGGCACAATTCAAGTGAAAGGGACACATCCCACTTCATATTGTATCCATCAAGTTCTCACAACAATATCACTATGACATAGAATTCTGTACTAGATAAAATCACAGGTAACGCTTAGATATAATTAAACATCCAAAATCTTTTCGAATTAATTTGTTTTCTTTTAGCGAATCGAATTAGCAATTAAGGCAAAATTTACGTCCCCACCATAAACCCCAATGCAGACAAGGCTTTTCATGTTAAAAATTACAAATATCAAAATAAAAAACAAGCATCAACAAAACGTGTGAAGGAGAACAGTCCATGAGATATTTCCTTATCTTGAGAAACTGCGAAGTCCAAATTATTAGAGGAATGCAGAAGGATTTCCACCAAGCGGGTTTTTCTGATTTCGATAACGATACGTCAGCCAAACACCGAAAAACTATAAGTGATTACATGAAAGGGATTACATATAGAGTGGTGTAGTTGAGTAGATTTTTTATATATACTAGACAAGATACATACTATGAGTGCTACTACTGCTACGTAAGAACTAGAAACGATGAAATTCAATACGCAGGATATTATTGGGTGACCTACAATAATATAGGATTACTCACGTAAACAATGAAAAAAGCAATAGAAGAAATTGAAAGGTGAAACCACAACCACAAGAGTTACACTACTTGACGAAAGGGGAGGAAGGTAATAAAATGCCTGATACTCTAAATACATTACGAAAGATACAGCCACCAAAAGTACGGATCAACTTACTTCTGTGAAACTAAAGAAGAGTGAAACTCCACCAGTAACACTGAAGGCTTTTGCTGTGACTTCTTCTAAAATTCCTTGGCATAGATCGCAACCACAATTCATGTTATCCTCAATGCAACAACCAGTTCCGTTGCACGGTTGTGCCATACATTTCGGCTAAAACAATCCCAGGAATAATGTATAGAAAATTAATTTCAGAAACAGCTCAATGCTCAGTATTAAGATTTATAAAATGCATCTTTGGCATTAATAATTAACTCACAATGTCTTCACAAGAAGGATGTCCCATTCCAGATGTATCATTACTATTTAAGCCCATATCCGAAAATCCACAACATTGGAAATGATGTTGAGCATCTTGTTTGATATTATCATCAACCGTTGCCCAGCCCTGCTTTGCAAGCTCTAGCTGCGCTGAATTAGATACAGTAAGACACGCACAAGCAATACTGAACTGAATCAAAAATACGATCAACAGGATGACCATGTAGAAAAATAGTAAAACTTGATGATGTTTTGCGGCACCAACAAGCCCAACCACAGAAATTATAGATAAGAATACACCACAAGCGACAACTCCTCCGATGATTGGTAAGCTGGATACTATATTTGAGGTAACCCAATGTCCCCCTAAGCCAATGAGGATCACGCCGACGATCTGAAGACATCCAACAAAATCAACCATTAAACAATTCAAAATCAAAAAATGGATAAAAACGTAATTATTTTAACACCAAAGTTTATTTCTAGGAGCTCAATTTTTGTTTAAACTTACAAAGTAAAATATATTAAGAACTATAAGAGAATTTCTGGAACATTTAAATCCACCCAACATGTTTGCCTGGTATAGTATTTAAACTACTGGAGAATCTTGAGGACAGGCTACGGTTATTATTTAATAAATACACCGGCAGTTGAAGAAATTGCAGGTAGAAATCTCAGTAGGTATTTGATGGAGCGTATCTTGCGTAAACTTTCTCGTGGTAGCAAATTTCTCTTTCCCGTTGAGTCACTGCAAATAATCCCACTGATAATCTGAAAAAACAGGAAACTAAAATCACCAAAATGGTACAGATGATTCGTTCATTACAACACTGCAGAATTACAGTCCTTTAGGGCTAATTCGATATCTTACTTTGCTAATTACACAAAACGAACTCCCCTCATTTTACCACCAGAAGTAAAAATAAACGTATACACTGATTGTGAGTTAACTTTGAATGGCATGACAATACAGATACTGAGGACTAACCTGAACAAAATGTAAATAATCACTACCAACGTAAATTCGTCATGCTGTTGACTTTGCGAATCACGAGTCTAAGAGCAAGTAATATATATTTCCTATCATACTTAACTTCGCCAGTATATACCCTTGGTATAACAAAAACGTGCATGTTATAATCTTATAAAACCTATTCAATGACACCCACATACTTCATACATAAACCAGAGTAAACCGTGTGTACTGTGTACAGTGGGAAAGTGAATGCTATGATTTTGACTCATGCAAGAAAAGTTTAGGCAAGGTAATGAAAGTGCCATTATTAATGCTAGCATTCGCATCTGTACAATCCATGTTTTACCCAATATAACGTTTCTAACAAATGTCGAAACTTGACGGCATCTTCAGCCTAACCATTTACCATGAGGACACAACAATTTCAGTGCTTATTTTTTGTAGCACATTTTCTTTTTACCTTCTTCGAATATTTATACAGCATTAAATTTAAATGAGAAATTCCTATCAAACCGTTTCAAAATTCTTAAATCACTGTTCTTTACACTTATTACTGTAAGCTTAATGCCAAAGTTTCTACTGATACAGGTTTTACTTAATTTATCACGCAATACTAGATAAACCATGGGGACATCAACCAGTGCTGTGATAATATAGTACGTCGTTGTCGTGATAATTTCGCTACTTACTACATCATTTGTAGAAGATTTGCAAAATACGATGTAACTCTTGAAGAGTCAGTCCTATAACTAAGATCAATACCTTATTCGAACGGTCGTGGTAACCCTGAATTAAATTTTGAATCTAAATGAAGGATTTTCAAAATTTTGACAGCGAAATTTGGAAAAAACTTTAGTGCAAATTTTGTCAAATGTTTTGACACGCGTTTTATTTGTCAAGAAGTAATCATCTGAGACCTGGCCGTCCCCCCTCAGGACTAATCGTCTTATGAGGGAGTTTTTGTAATAATGAAATTAGAAATGTCATATTTTAGTTATACTGGAAAACAACTACATTTACTTCGTTACATTACAGAAAATGAAAAACAACCTGCCTCAAATTGTTTGCTAAAGGCAAAACGGAATGTAGGAATGCGATTGTAGAAACTAGAAACTACATAAGGCCCGTTTATCTTCGTCAGTAACTACAAATATGCAATTACTATGTGTACCTATATGTATAATTTATGCGTCATACACAGCGATGGTATTCGTACTAAATCTAGCAATACCATGACACACGAACCAGCATTGGCATCTATCTATCTACCACGACAAATTAGAGATAATATGTAGTTCAAAAAAAACTCGGGGTTTTTCAATATAATACAATTTCTATACGTATTAGCATAATTGCTAGAAAGTAATAGCTAAAAGGTAGTGTAAAAAGATGCAAAAAAATACCACCTCCTGCCATACAACTGTAGAAATACGGAGGCCATAAAGTTTTAAGTTATACCCCATATTTGTTTTGTCCTTCAGGAAATTCGTCTCTGACGCAATCTTATACATGGTTTCGCAAAAGAATTATGCATAAGCCGGCTCGTCGTACAAGCAGTTCGACAGTCGGAAATTGCCAACACTAATGACGGATGCAACAACCTTATCATATACAACAGAAGAAATAACTTAGTTTACACCATGATGATCAAGATACCCCACAAGCTTTGACATTGAAGGGATTTTTACGTAAGTGTACATACAATAATTATTTGTTTCTTAAAGCCACAACATATCCATTTCTCTTTGTTGACTGTGTTGTATGCATAAAGTGGAAACTCTCCATATGTGTTCATTCTAGCACATAAAAGTTCATCAGAAGAAATGATAACTCAATGAAATCTCCCAATCCCTGTGACAACTGTGACCTCCAAACGGAAAGGAAACTCCTGTGTTTAAAAAGTAGATACTTGATCAAGGAAATGAATCCAAATTAGAACATACTGTATATCTGATCCCCTAGCCTAACTTCAGTCTAATGAACTGTCTTTTACAGACGACTTAACCTTCAATCTATATCACAAGGCTAAGGTCCACACTACACGAAACCATAAACAATTGATAATTAATGGTATGATCCAATAACATGTTTTTCTACAACACTCACAACCAGTGACTGACCAACCCAATACTCCAAGACAGTGGTTAAGAAATCGAAACCAAATGAGCAGATACAAAATCTAGCTCTCCCAGATAACACTGTTTAAGCAACCTTCAATGCACACTTGACTCGCATGCATGGTAGCAAAAGAGATCCAATAAATCTGTGAATTTTAAATGTTTGTGTATTCATAGATCCATTACCTCTGTACCTTGAACTACCTCCACCTTCATTTCTTTTCTAATGCATGCAAGAACTTAAAAGCCTTATAGTCTGCACTCCATTACAATACAGTCGCAATTAACGAACTGACGAAATTACAAAAACATCGTCATGCCTTACGGAACATAACCCATATATCCCCAGCATTACGACATATATAGCAAATAAAAGAATTCACTCTATCGAGAAAATATTCAATGGAGCAAATAGCTTCTCTAATCACTAACGTGCCATACCTATTAAATTATATTTAACACTATCAGACTGTATATTGGATTAATATTTCTGTATGCACTGAGCCCCACGTCTGATAAAAAATAGCTTAACCTCAACAGATATTTCTCTGGCTTTGAGCCGCACATTTCTATTTCTGCCTGGACCGTGTTCATCAGCTGAGCAAAGTATGATATTCTTGATAAACTGCACACCCTGCCAGGTTATTTCCACCTGTGCAGTTCTAAATTTCTAAACACACCTTGGCTGGCAAATGTCCCAATATCTCAAACTCGTCGTCAGCTGAACGAAACAACAATTGCAAATAAACCACGTTGAGTCAGTGTCTGCTCAAATCCTCACCAACCCATAAACTACAAACACAGAAAAATACTTCAAGAAATTAAAACAACACTTATTACCTCCCATAGCTCCATATTAGCTTCAATGACTCAATTCAAAATAACCATCATGATTTTAAAATTCCCCATCAATATTAACATATTGTCTTCAAAAATATAATCATTGACAAGTCCTGAGTTGAGAATTTTAAAAAATGTGGAAATAATTGATCTCCTACATGTCTGCCAATAATTATTATTGGAAATGAGATGGGTCCTCTAAAGATGAAGGTAAAAAAATACATATGGTTCTGTATAGTTCCAGCTTTCACCGATTCTTAGTAGCAAGTTGTGCCACCCCCGGGGGAATTTTAGTCTTGAACACTACTCTGTCACATAATAGCTCAAATGTTACAAAAGGTAGGGAAAAATATTTAAAGAATTTAAATACCGTTACCTCAAGTGAGTAATTAATCCGATTCTACCCGTGAAAGAACTGTTTTTTCCGAGAATATATCAATACTTATGTATTTGAACTGTAAATTCACAGAATTTAAAAATGTATACAGGAAACAGGAGGACAGAAAGGCAACGACTTCCAAGTAATTCTGGTATAACTCTGGCTCTGGCGCAAGCAGTCAATGCATGCAATGAAGTGTCTAGAACTGAAATACCCATTGAGCGTTGTCGCCTTCAACCTTTTCCAGTGGATTCTGGGATTCGTTACTAATCTGCGACAAGTGGTTCATGGCAGAGGTGTGCGCGTTTCCTATAGAAATTATTTCTGGTAGTATTAAAATTCCTCCCCTATTTATTTTCATTAACGTATTTTTCCTCACTCAGTTCTTTCAGGTTGGCTTCCCATTAGAAAGGAACATTTGATATTAATTCCACCAAGATTCAGAGATTGGAATACAGCTGGCACAACGTGCCACTGCATATCTTGTCCGACCTACCTAATTCGTATAACATTTTTATTTTTTCTTCTGGTGCCTGGACGTCACCCAGTGATGGAGTAAAATATTTTGTATGAATCCAGTTTACTAGCAATTTTAGATCTTGGTTAAAGTCGGTGAACTGGGTAAGTTAACTGCGTCGATCCTGAATGTGAAAGAAGTTTGGCGGAGAAACTTATACTTTCGGAGATATGAGGCGGCAAAGGTCACTATTCTGATAAGCGATTTTCTAGTTTTGGTTATGTTTGGTAAGGTTAGGTTTTCAGTTTTAGAGCGCTGATCTCAACTTTATTTTTCAATGACATTTTCACTGATTATACTACTTTGATATTCGGTTCGATTTATGCGCTACGCTTAAATTCGGCAAGTACACACCAATTCCATTATGAAACACAAATAAAGTTATTCCAGTGCAGACTATATAAGCCATTTAGCCCTTGATCAGAAAAGTGATAAATATCCCCTCACACCTCTTAAAATATACGTTTCTCTCTTATAATAAAATCTCTTCAAATTCGTGATTTACGCACCGAACTTACTCAGTCCACAATTTTTTTTCAAAATCTAAAGCATATCTAGTAAACTGGAATTTATTGTTCCGTACGACTACATTTAAGATTCTGATGTATTTAGCGTATTTTATTATGTCAGTAACACCCTACGCCTTGTAAACACCTTTTTTGTTCATTGTGTAAATATTTTTCGTCGCTAGATAAAAATGGGCCCCTTCCTTCAACGAAATCCATTTTAAACCGATCCGTTACTACGAGACTTCACTGTAATTTTTAACTAAAGGTATGGAATCTATTATTTATAATATTGGTTCTACAAAAGCTAAATTTCATTATTACAATTCAGTTTAAAAATCCAGGTGATGTCTCGCCATCGCATTATGGTCTTGCCGTGAGCGCTGAGCTAGGACGAAAGATAGTATTCTTGGTGAGGATTTAAAAAAACTAGCTATATATTTTTTACCATAATTTCATTTATCCATATACTATAGAAACGTAACTATTGTAATAATTAGTACAGATATATTTCTAGTTGTAGGGTAGGCAACCCAAGGCGACCATGCTTAGCTATAGTAACTACAGAGGCTGTGGGCTATGCAAATGCTAATGCAATGCTAAAGGTGAGTCTTTTGGGTTTGGAGAGCAGCATAGCAGCAGCTGCCCACGTTAAAATATGCACAATGAGCAACCATTGAGCAATATTTCCCAGCATGAGGTGAGGTAAGGTATCTTCTGTGGCGGGAAAGCAGAACATGATGTAATTTCTGCGGACGAATTGAATGAAATACAAATACATTGAATACATACGTATATACTTTTCTTTTTAGTGCTTCAGATTTACCATTATAAAGGATTTTGCCAAAAATCTTAAAATTTTATAATAAATTGGTGCATTGTGTGCTCATGATTCTTGTATCGTGAGAAGAAGCGATTGTATTCAGGTTCAGTGTGTGTAATATTTAATGGAATACAATTTAAAATGAATTATTGAGCTGTGATATTTGTCGTACCTTGCGGAATATAATTGAATACGTTTTTTGGAGCCACTATAATTTTAAGATTGTTCAAGAAATTGAGTCAAATTGAGTTTAGGGAGGAGAAAGAACCATTTGTTTGTAGAACCCGAACTAATACAATAATTCGGTTTTTTAGTAAATCCATAACCTGAGTATGAAATTGGCTAAGGCTGATGTGCTGTGAGTTCTAAAGCTAAAGGGGATTATTTGGTAAATATATTATTTGTTAATGATTTCATTGATCCCATATTCCGTTATGCAATATTCAATCTTTGTTAATTGTGGTTTACTTATTTCGGTGGAATTTGAAAGGATTTTGTACAACAGGACGAGAAGATGGGAGAAACGTTAGATGTAACAGATAAGAGGTTCAGAATTAAACCGCATCAGCAAATGTTAGCATCATGCACTGGGGCCTTGCTGACCGCTGTAATGGGTATGAGTACTAAAGGCAGACTAAGGATGATCAGTATTTTTGAATGAAATACTTGTAGCATGGAGGGCTTCGATATTCATGAAGTTGAAAATAGGATTTAATGAATTTTCTAGTTACTCCTCTGGATGTGGTGAAAATTCGTCTTCAGAGCCAGCAGAAAGCGATGTTGTCGAATAAGTGTTTTTTATACTGCAATGGGTTGATGGATCATATTTGTCATTGTGTGAACGGCAAAGTCAATGTCTGGGTTAAGAGGCCAAGCCAGTTTTCTTCGACTATTGTGAGTTAGAAAGTTATGTGAAATTGTATGGATTGTTTTGATGGATATTCTGTTAAATATTTCAGGTTTCTGGAGTAGTTATTTTATGTTATCTTTGGGATTTAGGATGCATTTGTGAAGATTTGTCGGTATGAGGGACCATCATCACTTTGGAGTGGTTTGCCACCCACCCTAATAGCGGCAATACCTTCTACCATGGTGTACTTTGTGTCTTATGAGCAGTTGAGAGTTTTTATGGGTGACAGGTATAAAGAATTTTCGAGGAAGGACGAGTATCCCACGTGGGTTCCTCTAATTGCTGGGGGGTTAGCGAGAACGTGGGCTGTAACTGTAATTAGTCCGTTGGAACTGATTCGGACCAAAATGCAGTCCGTTCGACTTAGTTATAAAGGTAATTTTGTCTTATAGCGTGAGTTTTTAATGAAGTACTAGGTTATTTAAAAGTGTTTACTGATTACCCTTGTAGAGGTCTACGCTGCCTGTCGGAGTTTGTACGCTGTTAAAGGAATTAAAGGTTTCTGGCTTGGTTGGGGTCCGACAATAATGCGCGATGTTCCATTTTCCGGTATGATACTGACAGGAAGTACCTAAACTTTGCATTTATGTATATTGTTTTGTGGTTTTTGCTTTTATAAGTTGATCTTTTATTTTCAGCTGTTTACTGGGCTGGCTACGATATGTTAAAAAAAATAGCAAGACAAGGAGAACAACCTGATTTATCTTTTAGCTTTTTTGCTGGGGCAACTTCTGGAACCGTAAATCATTCTTGTCTTGTTTACTCAACACTTGATTGACGTAATGGTGCAAAAAATGATTATTAATTGTCGAAACATGTATATTGTTATAGTTTGCTGCCACAGTGACTTTGCCTTTCGATGTCGTTAAAACCCATAAACAAATTGAATTAGGAGAGTCCGATTTTGGCCAGAAGAGTAAGTCGAAGGGTTTGTATGATTTTAGTGTTACTTTTTTTTTTAAATACAAATGTCTGCTCATTTTTACCCTGTGTCGTCTTTTTTAGGTCCCAAACTGTCTTCAACTTATCAAGTAATTAGGCGAATCGTTACGTCCCAAGGTGTGAAAGGGTTGTTCACGGGAATAGTTCCTAGGGTTGTGAAAGTCGCTCCTGCTTGTGCAATTATGATATCCTCGTACGAATTCGGAAAAACATATTTTGTTAATAGAAATAAAGAGCAGTATGAAAAGAGTTTGCTTTCAGGGGGACGGGCAACCTGATTCCGGAAATCAGGAAGTTATCGGAATAAATAAATATAATTTTGTAAAATAATCGGTAGGAGTCTTTACTACACCATGTAAAATCTTTCGGCAGGCTTCCAAGAAGATTACTATTCCTCGCTTTGTAGTATTCTCGAAAGGCCGAAATCGCTGCTTTTATTCTGGAATAGAAATTGGTTAAACCGGTTAAGACTTTCGCCTGTTGCTATCAGTTATTGAGTACTGAATGTCTTTTGTAAGCATTTTAGAACCACACTTTCCTCATGATGTTAAGTTGTAAATGGCCATACACAAACCAGTTTTTGAATTTTTGATAACTTGTACGTGATCTACTAGTAAAGCATAACAGTACTATGTGTACATTAGTCAGTGTTGCAATCATGATGTAAAGATTGTAAACTGTAAAACTTATGTTTTAGGCTTTTTCGGGTCAAGATAATAAAAAATACGTGTATGCTTTCCTATGACAATACTTTTAGTCTGAAATAAAAAAAAGCATTTCCACGATTATGCAATTTATGCATGAATGATGTGCAATCAAATACAGAACACTGCACTTCATAATTTCATTGTATACTTTTATTGAAATTGAATATCCTGCCAGTTTCATTTATTCCAACATTTTTTTCCTTTTACTTACAGCACACAGGGAAGTGATTTGATTCTGTAGCTTTTTTGTGAATTATTATCACCACACATTTTTCTCAATTTTTTTTTCCTGCCTTATAACATTTAATGATAAGTTGCGTGTAATAATAATATTTATAATGCAAAATTTACAAGGCTTCAAGTAATTCATTAAATAACTTCAATATTTAATAATTATTATAGCATTTAACAATGGTGTAAAACTCATACACACTAAAACTATTTTTTTATAACTACTTTTATAAATATAAAGAACTGAAACTTTATGTAATAACTTTTCCTATTAATAATTAATATGACTTAAACTAGTTCAGAATAAATATTACCAATTAGAACAGCATTCAATATCATTTTTAGTTTTAGTGTTTTCGTTTCCCATCATGCCTCATCAGGATATCAATTACTGTCTAAGGATCACTGAATTACTTAGTAACCAAGCAGGGAAACTGAAATATTCACTGCTACACAACGGTTGGATTTCATGACCAAACTTCTGAAGAAGAAAAACAACATACTAGAATAATATTTTCATTTTTCATGTACCTGAGATTCTCGCTCATTGGTACAACCAAGTTTTCAAAATTGACATATCGTCTTACATCTTCCTGATTTATAGATATTAATTTTTCCAAGTCGTCATTTATAATCGACACGGTCATATAAAAACTTCTAAATGAATTTCCACAATTATAATAATTATTAATAATATATTGTAGGGTAAAGTTTTAGCAAAAGTAGAAAAATCGGTAGGAATCTAAAAATTTCAAGAATAAAATGTCATTACGTATGCAATAGCAAATCATGTACTATGATTTATATTCACCTTGCTTTGATTATACACGTACTGCTATTTCTAGAATTCTAAACGTCTTTCCTTTTTATCATTTTGAATATTAAATATGTCAAGTCTTACAAATTACTTGTAATGCATATACAGGTAGAGAAGCGCAACTCTATAATAAAATTTACACAGTTTAAAAGATTGCGACATCAAGTTAATATTTGAATTGAATTATTGAATTGAGTTATTTGAGACTACACATACATCAGTATATGTAGTATTTCATGCGTTGTGAAATTTAGTAAAAACAAATCAGACTTATATTTCCTTAGAGTAAAAGCAAAGGATATACAATGAATCCCCATATTGATAAAATCACAACAGCGGTTAATAAACTTTGCCCTTTACTCTAATTTGATCATGGACACTTGATTTCTAAAAATTTGTATCTCATAATGATACTCAATAAAATCATGCTTGCTAAAATGTTTTTATAAGATCAAATTTCCAGTTTAGTACTTACTTAATAGTTACAACACAACTTTTTCCACCAGTATTTTGCGATAATACATACAATTATTTATATTGCTTCATGATCCTTAGTGAACATTAATTATTTAAAATTAAATAATTTAAAGATAGAATCAAAACAAAAGTATATTTTTAATTGTTCGATTGAAAAATATACAATTAAAAAATCGACGAATATTTAATCGTCATCTCACTTTTATCTCCACATAAAAATCCAATCTAACAGGCAAAAGGCACACGGCAGAAACATGAAAAATGCAAACACTGCTTTGACAGTAATGGCCTGATCTCATATTGATTTTCCCTTACCTAATTCTAATGTCTATCTAACATACAGGATCAAATACTAAAGCCGTAAAAATTTTTCCTATGAAGCTGGTACAATATAATATGACACCAATACAATCATTAGGCTCCCGTAACTATAGGTAGGTACTTTTTAAGTAGGCTCTTAAACATAAATTAGATAGCATATGAAATAAGAACACAATTGTATACTTTTTTTACAGTTTCAACAGAATTTTTTTTTCACGTAGGGATAAACTTTAACCAAAATAAGAGAGAATGCAACCCAGTTTGTCCATTTGTTCAGCTTTAAAACGTGTAAGACCCAAGCCATATAAACATGTACACATGTAATATTATGTACTCCTCAAATAAATAACATATTTGATTACGGGACTGACTACCAACTGACTGCTTTTATTGTTTAGCAATTACACATGAATGCATAAAAGCACAAAAATTTTAACACAACTAATTCCATTGTCTCATTCCTATCGTCACGTAAATAATAGAAAAAAATAATCCTTTCGTTAGCATTATTACAACAATAATTAGCTAAAAACTTAAGTTGTTAATTACAAATGTTGATAAATGGAATACAAATAAAATCCTATATGTCAGTAAGTTTTTAAACGCTTGAACAGCCGATATTCAAAAACCTCTACAGCAAAGGTTTTTACACGTGAAAATGTTTTCACAACATTATTATTGCAGTTGTATAATCGCATATATAAAAAAAATTGCATGCCTCCTTGTTTTTACAAAGGCATAATATGAGCGAAATTGTTCACACCAATGTACTCCAGAACATAAATAAAATACTTAAAAACAATTTATTTGATAGAGTAAAACGAACTTTGTTAAGCTAACTCGATTCAGTTCTGGCACGCACGCGATAACTTGTATATTTATATACAAAAATCCCTGGGAAAAAATTAACCTTAGAACTGTTTGGCCTCAAAGAATGCAGCCATGTCTTTAATTTTCTTACCTCCATTCGTACTAGAGGACCTTAGTTTAGTTGTAGTGGTCTTAGAGATTTCAACTGAACTTGCTGTCACTTCTCGGCGAAGAATAGGTAATTTTGTAAAGCCTTCGGGAGGAAGGCTGACAGCTTCTTTTAAAATCGGTTTAGGGAATGGGGTATCATCTTTGGTTTTGTGAATATTATGTTCAGAGGTGGTTGTCGTAGTGCTAGAAGACGTATTTGTTGATAAGGCTCGTTTCCTTACAGCCCAAAGGGCGACTTTCTCCTTTACATTCACTTCCTCTTGACTTCCGTCTTCCTGAGCGGACATTGAGGACATGCTCTCGGATGATGAGATATTTGCATTCACGGAGTGCTTTGTGGGTGGAGTCTGTGGAGACATTAACATGGGCTTAACAGCTGGGAATGAATCCGTTTTGATTGTTTTGATTTGATTAAAATATGCAGAGGGGATATCTTCAGAGAAAGCACGCTTTCGGGGTGACTCGGAGCAACGATTGACATTAATATTTCCGTTTGATTCAGACGGTGAAATTATTTTTACTGTCGCTGTTGTGAAGACGCTGTCAGTCGAAGATATACTGTCTCGGTCGGGAGACTTCATGGAACACACGGAACTTTTACTTTCAGAGGATGGTGACTTTTGGCCTATCTCGGAATTGATTTTCTGACGCAAATAATTACGTCTTTCTTCTTTATATTTCTCGATACGCTCACGCGTACTGGGATCGTTCATGTCAACGGAACTCATGGCAACGCGAAGGGCTTGTTGTACTTTTTCGGCCACTGTATTATTGTCAAAGTAAAATAAAAGCAACAGATGTTATTAGAATTGACTATCAGATAGAGTATGAGAATATTCTACTTCATGCTTGCCACAACCATAATTTTTATTATCACAAATTAATTTGTAACAACATCTCAGGAGGCATACCCAAAGGAGGGCCGTTGTCGGATAACGAATGTGGACAGCTACCAATATCCCCACTATGATCGTTTTCTTTGGATGCATCCGTTCGTAACTCCGGGAAAGTATCCGACCGAACCATGTTACTAGCTGCGGACTTCATACTGCTCAACTCATCCGCAGAAGTCATTGACTGTGACATGAGTATATCTCCCATTGAGAACCTATGGTGCTGGAATCTTCCACTACCCCCATGTCTTCCCCGGGTAGTGTTGTTGTTATTGTTATTGACTTTGACAAAGTTGTCGTTCATTGTAGCATTAAGATTCTGCTTTGAATCTGGTCGGGGAAGTCCAGGACCAGTCCCATGACTAGAGCTAATTACGTTATTATTACTTCCTTGGTTTGTATTTTGGTTTGTTCCTGACTTACTACTGTCACCAGGAGTCTCGAATTTCGTCAGCAGTTCCTTCACACTCTGCTTACGATTCGCAAGACGCTTTGCATCCGCAATTTTCCATGCTGAAACTCTCTCGTCGATTTTGCTTTTCGTTTGCCTTGGAATATTTTGCGCAAACAAAAGTGACGGCTCCGACAGCCTTTTACAAAGAATAAGTTTACTCACAGGATTATCACTACTCTCTCCATTCCCTGTGACCTGGCTTGGTTTATCATCAAGAGCACTGTCACTCTTGATGCTTATGTCCTTAAAATCATCCAGGTCATCGTCATCCAGATGTGATGGTACTGAAAGGGTCATATCCGAAAATCCAACAGCTCCCGTTAACGGAGCACTATTGCATCTCCCTAAAACCTTATTATTTCTATACGTTTCCTTTACTTCATGCATTTCTTCCATTTGCGTGCAAGACATGCCTGTCAAAAAATCCTCATTGGTTTTAATATCAGATTCCAATCCATACAAAGGATTGTCAACAATAACAGGACTGTCTATATGACGAATTTCTTCCTGTTCCTGAACTGGACTTGTCAAAACAGACGTGGACTCTGTGGAGGGGAAGCTTTCCTCCTGTATATGTTCCTGCTCATCTACACTGTCGGACCGTAACTTAAGGAAACCCGGAGTTTGGACTTCCAAGTAAGTTACCATGTCCTCAGTGTGGGAATGAGATTCACTAGAGTCTTCCGACGAATGAGTTGGCTTTAAAGGTTGATTTGTGACGTAAGTGTATGTATTGACATCAGGTTTTTCACAAATCTCTGCATAATGATGATGTGCAATCATTTCATTCTCATCATTCCTGGAATACTGAACACTCTCATAAGTTCCTTCAATATCTGCATCACTGTGGTTATCCTCAAGACTCTCCTCTGTTGTGGAGCCCAAGGGAGATATTATTGGCACGCTTGACTCAGGCCGACTAGATACCTTGACCGTTTCGTAATTATTTTTGTCTTCCCTTGTGTTTGTGCTACTTGGTGCGAGTAAAGTTTGTTCATCATCAATATCTTCGTAAATATTTGACCCTCCGTACGTGTTGGCTTTATCTACCCCTTCATCTTCATCACTCACGTTCTCGTAATGCTGAGCATACAAATCCTCATCAAACATATCCTCCTCAGCGTCCCCCTCCTCATTCCTGGCAACGACCGTACCAGACTGCGTGCTCTCAAAATCCGTAAGTTCATTTTGGTAAACGCGTTCATTCTGATAAACGTGTTTTTCACTTTGGTGAGCAGGTGGGAACTGAGACTCCGTCAGAGGTTCATCAGCTCGTTGGGATGGAGAAGGCAAGGGAACATTAGCATACTGGGGTTGGGGTGCCCCTGTGATTTCCATTTCATTGGAAGCTACAGGGGTTGTAATAGCTTCCGAATCAGTTCCAGCTTGAGATGCTCCAGTAGAAGTAGTGGTTGTAGGGGACGTTTCAATTTCAGCATCGGACGATAATTCCGACCCTTGAACACCAGCTTCATATAGGGGACATATAAATAAGCTTGCAGTTTGCATGGCCATGGGATTGCACTTGACAACTAGTTGCTCACATGAGGAAGAAGTTGTTGTAGCGGGAGAGGAGATTTCATTGATTAAAGGGGAATAAATAATGTTTGTCATAGTAGCATAATGCTCACCCGGGGTTGACTCTGCTGAACTTTCATCCACACTGGAATTTTTGTCCAACTCGTACTTACTAGAAGAAACACTACTACTACTATTTTGTAAGGGCTTAAAGGAAAACTGAGAGGATTCAGGCTCTTCCTGGAGTTCAAAGGATTCTTTGAAACGAATAACATTTGGATTTACATTAGTATCGTCACTTGAATTAGTACAATGCCCAGTATACACGGAAGCTGAAGATGACGAATCCTCTCCAACAACCACAGAATCCCTCCATTTACTCTGCTTTAAACGTGGACGAAGAGGAGGAGATGTGGGAAGAATACTGTCATCAACATCATTGACGAAAAAATAGTCGTCACTAGATGAGGAAATTGCACTCGTAAAGCTATCATTCATGGGACCTCGGATAGAGGCTGCACTTGGGGGAGGAGTGATGGGACTGCGGAAACTATTCCTGCCATGGGATTTGGACGTAATTGATTCAGTATCCCCACCGAAACCACCGGATGAGCAGTCCTTCCTAGGACTGGTATTAACGCTGTCAAGACCACTGCTACTAATATTGTCCAACGATAATTTCGATGACTCCTGGGACATTGTCTCCTCCTCGAGCGTCTCATCAATGTACACATTATTTCCATTGCGAAACTCACCAAACTCAAAATATGAATCGTGGGATATTGACCTGTTCAAGAACCGAAAAAAAAATAAATCAGTCTAAACTAACTACATCTAGATAGATAGTAACTAAACCTTTAAGTTAATAAAAATAAATGAAATAAGCTCATTCTATTAAATCATCATAAATCTAAGTGTATCACTAGGATTCCGTCAGGACAGCACCAAAAGATTTGAAAATGAAAGAGGGGTGCGTAAAAGTGAGTAAGTAGAAGCATTTTAAAGTCCCTATGCTATAAGTGCGTCAAAATATTGTCATGGTATCACGGTCAAGAATTATCAATTTTTTGTACCGATTGTGCGTTTTGGGGTTTTGTAATGGTCGCGGTTCAGTTGACAGAGCCTTATTGATTTGTTTGGGTTCGGGGGGAGCATGAAAAACGACATGAACGTCTGTGACCGGGGTGGCGGGGCTTGATTTTGACATAGCTACTTTATGACCATCATCAGCTAGTTCCTCAGGTTCAGCCAGGGACTGGTCCTGGTCATCGGAATCATTCACAACACACGTGAGGCCAGGATTGGCAGTCATCGGACCAAGGTATAGAGGAGAGGAGACTAGAGATTCAACACTTTTGACTGGGCGAAGTCGTCCAACTTTTGCGGACTGTAGACTCATGGGCATCATCCCTGCTGGCATACTACTCATCTATTGAAGCATTGTAAATTCTAAAATTAGTATCCCAGAAACTCAAACCATCATTGCTGTGACTTCTCCAATGTACTTAATTATAGTATTTTGAACTTTAAAAAATTTTTATTATCAATTACCACGGTAGATATTTCACAGGGAGTAGGAACTTTGGATGCGCGGGGTTTGGAAAAACTTCCATTCCGTGAAAATAAATGTCTCCAGCCGATCGGCGATCGCTTCTTTTTCAGCGTGGACCGTCGTCCAGGTAAATCAATGACAGTGTGATACTTCGGTGGCAGAGATGAAGGTCCGCCACCAACCTCAATATATTTCCGGTCATCTTTGGCTTTGTCCTGTGCTTCCTCCAGAGACATTAGTCGGATGGGTGACGAAATGGCCAGGGATCTCGGCCGCCCTGTTGTACTACATGAGGAGATAGATCTTTGAGTTACCAGTGTCGTAGTGGGTGGCAAATTGGTTGGAAGCTTGTCATTGAATATGAGATCCGCGTGACGAACAAGGTACTCGGTCACAACAGCTTGAACCCCAATGCCCTGCAAAGATGTAAAAACAAAATGATACACATATACATCATTGGGAGGTTGTAAACGCAAGAGATTGCGTAAGTATGCAGATATATTCACATATCATTACACCAGAGAATTTTTTAACCATTTAACAATAAAATCTTCATGCATTAATGCAACATATACATACAGACTTAACAAGCTATATATATACCCCATGGTAAGACTGCAGGCACATTAATATTTCACCTTATTACTTGCGCAACTAGCTCTGGTAGTCATAGTCATAAACACATTTACGCTCTGCAACTCTCAACCCAACAACATATATTGTATAGTATGACATAAAATCTTAAAAGGGTTTTCGAAATACGAGAAGACTCTTTTCCACTCCTAGCATATTACGAGCAAGAGGCAGCAGAGATTTGATATTTCTAATTTAAAGTTCGCTTTTCTTTGAGACAATAAAATTACTCATAAAGAATAGAATCTTGTAAATAGCCACGGCTTGTAAATCATAAAAGGTTCGAACCTTTTCTTTGAAGACTCTAAAGAAATAATTTATAATTTCATGCACAAAGGCTTGTGAAAGAAAAAATATATATACAGATATATACAGAGAGATGCTGCTGAGTGGTTCTACTTTACTTTGTCTATTTCACAAAACATTTTTCTGTTTCACTTATCTAACATATTAACTGCAGTACTCATTGCAGATACACCATATTTGGTGGAGCATGCATGACTGGAAATACATATAGGATCATGAGATGACGGGGAATCTGACATGTGAAGGGGAAGATTCTGCTCATTTTATCCAGTGTGAAGCGAAACACGTAATTATAATCTGGATTTCCTACTGTACGGTGCTTTGAAAATAAACTAAATATAAAAATAATAAAGGCTCCCTTATATGTATTTGTTTTGGTGGTAGTAGTAGTAGTGTCAGGAAAACACATGAGTTTCCCGTTACCCCAATATGTTTGGCGTGATGTCTTATATGTACATACACATGTGCACTACATACTCCCACTGGAAATTTTAACACTCAACAGAGTAAACATGACTAAATAAAACAACACAAGGTGAAGCAATGTTGGAAATAATAACGATTCTGGTATATTTTACCTTGAGTGCTGCAACGCCTCCAGCTTCCAATTCCTTACATCGAATCAGGTTCGGTGCCCAGACAATGGCCATATTTTTCGGTGTCATTCCTGTTTCATTACTTCTGTTTGCTACTCTTGCCAAATGTTTCATGAGATACTCCAACGTTCTAAAGGAGAATTATTGCGAAAAAAAAACTGGTAAGTCCAGGCAACAAAACTACAAATTTAACAAATTGTTCCACATAAAAACTGTACATGGACAGCCCATCACCTCCAATGTTTTCATTAGGAAATCTTCCTTAACATTGAGTTAAGCAAGGTAGGACAAAATGCTACCTATGAATGCATCTGTTCATTGAATGCATTTCACTGTTTGGAAACGACAGGGAAATATAATTGTTAGTCTAGCCAGTTTGCCAGACGTAATATACAGAGAATTTTAACGTCCTCACCAACGGAACCCATTGAAGAAACAAAAAATTTCTAATTATGTTTTTAATGTGAGACTTTCCCATTGAAACATGTCATTTTACGAAATTGTAGCTTTTATCGTAAAAGTTGGGGCAAGGAGATAGTAAACTGCCAAAGGACGCATACAGTCTAGGTACTTATTTTTTTAGCGGACTGCTAAAACAGTAGGGAATTGAGTCCAATATGGATTTTTGAACTCGCAGTGTTAATTACCATTTGAATGGAAATCCTGCTGCAAGTACTAATTCATTGTCGTAATTCATTACCTATATACACATAAAGTGTAAAGTACCTTCCTCACAATTAGAGTAAAAACACGGTCATAATAATAAATGATACCAAAAGGATAGAAAGTGAACACGCTGAACACCTGTAATGTGGAGGTGGGAGCTCATGAACGACTTCCCGCATTCTAAAAAGGCGATCTATATCCGAAGCTTGTGCGGCCGCCACGAATTTATCATACAACTGGTACGTACACAAGGGATTGGGTAGTTCTCGAAAATACATCTTGAGCAAGGATGACACTGCGTGAATATCTTGCTTGATGGCCTCGTCTTCTTCCAAATTTGGCACCTTGTCCTCATCGAATGCATTTCTAAAGTACCAAAAAGCCGTTCATACACAGTCGTTCATTATCACGCACCATGGAATATGGAGATTTTGAGATAATGCATATCTATATATGTAGTCATCATAGTAAATTACAACCTATTAAATTCTGCACCATTCATTCTACTTCTCTTTCTCGAGTCCTGCCTAAAAAAAATCTTTCTCTCTGTAGTATCTCACTCTCACAGACAGTCGTTAGCTTCATGGGACTTACATACATACATACATACAAAAATACATGTGTATCTGCGTGTGAACTGCGTTCACATCCTTTCAAGAATTTCCAACAATAAACAAGTTTTATATGTATGTTAGTTCTGGACATCCCAAAAACTTCTGGTAAATACTGCGTCTAAAACTTGTTTTTATCACTTTAATTTCTCAATATTTTATCTATCTACCAGATTAATCCTCAAAATCCTCCAGAGTTTGTCGGATTGCGTGGCTCACATGACTTTTACGACCTGAGTCCTCGGATCAATTACTAATTTAATTAATTCAATCTCTAAAACTTTAAATTAAGCGAGATTCCTGTACATAGATAGGACTTGATGCTGGGCTCTCTAAGTACGTAATAGTCCAACAAGGCATCCCAGGTAATAAACGAAGACCTGAGCTTGTATAATTACCAAAAAGTATTTCACGGCTGACCATTACTGTCTATCTACAGCATCAGTTTTTGGTGCGTGTCGTATGGGAAACCTTCAGATGAATGTAAAAGGCGACATAGCTTTCGAGATTTATAATCTTACCTTAGTTTTTGAATATTTGATGTAATGCCTGACAGTCGATATATTCCATCAACGATTCCATGCATTTCAATGAAGTCCGCACAGCACTTGAGAACAGCAGGAACTGTACAAAGACGATTTGATAATACCATTAGTTTCATTCCATGAAAGCATCAAGCGCCCCTTTAGTAACACTCATATGGTTAACAACATCCATCTAATATTTATTTAACGCACTCTTTCTCTCCCTACCCACTCAAATTCCAAATTGTATTGCAATCTCTGTTGCAAGCAGTACGGACACCTCGAAAACCATATAAGCCCAAGACCTCCTCATAATGCTTAAGTTTAAATAAAAGTTTTTCGGGACAAGACCACTTGAGCATAGCAATTTCAGAAAATACCCTCAGACTTTACTGTCAGAGGGGATTCTAGATTCCAAGACAAAATTAGGTTACTGCTGTTGCATACAGGGAGTGCAACTGGTTCACGTACATACGTACATATGTGTGTATGTATGTGCATGCCCAGGCACACACGTACAGTTATTCATCGGTGAAAAAATCTACATAATGGGATATGGAATGCAAAACACGAAACGAACTTATTGCTTCTTCATATACGAAATGTTGAAGACATCAGGAAAACTTGAAGCCCTTCACTAATAGGAAACTTTCACGTATCTTTTGAAGAAATCAGCAGCACACAGCGTTAGGGCTGAATTTAAATTTCACTCTTTTCCGTAAATTCTCAAATAAAGTGAACAAATGAAATGACAATAATTGAGATAGATTTGCTCCTTCACTAAACTAAACTATTTCATTTCAAGGTAGCGGAAAGCGTGATATTCATCCAAGAAGAAAAATCTAGTTCATCTGGGAATTATCTCTGTGGAACAAATTAAGTTCAGCTTGAACAAGTAGGTTGCGTTAAATATTATGGTTATGAAACAATCTTTTTACGCAATTAAGACCCTGCTATACTACGCTCTGTAATCCTACATCCGTTCATTAATGCTAATTTGAAAATTATGAGCTAGTAAAACCTTAACGTAGTCAAATAAAATTGAAGGGACGGAAGACAAAGGAAGAAACGTACTTTCGTTGCTCGAATTAAGAAGATGCTCCGCCAAGTCACAGCCAAAGACTCTCTCACGAAGAATTCCCGTCTGCTTCAGTCGTCTTCTGGATGGTCGTGACAGTATAAAACTCCTATAGAGAGATCCACACGTAATATTAATTAATAATGCATAGCATAAATAACAATTATTCCCAACTTCCAACATTATTATCCAGTCTTTAAGCACTTAGGTTAATTGCTCAGAATTACTATTACCGTCCGTGAAGTTACTTATTTCCACATAACGTAACACACATCAGTACTCGTCATATTAAAAGTGACGGCTTGGAGCTTTTTAAATCTAATCTAATGTCGGGACTTAGCACATAAGTAAGATATATTTTGAAGCTTAATTATCAACTCTGTAATGCTCACATTGTGGAAATCCTAAACACACTTTTACTAATGTTTGTCAAGTCTTAACAACGTTCCTTGGGTTGGGATTACATGAGTACATATATAATAATTATAATACACCCAGCAGTGTATATATAGTGTATAGCAGAAACTGGCCCATTACTTGTTAATTCCTTCTGATTGCAAGTGTTATAACAATGAAAAAAAATTCATGTAGAGAAAGTTCTAAAGATCTCTAGTTCTGTAATAATAATCATAAACCCAGCAAAATATAATCTCTGCCATAGTTAGTCTTTCATGAATACTCAAATTCCAAAATCATGTATGATACTACACTATGATGCGTGTATGAGATTCTTGACAATGTGGGTCTGATTTCTCATGAATATAATTGCTAGACATAATCAAGTTATGGGGTTTTATTAAAAATCAAAGACGCTTTGTTAACGCACCTGAAGAACGCAATAAGCTTTCCGTGTTTCCTCAGCACCGGTTTGGCAGGCACAGACGATGAGTTAGTAGATGAGACCGAAAGTCTTTGTAGCCTCCGGGTTGAGGGTACAATAGGCAAACTTGCTGGGACTTTATCACCAATTACCTGCATACGAGAGTGAAAACGGTACATTTCATTGCAACCTCTCTAAAACTTTCCCATGCATAAGACAAATATGCGTGAGCACTCTCTTATCGCTCCCCTTAAAGGAAACTTTTTAATCAAATGCAATCCAATTGAAATTATTACAGAGTTAAAATTTGGGACGGACGCTTTACGTAAAGTGGATTATGTTTAAATGGAACACTAACTGAAAAACATTCCTAAAAGAAAAATGTAACGTGCTATAAGTACACAAGGAATCCAGTGTTGTAACGTGATGTGACGATTCAACTGGGATACATTTTTTTCTCTGGCTGATACAATACTCTAAATTGACATTCATTGTAGGGTGAAAGAAGTTCACCTTGAATTGTTTACTCTTCAACGTTCTGCTTCACATAATCCTGTAAATAGACTTTGAGGATCGTTCCACAGTACAATCTAATTGCCTTTGGAGGGGACTAAAATTGTCTTTACCATCACATCACAGTTTTAGCCTTGCTTTCCTTGAGGCACTGCTCAATTGTCAGATAGACGTATAGAAAAACCACGTCGAGTGCGTTCAAACTTAACTCATATAAATAAAAGGCAAAAGGGGGAAAAAATAGGCAGTTGCCCCGTCATCATTACTCACCTGGACACATTCCCTAGGAAAAAAGCCTACGTGGAATCCACGCTTCCCCCGCCACCAAATACTCTCTTCCGGTGGAGGCATATCAATCACGGAAATCATGTCGCCCACCTACGAATCAATAATATCATCTTAAAAATTTACTTTCATTCTCATCCATCCATCTCAATAGCCTGGATCTAAAGTACACTCCAAGTCAATTAGATTACAACAGTGTGTATACTTACATATTTTCATAAGGAAGTAATGCAAGAGTGTATGCATGTGTACATATATCTAAATGTATGTATGTATGTATCTGTACTAAAATGCAACTGCTCTTTTGAACGGTACTTGCAGTAGTGGAAGACAACCTTAATGAAATGTGCACAACTTTGTTTGATTTAGCCATCCACTACATCTACAATTATCACTTGAACGGTTAAACAGTCATTTGTGCAAGATAGTAATTACTAGTGTTTGCAAAATAAAAGTAACTAAATAAATAATTCATACGCAAGCTACTTGACTCATCCTATGTCGTCAACGTGTCTGTCTACACACAGACCTCTGATATTTACAAACACACTCATCATCATAATTCAAACTCATTTCTAGACATCCTGAGTTCGATTTTCAGCTCTGTGATAACTCTGCAACTAATGAGTCCCTCCATGATAAAACATGCAAAAACTGCGTGTTCAAATATTAAGGTTAAAGGCACGAATCTTACACCAACGGCCTAAATATTTCCTCTCAAGTGAATTTTAAAGTAAAAAAAATATGTCAGATAGGAAGTAGATACTATGAGGGAGATACAGAGAGTCCGAGACACGAGAGAAATTCAACACTTGATAAAACGTATCAAGTGTTAAGTGGTTGCCATACATCCATATCAGTTAATATTCTAATCAAGTTCATTGCCAGTCATGCCAACCCTTTTGTACCTAAATTATCAATTAATGCAAAATTCAGGTATGTTTACGCACAATAAAATTCATACAAAATTATAATTGCTAATGCACGTGACACCCAGTAGAACACATCCTACGCTAATGAAACACACTTTTTAACCAGAATGTACATAGATATACATAGATGTACATACACTGCGTGTAGCAGAGTTTTACGACTGATCAGAGTATGTAAGTACTCATAGACTCATACTCATACATACATACTATTTACATGGGATAAAATTCTGAATTTCAATCGAACCTTGAAAAGTGAACATTATAAAATCTGTGAAAGTATAAGTACTAACCAAATAATATATCCTTAGGAGCTATAAATTATCTGCGTAATAATTATTACTGCCTTGTAGTACACTCTCATGTTTACCTCCTCACAACTGTCTTATTACATATACATACATTTATCACGACACTATAAGGCTTTACGCAGTATGTACTCTCCACAATTCATTGTCAGACATGAACATTTCAAACATTCATGGATATCGTAATCACTGTCCTGTGTACATTCATACGTACATGTAGCGTGCTCATATCTTCTGAAGTAAATGCACGTATAAACATTTCTATGAGGGAGTCAAAGCCAAGTCATAGCCCTAACATTCTAGATTTTAGGGTGTAACTAAATCTAATAAAGTAAAAGGCATTAAAAATCCTAGGTCCATCAATTTCCAAGAGTTCACAATTACTGACTGAGACTACGACGATATACGTAGATACATATGTAGACACTTAGATACTTACTGTACAGTCGAGAGGGTCTCTACACGCAGAGGCATATCTATACTTATACATATACAGGAAACTATAAAAAATGCATGGGAGCCATAAAAAAGCAAAACGTCACCTCGAAAGAAATTTCATCCGTGGCCTGAGCAGTATATTTGCGAAGAGCACAGGCAGCAGCCACAGCTGGTGTATTGATAGCGCTATCATCTGAGGCTACGATGTGCCGACCCCGGTTATCCAACTGTAAAATATTTATTATTTGCATTATTATTATCAATTTCACTACAACTTTATAGGGGTGTAGCTTTTATATGTATAGGAATAGCAGTTAAATTCACATTACATAACACTTGTATAATACAGACGTTTCCGTCTACAAAAATGAAAATTGTTTCCTTCGTGGAGTATCTACAACATCCACAGAGAGACATGTCTACATATACTCTGGTGCAGACTAGCAACCAATGTGTAGATTACATCGAACAAACATTGAATCTTAATGGATCAACTTCCTCTATAAATCAGTCTGAACATCCCCCGTTATTGATTGACATGGTCACTTATCAATCTACAAACGGTCTCTTAAATCAATGTAAGTATTGCGTAACGAGCACAATAATTATCAACACACGGACGTTCCGTAGTACAAACACAAAGTCTTTATTTATTGGATACCTGAAAAAGTTTCCCAGATTATCTTTCCTACCAGCATACTAAGGATTGCATCATTAGTAAAAGGATCAAACTCTTTTGATCCATACAGAGGTCAAACTATTCCAACCCCAGCTGGAGATGAAAACTAATCACACCACGAAGTATCTATTAGTAAGTACAAGGTACTCGAAACCGGATCATCCAACAGGAAGACTCCGAGACTAGAATTTCCACAATTTAATCACACAAATGCATGTGTATGTACAGAAAAGTACAGTCAATTCTGGGATACCTTCCCTGCAAAGAGCGTCTGTCTACATTACAATTACTATTACTGCCACGTATACAGTTTTGTTAAACAATCCACTATAGTTTAAAAGGTCCTGAACTTGCTCCTATAAACATTTGTTTTTTTTCGTAAATTGCTCCTGAGTTGTGGCTACACAAAAAAAAACGCAATGCATAATTTCTTAAAATAATTTTTTGAAGAAGGGAGAACCCGTTTCATTTTACATTCCAAATTGAAAGCAAATTTTCATAGGTGTCGTACATACTTGCATAGGGGTGACTATTATTTGACCCCCCCTCCCTCTATAGCTTACATTAATTTTTTGACTCTCATTTGTAGGAATTTTGATGGGATTTTCAAGGAGTTATCCCATGGGTCCCTAAGTTGAGATTTGAGGGCAGGAGAAGTGAAAACAGGGAGCTAGATTGGGAGTCCTTTAGCCTCATGAGGAAAAGTGAGGAAGAGGAATGAGGATGTAGAAGTTCTGAGGTTGCAAATTTACTATGCCCGATTAGACAGTTTCTTATTTCATCATCACGTCAAAAATTGAGGCCGCAGGAGTAGAAATTGTGGTGCGAAGTTTCAAAATAAAGCACAAATAAATTTTTTTTTTGTAAAAGCTGACAACCCTTTGAGCTTCCCTATATTCAGTACTCCTAAGACAAAGTTAAATACTCACACCCAGGGAGTTTATTTGACTAAGGATTATAATTTCACTATAGAGAGCACATATATTATTATCTAGCTAGTTTTTGTTTCTTACCTCAAACCAGCTCAAAACCGTCCCACAGGTTATTTGATTTGTTGGCAATTCTGAGAGACGGGCACAATACCGCTCCACAAATGCTCGGCATCCATCCTGTTTTCAAAAGAGAAAATATTACCAACATTAGAAAGAAACTTTGTCTGTCTGGAAGTTTGGTTCCATACAACATGTACCTCTCCGCTCAGGTTTCCACCTTTCTGCCCCCAAGAAACTTTGGGAAACAAAGAGAGGGTTCATAAATGAATGAATTCGGTGTCAGTGTGTGTAACTTTGTTGGTAACGTCTCTCGTCTTGTATATTTGCAAAGTCTAGTTTTCATACACAGTTCAGCCATAATTTCGCTTTTAGAGTAAATAAAAGTACAACTGGGACGAACAGTTCTTTGTAACTCTCGTCTCTTCTGCCTTTCCCCCCCCCCTCTCCTCCTAACAATAAGGAACATATGTGGACGTCTGTGTCTATCAAAGTATGTATATATGTATGTATGGGATGCTGTAATGAAGAAGAAAGGAACCACGTCACACAACAATAAAGCACCGTCATTATTTTCCCCCAATTTCACCTTTTTCCCCGTCTACGTTTAATATATACCCCAACACATAAGGCAGCGTACTCCTGCATTATCTAAGAGATGTGCACTCCCAGGATGCATATGTATACATACGGCCAATATTTTTATTTCGTTTTTCAGTTCGAAAAAGTGCAGAAACCTTTCCCGTTACTTTGTCAAGGGAAGGCTACGACAGAAATGACAATAAAGTGTGTGTGCATAAAACAATATACAAGGAGGTTTTTTCCCCCCAAGCATTGAACTTACTCTTATATACTGTAAAAGCCGACTCATTAAAGCAAGTGACAATGCAAAAGAAGGCAGAAAAAAATAAGTACACAGGAAAGTTCCAGATTGAAACCAAATGCAAGTGTAACTTAAAACGGTATTCACATTAACGCCAGATGTTGGTCCTGTCGTAGCCCTACTACTACTATACACACTGTCTATTTGAAAGACACAAGACTTCTCTCTCTCTCTCTTGTTTTTCTTGTTAATTCATTCTTGAGAAACTACCCAAACTTGCCGAATAAATGTTTACGCCAACAAATTCACAACATTGTAATATGTGTAGTGACTCGTTGAAAATTTAATTTCACGTTTTAACTCCGTCTCTGAACTTAATATTTTCCGCTTTCTTCCATGTGCTATGTGCAGATAGAGAGTATAGAGGTATATTTTCGTACCAAATCCAAAACCTCTGTATAAAAAAAAACTCAACTAGATATAACTTATACACGAGTAGTGCAACCGGATAAAGTCCTGCATGTACAATTCCTATGAGTGAGTCGGTCGGTGCTCTACCAAAATTCTTCCTTCACTCGGTCGAAAATTCCCACAACTTGTTATTCCGCCCAGAGACTCAACTTTCAAACTTTTTGCATAATGAATGGCCCCTATGCTTTTCTAACTAAGTGGATATACAGTACTGTAGCGTGGAGGAGAGCGGTGAGAAAAATGTCGAGAATTAATAAATACGTCAATGTCAAAGTCAGCAGAAGCCATATAGATTACAGTGCAAGAAAGTTCCAATAATAATGAAACTGAAATCATAAATTTGCCAGTATGCATTACAGCTTCACCTCCTCCTGTCTGAGTACACTACTGTAGGAGTATCTCCTCTAAAAGTAGATATATTTAGTACACGTACACAAGCACTGGCAGGATTACTGGGCGGCAAGAGGACTGTAGGAGGAATTATTTAATCCCCAGCGAGAGGAAATGAGGATTGGTTGAAACAAATAACTCCAATTAAGTCCTTACAGATAAATCCAATTTAACCGAAAGACTATACATTGGAGTCCTTGCTGATGAAAAACGTGGAGAGTAAGGACGTAACCGAATGAAGCTGAACCTAGACCGTCCTCGGGATTTTAAAGGGCAAAAACGTCTAAAAATGAATTCGGATACATAAACATAACCAGCGCAGCGCATGGATGCATCCCATCACTCTCAAAATCCTGCATATTATACAGATACCGATCTTGTATCTATACTCGTTACATATAGATAGTAGATATGTACAAGAAACTTTTGTGAGCAACAGCACTTATGCAGACGTCAACCCGAATCCTCACGTACTTTATAAATTAGTTTGCCTGACCAAAAAGCCAAGATTTAGGTCGAGTGTTTAATGAAATCCATACATAGAGCTACTCCTAGTGCTGTAATTTGTCCTTTTAGTATTGTATTGTACTTTGGCGAAAAGTACAAAAGTAGTACAACTAAGATATTGTTTTGTACTCCGAGTTTTGTTTTTGTTTTGTACTTCTATCAGATTGTTTTTGTTTTTGTACAATCTGTATTGTATTGTTCTAAGGTTCTAGAAGACGCTAGAAATTTGCTAAAGTGATAGTTGTATCTGAGTTCAAGAGCACGTAGGAATTGATTTGTGCAACTTTAGTTGTTTAAAAATTACGTGAAAGAACAAAAAACCAGTCATTGACTAATCTCCCATAAGAGATGCATTGAATCTGTTGACGGTCGAATTTTGAAGGGTGCAATTCTGTGGCACCAACCCATTTGTGAATAATCCCTGTATTAACCACATCGTAATTTCCAGAACAACATAATTTCATAAACAATATTCACTACCATTGCTTAAAATTAGAATGGATAGAGTAGACGCTTGGGCTCTGATATCTATATTTTCAATTTGCTCAGCCGTTGGCTTTTACCACCTATTTCATTGATGTAGAAATGTCCCCTATGCGTGGACTACATTTACAAATCGCATAGTTCGTTTGTTAGACTAGGTCTTTTGTCTTTGTTAGACACAGACTAGATTTATCCAGGTCAACATTTAAACCATACGGTTAGCCAATTTTATTGATCAGTACCGATTCATTGGTATCATATCTGATGCCATTGAATTGTCATTAGCCAGTGTTGATTTAATTCGTGACCTTTTTCATGACGTCTTACTAATCCACATTAAATGTAACCTACAACTAGTACATATTATCGGTGGCGTCTAATAATCAATATAATAATAATAATAATAATAGGGTTTTATTGGTTGATAGAGTGGCCTCAGCCGTTACAACCTTTAATAATCAATATGGTAACAGTCAAAGTCATGCAACTATTAGGGACACAGTAAGGTCAATCTGAGGTCATGTGACTATTAGTGACACAGTAAGGTCAATCGGAGGTCATGTGACTATTAGTGACACAGTAAGGTCAATCGGAGGTCATGTGACTATTAGTGACACAGTAAGGTCAATCGGAGGTCATGTGACTATTAGTGACACAGTAAGGTCAATCGGAGGTCATGTGACTATTAGTGACACAGTAAGGTCAATCTGAGGTCATGTGACTATTAGTGACACAGTAAGGTCAATCTGAGGTCATGTGACTATTAGTGACACAGTAAGGTCAATCTGAGGTCATGTGACTATTAGTGACACAGTAAGGTCAATCTGAGGTCATGTGACTATTAGTGACACAGTAAGGTCAATCTGAGGTCATGTGACTATTAGTGACACAGTAAGGTCAATCTGAGGTCATGTGACTATTAGTGACACAGTAAGGTCAATCTGAGGTCATGTGACTATTAGTGACACAGTAAGGTCAATCTGAGGTCATGTGACTATTAGTGACACAGTAAGGTCAATCTGAGGTCATGTGACTACTAGTGACACAGTAGGTCAATCTGAGGTCATGTGACTACTAGTGACACAGTAAGGTCATGTGACCTCAAATTGACCTTATTGGGTCACCAATAGTCTCATGACAGATTACGGTTTTAAGGGGCGCATGACCTATAATGAAACTTACTCAATGTAAATGTATATTTTATATGGACGATAGTAGGCGAATCTACCAATAATCAGTCAATGCCCAGTTTTTGTGCTTTGACGTGTTTTTCACGATTCCAATTACACAAATCAATTCCTATGTGCTCTAGAAATCTATTACAACAATCACTTTAGTAAATTTCTAGCGTCTCTAGAACCTTGGAACAATACAATTTGGATTGTATTGTTTTTTTCAATTCCTGTTTTGTTTTTGTTTTAGTTTTGTATCTCGAAAATGGATATTGTTTGTTTAGTTTTGTACCAAAGACAAAAACAATACAAAAGTACAAAACTAAACGAGTACAATATTACAGCACTAGCTACTCCTATAGATCAATTTGGACTCCCCTACAAAAGACAATGTAATCCGACAGACTCTAACAGATCTGAGTCAATATGTCGATTGGCAGACTGGATATTTCTATTATGTCCTATGTACATACATGCTACATATTCATATCTATGTAACACTCCCTGCAGGGCAAAAGGTCTAAATAGTACGTAAATGTCGACATATACAAGTCTACAGAACTCACATACAGATCTATACACATTTCATTACATAACTACCCCCTGTAAAAAAAACTAACACACTCCTACGCTTTTACGATAATTGTACAGCTTTGAAAAGTCACCAATGACAAATTACAAATCCCTAAAGGTAAAAAGTCCTTGTCAGCCAAGATAAAAGAATCGCACGAGGGATTGGTACTGTACATACAAGATTCCTGAATAAACCATATCCAGCTCCAAAACTCTGGGCAATAATGTCACTAAATTTCATCCATGTAATCTCCTCTACTACAGTACACTGAGTATTCCCTTAGCACCTCCGATAACAAATATGAAATTCCAGCAATTATATCTACGTATTCACATCACGCAGAGGTAGACATGTACATACATACGTATAATTCCATCCGTATTCTTCAATATAGTAAGAAGCTTTGATACAACCTATCGAATCATCTCTAAGAAAATATTTCTATCTCGAGAGTGAGACCTAACATGGTTGAAATCCCCCAGTGGAGTCAGTGGGTTGAGCTCTTATGTAGATTCTCTCATTTAAAGGAATACCATGAAAAATTTAGACACGGAAACATTTCAAAGGCTTAAATTTCATTTTCATTCATGCCATTCAAAAATTTCATTACACATAAAACCACGACACGTGAAACCTCTTATTTTTCTTCGCACTTTTCTATAACTGTGCAGTACATATTTTTTTATCTAGATATACAGGTCAACGGCGAAAAAGAAATTGCTCACAAGAAAAATATACAAAAATTCACTTTTTTTTTATTTACCGAACTTGCGGAATAGTATAATAATTATTGACTTTTCTCCAACTGAAAGTTCTCCAGAAATAATCCCTCTTCCCGACACCTCATCACAGAGCGCAACTATACTAGCACAGTAGCGGGGGGTAATAAAGTTTTTTGTGTTACAATCCAACTCCCAAGATATATGGCATTAGGGGCACACAGCACGGCAGAATATAATGGAGTTACCAAAAATATCACAGTATAAAATAGTAACGAACACTATTAACGTAATTATATATAATTAATTATATACGTAATTCCAGCTTTTAATTGTTGGCTCTTGATTCCAGAGAAGGGGCACACAGAAAAACTTTACCCTAATCTTTTTTTCTTTTTTTGAGTCTGTTCCCATGTGTGTACGTATTTTGTGTTCCTGTATGTCCAACAGTATAAATGTATATATTTTTTTTAAATGTCAGTACATTCGTTTTTAGTAGGAAGTCCCAGGTTTGGGAAGTTTCGGAGAGAGAAACAGGGAGAAATATAATACTGTAATGGATGGGAAGCATGCGTCCACCCAGCAAAACGAAACTTTTAATATGATCTGATTACCGTGTGGGGATTTAGAGTGTTGTCGATTTTTGACGTCGTTTTCTTGACCAAATGGTCATGTAACTACTGTGAGTCAAGACGTAATTCATATTATTCAAATAATCCCTCATGCTGAATTATATTTACATGGAAAACAACGATGAAGAAAGGTAAAAGACCAAGAGTACCTCCACCTCCAGGCACGACATTAACAAACACCATTGAACATTTGAACGTTATAATATTGCACACATAATACATACAGTAACAGTAACTATATTTTTATTAGTGTAGTGTTTCTTGCGTCTGCTCCTACTGCATACATACATATGCATATGCACGTACATACAGAACAACACACCCAACACTCTGCTCTAGTAGTGATTAGCTAAAGAATTTGTGCACATATTTATTCATATACATACAATTCTGTAAGACTTCCCGGCTACTATTACAAACACATACAGTATCTACACATACACATACACACACACACAACAACAACAACTGTATCAAACTAAGAATCTCAACCCTTTATTGACTCCACGTTCACTCATGTGTGTACGCACTTATTTAATTCTCCGTAAAAGTCAGGCCGAGAAAATGCCCTCACAATCCCATCTACTTATAATAGGGAGCCGGTAACCATTAAACTGAATGTACGGTATATATATATATATTTCAGTAGTAGTGACTTTCGTCCAACACTTTATTTCCTTTGAATAAATACCCGTGACTGTGACTGTGACTGCTGAGAGAAGGGAAGAAAGAACGGGAATTTCCTCGTAGTAATAAGAACAAGAACCAAGGTGCTCTTCTGGCTCACACAATACCATCCCCGAACATGGTTAAGGTAGGTACGACTCACCTGGAGCCACGGTGTGAACTGAAAAAAAATCTACGGCGGTGCTCAGCGTAAATCCGTTTAAACAGCACAGGAAAGTTCAGTTTCCCCCCGCACATAATAATAATATTGTACTAAACGCCTGGCTTCTTCCTACCACCGAACTACATAGATACTCTGTACAGGACGTATGTATGTACATATAAATAGTAGTATGTATATTCACAGTGGAAAGTATGGCTAGAGCGAGTCCCTGCACGTAGGAGCAGTCCCATGTATGAATGTTATCGAGACCACGCTAGCAAATAAACTGATCTTCGTGAGCAAGTGAACGAGTGAACAAAGAGGTAAGAGAAAGAGAAACACGGTCAAAATACGGAAGTAAAGTGGGTATAGCGCAAGGAGAGAAAGATTATAGTCAGTCAAAGAAATGTAAACACAAGCATCCACTGAAGTACTATGCGCGAAAGACAGCATGTATACTTCCACCCCAGTCCCGTCCATAAAAATGTCTATATGTGAGACACACATCCATAGATCCATATATACTGCTTTGCTTGCATACGATCATGAGGACCAAAGGATCATACCAGTTGTTGGTACGATGAGCGTTTAAAGCCAAGGGAAAACAAGCATGTAGGCATACAAAAACAGCATTTTAAATTGTCCCTGTAAGTATACTGTAGATATATGATGCCTGATGCCCCAACATCAGTCAGATACAGATGCTGACACTACTGTACTGTTGGAAGTAAGCACATCATCTGCTAAAGCGCAGTAAAAAGTCACGACAATCATCAACAAGTCATGATATAGTCATTAGTTAGCACATGCATATATGTTCAGCATATATGGACATACTAGAACACATTCCGAAACGTTTCACATGCGTGAGTTTATGCCTATGAATCTCTCCGTATGTAAGGGAGGTAGGTGGCCTGATAGCGGGATGTAGTTATATTGTATGGTCAAAAAAAAAATAACTGAAACGATTTCATACAAAAACTAACTTTTAACAAGAATAAAGAGCATAAAGAGATCGAGAAATAACAAAAAAAAAAAAGAAAGAAAGAAAAAAGGTGCACCCACATGTTCCTCGGAGGTGTTGCAAGCCTCGTTTGTGACCACCAGTTCAAGTTGGGAGAAGCCTCGATCCCAAACACAACAATGCAGCTGTTCGTCCAATTTGTGGATATTAGCGTAGGTTCGCCGGATAACCCATGACTGTCCACCGCTCACCACCTAATTAAATCATTATCATTATTATTACTCCCCATTAGCAGATTAAATTAGGGCATCAAAGTACATTTAAATACATCAAATTATACAGGCATGTCTCTAGACAGTCGAGTCCCACCTTTCATTACAATAAATTAGTTTTCTATCTCACAAAATCAGAGTCAGGCACCGGTTTTTTTTCTGTGGCTTTGAGGAAGCTCCCTATTTGAATTTCATTTGGGAATGCTGGATATGGGGATTGGTCAATGAGTATTGGTAATTGGTAACTGGTACTGTGAGCATAAATACAAATTCCCTTTTATAGGGTTTCATAATAAAATAAACACTCTTTCTCTTGGTCCCCCAGGAATGTCATTGAAAGCAACACTGTCCATTTAATTATATACTTAACACAGGTGTATCCTGTACTTCCTTTATATGTAGATACTCCTATCATTCCTATCATCTGCAGACATAATTATAGGAGATATACACAGATAATATAGTAGATATCTCCAATTTAGAAATGAATCATTTCCTCCAGTATTTAAAAAATACATTTATACGCCCCCCCCACCTCTCATCCAAGAGAAAAAGTTCCACAATACAAAGAATCACACTCTCGGCCATAAAAAAATTCTTGTAACAATCCTTCCTCCTTTGACTTACATAAGTCCATAAGAATCAGTATCAGTACCTACAGCGTCTTCAACATAATTGGAAGGCATTGTAAACAAGCTCAAATACAGTAAGGAGGAAGAGAAGAATGCTTAATCTTACAAAAAAAAATCTCACATTTCTAGGAATACAGAATATTCTAATTGAATTAACAGCATTCAGGGTATTTGTGCAGAGTCAACATTATTTGTATCTTGAGGACATTCACCACTTTCATGAAATGGCAAAGTCAAACTCACAGAGATGAGCTAGTACTAGTACTACACACAGTAGTAGTACTCTCACACACACAAGCTATATAAGACTGAACAAAATACCAGAGAATTGCGAATACTAATTACAACAGGACTTTCCAGCATTCAAATTTTCAACTGTGACATTCAAATAAGGGGTAGACAACTTTGCCTCTCAAATTCCCGAGTCATGCTCAAATTCGTAAGTAAGTGGTGGACTGGTGGAAGGACGCTCTGTGACTGTGAGACCTCGTCATCTGGTGATATATGTAGTATGCATTTTTGTATGCATATTATTTTGTCCAATGAAAGCTTAAATTTAATTTATACTGTCTCACCATCAACCCAGGGATATAATATGTACATGTTTTTATAAAGTGACAATAAACATAAAGGTTTGTTACTGTATGTACAAATTTAAAGAAGCACGCGTGATGGGTGCCGGGTGTTTAGCATTCATGCATTACTAATGACCCCTTTGCGTTAAATACAGTCCGTCCATGTAGTTACTCCTCTTCCTCCAACTTTTCTACTATACTCCCTTACAAAAATAGTACGTACTTCTATAATCTGAGAGCTAAAAATTCCCCTGTCGATTTCTCCATATTGCTATAGTTTAAATACAAAAAAAACTGACAATGGGATGAGAGTGAGTGACTAATCATTTGAAATTATTACTATTGGAAATGATCAGTAGGCGGGACGAACTATTACTCCTGAATATGCATCCAAGCGTGAGTGTTTCAAAGGAACGCCTACACTGCAATAATAACTACAGCTACTTAATATTTAGTAATTGCCTCATATAATTATTATGCATGTATGCAGTCCTGCGTAAAGAAATTTTTTAAAATCTTATCTCACTAAATTCTCTACACACACACACACTACACTCGGTGACATCCTTAGAATTGCACCGTATCTATTTCTGCATAGAATTTAGCGTCTTTTGTGTGTGCACACAAAACGACGACGACGACCAACCTGAATAATGTAGACCGTATATATTATATAGTGTCTCTTTGCAAAGAATCCCACTTACGTTTAAAACTACATATGTGAGTATCTTCACAATATTTTTTATTCATTTCACATCACAAACACACACATACAACACACACACACACACACACACACACACACTTCTACCTGAGAAATTTCCATGCGTTAGTCTATATATGCACATCATAAATATCTTCTTCCGAGGCTATCACTTGGCCGTTGGATGACAGTAAAGAGCAGATACCACACGCTTATGAATATATACAATAATAATAGTTTTCCTTACAAGGACCAAAGGAATCTCTCCACTTTGCTATTTTTGCTGACAATCACAAAGGCATTTCTCTCTCTCTCTCTCCCTATCTCTGTCTCTCTCTCTCTCTGTGTAAGTATGAAACTCTCGGTGTATGAGACAGTGAAAAATTGCATCAACTCAGCTCATCGTACAATGTGCAAACCAAAGGAACTGAAAGAACGTGTTAGAAATTTTTGATGAGTCCTTTTATACGCATTATACATTCATCTTCTCTGTAATCAGAGATAAACCAAATTAATCTTATTACTTTACATTTTCTTCCTTGGAGAGAGAGAGATGCAACAACTATGAGACGGCTCTGCAAACAGGGCCTCTAAAAAATCCCAACTAGTAATTAATGGCATCGAATTAACCTAACGGTAGGCATTCTCAACTTTAAATTATATATACTGGTCATGTATGTATACAGAGGAGCTCCTCTCAATGATTAATTACTCCTCTCTGAACTCTTACATCACTAACTTACTCCTCACAATGAGTGCAAAGTAAGGGAATCTTGGGAAACATCACGGAGCAACAAAGCGCAGCGAGCCTTTGAAACAAGTACGTATTACTAATCTAAACTTAAATGAAAATATCCTATAATTCACAAACTTGACAAAGTGTATCGGAAAACAAAAACGTGTTTTTGCAACGGAAAATTTCCCATTACTATTATTGGCACTAGGCTCAACTATACAGTAAACCTCTCGTCGAAATAACAATGATGACAAATAAGTACTAGAGAAGGAAAGATGTAAAAAAAGAAAGACAAATTGGAAACCTTGAATTAACCCATGAAGATTTAACACTAAATACACAATTATATTATTCGTTGATTCGTCATTTATATCGAACTTCTTTACTGTAAAAAAAAACATGTGAATCATTGAGGACCTCACCCGTAAGTAAGTAGTAATCTTTATCTACAGCTTCCAAGCTCTACATTCGCTTCTCCATTTATTTTCCCAGCTAATCCCAATTTCAAATGGTTTCCGAAGGACAGTATACATAGATAGATATCGTAATGTCGGTAAAAAATATTTGTGGATCTACTAATCTAATAGTGTACCAACGCATTATACTGTAAGGATCCTATAAATCCACAGTCTAGATACTACCTTTCAGAGCCCTCCAATATTTTCTCTCATGACTGCAACCCATTACTAGGACTAGTCAAAAACAAGTTTCACATGAATCATAACACATTTATTAATGGAGCTATTTCCTTGGACAAAAGATGCGAAAGCATTGCCCAAATGGGTAACTCTCGAGGAATTGTGGGTAAGGAAGTACAAAGGACGGATTGAAAAAAGTTTAAATTGCGCAATTACTTCTCCTTCCACCGCACCAGCTTGGAGTGGATACAATACCGGACTGACTCCTCTAAATAATTGACCATGATGATTCAACTTGAATCATTCCACCGCCATGTCATCATAAGGATCCTGGTATGCTTTAATTTGATTTTTTCTAACACAAGTGTGTGTGTACGTAGACTTACTTATTGTTAGAGCCCTACCATCTTCCGTAGTAATAATGCAGAAAAAGTTTTATTCTCTACTCTTTTCATCATCACCACCACCACCACCACCGCCAGCATCAACTCATACTATATCACTCTCCCTCAAGATTTTCGCAAAGCGAAAAAAAGCCTCACTTCAGAAATTCCCAAAACTCCGCAAAAGAAAGAAAAAACTATTTGAGCGGCATACTACTCATCCGTGAAGAAACCTAAGATAAAGTCAATGCCCAAGACAAGTCCTATTGTACTCCATGTACATACATATAATATTTGTGCATACATATGGGAAAATTCTATTCCCAGTGGCATGAGGGCTCTCCTGATTAGGAGAGGAAAGGATATAAGTATGCAATATATTGTATTGTGCTGTGATAAACTATAAATATTACATCACACACAATCCTGTATCTACTCCAAAGGGGAAAAAGTTGCGGAAAGTACGTATATTGATGTACGGTACACACACATATATGTATATATATCTATATAAAATTATATATAGGTTGTGTGTGTGTCTACACTGTAAACCTCAATATGCATACAAGGATCCTGTGTGCACCCATTCAGAAACGATGGTGGGTAGATTGATGAATGGAGAACACATAACAAAAACGAAATAATAGTTAAAAATACATGAAATTTTACTCCTGCTGCTTAATTTACCATGTTGACATAATCTGTTAGCCATTTGAGCAGTGCAGAAAAAAAAGATGGAGATAAAATTTTGTGAGCTATACAACCTCTCTTTATAGCCTCAATACTCCCCGCCTCATATTCACTCATCGGGGGAAAGACTCAATGGGTCTATGGATTTTAGTGGAGTCATTTGAGCTTAAATGGGCAAACTTTTCCTTCATATACTAGTCTCTTCCCAAAGGCAAAGTTTTACGAGTAAGTAAAAAAAAAAGTGCAAAATTGAGAGTGCGTGTAGTTCAAGTAATTCAAAACCGAGGAGGATCAAGGAGCTGAGGGGGTTATACTATAGGCTGGTATTTGATGAGCAAAGTTCTTTCGCACTGTTGAATTTCCAGCCCTAATTTCAACGGGCATTGAAGCAGTAATGCTGAAAAACCACAATAATTGAGTTTGTCATGGAAATCTTTCACAAGTCTGTCCTCTCTCTAGAAAACACCCATACATACATAACATATATAGCTAATGGAATAGGTAGATATCTACAGTAATGCAAGTGGGCATGTGGGTATTCCTCTGAACTCATGTAGATACATACATCCTGACTGAAACACCTTTTTTTAATGATATCTTTGTATTAGTCACAGTGTTGTGAAAACCATTTAAATTTATATGTATGTGGTTAGGGCATGGTAAAGTGATAGTACACATTAGCTTGAGAGGAGCTGTAATAATGATAGAAATCCATTTCGTTCAATCGAGTTCAATCGCACTTCTGTTGCACGAAAATGATGCATGAGCAACAAAAATTAGACAAGATCGCATAAATAAGATCAGGGAACCACCTCCAAAAGGGAAAAAACCTACCCAGCTACTATATTATTTTACAGACACAGTATTCTATCATTTTATATTGATCCACAATAAAGAATAACAAAAGAACCTCCCTCGGTTTAGTAGATTACCTATCTAAGTTTAAATCGCACCTTCGTTCTTTTTTGTTTCAGTGGGATACATATGTACATGCATAGATACTTCATTCCCACATCTGTAACCTGTGTCTCATATATCAAAAACTAGTTGGAATATTGCATATCAGCATTGTATGAGTGTCCTCATGGTATCATCAGGGCAGTCACTACTATATCAGTGAAGAAAAAATAGTGCTCACGTCAAACATACTTGCATGTTAACTTCACTTGAATATCCACAGGGAAATTTTCTCCTGTCAATTTTCATTATTTATGGTAAATCCTCTCATGTGTACATATTCTTTCTCTATATGCTTTCAAACCTCAAGATTTTAAATTGTTTGTGTGTGTGTGTGTCCTTTTTTTACCCAATTTTACATGTAGGTATATGTTTACAACAGGGATACTGCACACAGTGCACACAATCAATTGCAGCTGCCCTTGTTTCCCTTCCAGCTATACTATATTCCCTCCATGCCCATATAAGTACAAGTGTAACAACCGTCGGTTTTATTTGATTATGCTCCTCAACCACTCTACTCGTTTCCTAAATCGCCTACTTTATATAATAATTATTATTACTACCGTATCATCATCAGTGTTCTATTTAGTACATCAGAGTATCAAAGAAGACACGAAGGGATGTGCTTGAATGTATCAGAGGAAAGAACGGACATCTAACTATATAGGTAATTACACGGAGGTAGTTTCTTATATCTGTAGATATGTATTGAACCAACCAGGTGGATGATTCACCAAAATCTTAGAAAAAGAAAACACTTTGTCGTTGTCAGATATCAAAAGATTACTAAAAAAAATATTGCACTATCACAAAGCAAACATTTTACTTCAGGTATTATCACCTTTTTCCCCTCCTGTTGAAAAATTCATTAGGACTGCTGCACCACCGTGCGCTTATCAACTTCTGAGTGAATATTAAAAGTACGGAAAGTTATGTATGAAAAAAGCAGGTGTTTACATATGTATGTATGTATGTATGTGTGTGTATGTGTGGAACATAGCATAATTCGATAACGTCATCGTAATTTCACTAGAAGTCCTTTGTTGACCTACCTGAGTCATAAACAGTCATGATTTACGGTGTTAGCTTCGGGACCATCACAATGGACATGCTAAACAGTCACTTTACTCATCACACCAGAGACAAGAGACAAGTAGAGTCAATCATTATTATTTTTGCCGATTCAAAGACTCTTGGTCTAGTAATAATACTACAGGTACTAGAGTATAGACTGCATGTTAAATTAGTGTTACAAGTTAGTAATAATTATGTATGTAGTATATGTGCTGTGTATTTTCAGAGTACAGTAAAGTACTTAGTAGCTATTTCTCTTCATACCATGGTAAATATCCTTACGAGTAAGTATTAAAGGGAGAATACACCTTCCTGAATTTTTAAATTAAAAAAACACATTCTTGCGCCTGATTATCGGTATTCTGTACTGTACAATATAATTATATGTCAACCAAACGAACCACTGTATTCTCTGATATACATACACACATCCTCAATCCACTGATATAATACGTATGGCAAACAATGCTTTCGGTGAAATGATGTTATAGAGACACGGAACCCAGGCAAGCCAATATTACTGTATTGTATACATGGGCATTATTTGCGATTCAAGATTAGCCAATACAGAATTAATCATACGAGTCAAAAATAATTTTAAGTGCCAATAGAATTATCGAAACATCCTACCATAGAATTAAGATGTCATAAAACAATGTTGACTACTCTCACAATGAACGCCGTGTGCTTATTTTGAGGGCTGCTGCTTTAAATGCTGAATAAAATTTCAAGTCATTATGGTTTTAAAACTACTGTGAGGACGCTCAGTCATTAGGGGATTTTTAAATATCTACATATAGGTTGAGCAAGCAATTACATGCAAATCGAGGGGTTTTAGGTACTATTTGTGGTAATTCAATCCTCACAAAACGGAATCTTCCCAAGTTTATTTTTTTACTCTCTCCTTATCCCCTGCAAAAGGAGAGTTTGTTGTAGCATGCAATTCCTATATTGAATTGATCAGCTTCTAGCAAAGAAGTTCCTGACCACTCCATGTCCATACCCAAAATATTGCGTTGTCTTCCTTTTCCTTCAGATGAATTTGCATGTATTTTTCTAATCGTCACATGTTTTCACCTTTTTTCCCCATCCTTTCCTTGAAGTTCACCGCAATAAAAGCTACACCTTAAAAATTAACATGAATTTCCATAAAATCCTAAACATACTGCGACAATAAATGTTTCATATGGATTTGGTCCTGACCCTACAATTGATTCTTCCACACACACACACACACAAACACAAACACACACACATGCATACAAGCATACACATCCTCAATGTCAGTTTGATAACGAGTTTTTTCCACCACTGTCCCAATAATCTTCTTATTTTCCAGATGATTTTCTCTCATTATGAATATGAGTCACATGGGTGAGTTTACTACTGTAATCAGCAAATTAAGGACAATATTAATTTCCGACTCGAAAATTCCTCAATCTTTTGAATTGGGTTTGTGACTTTAACTCAAGTGGGAAAGGGGACTGTGTGGTACATATATTGGACATACATGGCTTCTGTGATTACCCTGTATTTGAAAACCGCTCGTAAAAGTCCAATTTTGTGGGAAGAAATAGATACATATAATAGAAATGGTGATTGAGTTCAAGTTAGTGTGTAGCCCCGGTGAAGATGATGGTGAAAAGTAAAAGATTTCACGATACAATAATATATAATTATAATCGTCAAAAAATAACAGCAAACATACTTTTGCGCGACGCCTCTTTTAGTTTTCACTGTACCTATCTTGTTTTCTGTTTACTCTCGGGCAGACAAGTCCTAATGTAAGGAACTTGTAGATAGTCATCTTGTCGATCTTGTGACTATTAAAATGTACTGGCGTTAATGCACCAAAAATTAAACAAGTTTTGTTCAGTAAGTCATCTTGAAAGTCAATGTGAACCACAAACCACAAATGCTTCAGCCTTTTTAACGTTTCCTTATATCATACCTTCAATGATAGGTAGATATAATTCCTATACCTAAACCAACATGGAAATTACAGGTATATTCCCATTGTTACTTATATACAAACTGCTACAGCTTTTCGATTCTATACTTTACACCATTATCCCCTGACACATGTAATTATACATGAGACACATAAAATGCGTAAAAGGTTTCAATGCACATACTCACACACACAAACACACACACACACACACACTTACACACACTGGTTCTTCACAAATCGTACACGTTGTTCGTTGGGGTCTCACAAATGTAAAGGAAATTTTGTGCGTATGATTTTTTTTTACTTCTTCACAAATTACATAGTAATTTACTCATTTACTCCACTTGGAAGATTCATCTAATGTATCTACCTCATCTCACAAATTGTCGATAGGGGCTCTCATTTTGTTAGCCATACCCATTGCGGGGTCAAACTTTTGAAATACTTTTGAAAACACACAGGAACTTACTGACGATAACCAAAGGTTTTGTACATTTTCAGCGTACTTTTTGGGTTTACACTAAAAAGATCTCACGTTGACTTGACAATGCGTACACTGACTGACACATATTACCCAAAAGGAATGTCCAATCCAACCAACCAGCCACCACCAACTGCCCGACCGACTTTCATTTAATTATCGCCATCCTTACTCATATATCTATATAACTGACGACTGAATTGACTATATATTTAGCAATATTGTAATGTGAGTGAGCAAGTATGTATGTACGTATTTTATAAGCATGTAAGTACCCCCAGTATAGGAAAGAGGAGAAACATACATATGATAGACTTGACTTGTGAATTGCAATCTAATGACAATACACACGAGAAGATTAAAAGTCTGCTTCTGCTCGCACAACTTGACGGGTTAACTCATACCATTATAATCAAAGCAAGTAGAATACAGTATTAGCCGTACCCAGATCAGCTTCAGGATAAATACAATACGAAGTGTAGCTACATGGAGACTCTCAATTATAATGTGAGTTCATATAGCTAAAAAAGAGAGAATATAAGTAACTTGTTTATTTTGTACTTACTTCAATAGGGAAGGAGCACTTGTCCGCAACGATTTCATCCCCTGGCCCACTAATTGGTTTTGAGACTTCATCGCGAATAAATATCTGTGAAGGAAAACAAAACAAGGCGTTAGAGTTTCTGCTCAACATAAAGGCTCCTTGATACACATTGCCAACTTGCAACTATATACTAGGATAAAAAACAAATAAACAACTGGCAGGACAAACATACATATAAATATGTAGCGTAGTACTTATATATGTATATATAGACCAAAGAATAATAAGCTCAAGCGTAACTGCACAGTGCACTTATTGCAAAGCATTTGCAAAACAGTCATTCATCTATTAAACAATGTACTTAGGGTAGTATAGATACTTATATCTAGGAACGTATAGATATAGAAGTGGATATGTGTAGATACATGTGTTGCTCAAATAAAAAATTTAATTCTGTTTAGTATTGACTTTCCTCCATCCCCTTTTCCAATCTTCCTTTTTATCTGGCTCGTAAATCGTACCTTCTTTTGTGAGCATCTTTCATGGAGAGATCATTGACAGCTGGCAATTCACTTCCGCTAATTCTTAAGACTTTTTATTTGCACTGGCAGTCCCATTCATGGTACGGGTACGGCTCTCAGTACGTCAAACATCGATTTAATAATTTCTCTCTCAAGTTTTATTTTATTGGATTTAGGATATCTATATACAGTATTAATGTATTGCACCATAAAACTTTGATTCTTTGATATTCATATCCACAAATCTGCATTTAAATCATTTCAGTTTCACTCACAAGCATCCATTATTGCGATCCCGTTAAGACACTTCCACAAATTAAATTACTTATCTCTGCAGCGGCATAGACGGTAAAATGCAGTAAAATCTCGTTAGAGAGAATTCTCAAGGGACCGGAGAAACTCTGTATAAAAACGACTGTACCGCTTATAAGGAGTTTCTACAGCATTACGTAAATTATTGAAGGGAACAAATAATAAGTTACGAGTCCCCTAAGGAGAAATCCCTCATAAACCGAACCCTGATAAGGACATTTTACAGTACCAGGAGCGGTGATTTGTAAAAATTTGAGCAGGGATTTAAGCATACGAAAGATTTCAATGTCAATCTGGTTCAAAGCATGAAGTTTCCCGTTGTAATAATTAAAATTGAACTGAACAAATAAAAGCCTTCAACAAGAATGAACCGCCTGGTGTGCCGACATCTGAGATCATTACACATACTGAACCCCGGAATGTATGTACACGCCGTACTTTTATGTAAGTGGACAAGATCTATTCCGCATAATAATTCAATTAAAATCTGACAATTCGTCCTCGCTTGTTATTGTTTGAAATTAAGTTCCTATTCGTATGCTAAAACAGAGGCATCAAATCCTTTCTCTCTATGTCAATAGCAAGTGGCAATAACTCGTATGGAGTAATCCCTACAAGGCACTTATTCATTCTGTATCAACGACGATACGTTCATAAATTTGGCATGACTTCCTCAACTCCTATTGCAATTCCTGTGTGCATGATAATCCTAAACAAATGAATTATTCATACTTCCAGGAGTTTATATACCTAGTGGCAGCTCCTTTGTACGGCATAATAATGGATGCAGGTATGATGTATGAGGTCTAAAGGAATGTGCATAGCTCAACTACGTCCAATAAAACTCCAATTCTTCCTATCTGCAGGGTATACTTATACCTATCTATATCTGTACTATTGCGTGTACCATGCACATTGTCAATCCCAACCGAACGGAGCAACAATAGACAAGTGCAAATGACTTAGCTAATAATGTGTAATAAAACAAAAAGCAATTATTTCACGAAATTTACGCCCTGTATAAAATCAAATTTCCATACAACAGGCCCCGGGCATTGTCCAATGTCGACAGTGTAACTTAATTTACTACTATGTAACATACATACATACATGCATGGAGTAATCCTAAGAATTCATAAATCTTTTCAACATTCCCCACCGTGATAAAAATCATTATTATTCCAATTGAAACAACTACCAAAACCCTCTTCTTCTATGTACACGTTGGAGCATGAGCCGGATGATTCATTCTAAAATTAACCTTCACAACTTCCTTTTTTCATTTGTACAGAGCCTTTAGCTTTATGTGGCATTCTGTTAACGCAGGGAAGATACAGAGCTCTCAACTACACATACGAATTGTAGTACGTGAATGCCCTTATGTAGTTAGAAGAATGCTGGAATTTAGTGATGAAAGATATACATCACTGTCCGTATACACACATTACTTTTCAAGCAAATGCTACTACATATACTTACCCATTACAGTTTACATCACTTAAGCTGGGAAGGATTCTGAGACCATTCAGTCTGTTGATATTCTCAGATATGTATGTATATGTATGCACAGTGTAAATTGTACACACAGCAGATATGTATATACTACGAGACTCAAAACTTGAAAGAATTAATCAAGGCAAAAAATATCCATTGCCTTTAATTTTTTTTTCGTATTTCCCCTACATATAGTATTTCCTTGAATTTTCGTTAGGACGAGTGCTGCGGTCATGATGAGCAATACTATCTGTCATCTGTCGAAATGAATGAGAAGGCGAGAAGAAGCAAGTTCCTTTTCGTTTTGAACGAGGCTAAATATTTATAAAGTGCAAGCAAGTAAAAGTGAAGTGAACATGTTTTCACATTATTACTATCGAGCATTAAGCCATTAACATTTAAAATCTGATAAGTTGATAATGTGTGGTAGGAATCAGTGTAGGTAGTAGTAGTACCGGCTGTGTCTGATACTCTTACTTATTTTACTTTCTATACAGGGATATTTGCAAGGCTAGTTGCCGGTCCTACTGTAAGGGAGGTAGAGAATACTACTACGTCTTTGCAGTAGTAAAATGTGTCATGTAAAATATCTCGTCCCTCCATGTAAATGTTAATGTTTGCATACTAGCCGGTTTATAAACTGCACTTGATAACTTCATAATATGATTTATATCTTCAAGTCAAACTCGTCACAAAAATTTTTTTGACATGAAAGAGCTGGATCTTTCTCCTCGCTCATAGTGTCTCTCTTTTCCGATCGTGAGCACCAGCAGTTACTATTTGTACAGTCCTACGAGTCCTATGTCCTGTGGACTCAAGATAATTATAAGGCAATAATGCATACATGATTTTTGACGGTCGGTATAATTTAAATACACCATGTCCTACTCCTGCCGACGAGAAAGCCACACCCTGCATTTGAATAATAATCATAAAAATTTGATAATACAGCACAGAATTTATACATCCGTCCGTAGTAGACTTATATATATAATTATATACTATCTGTAGTATGGTAGCGTTATGGTCGGAAAAGATACGGTCAGACGACTTGTCTTCCTTTTCTCTCTAGTACTCTGCTCGGCTGTTGTGGTGGTGCTCTTTAGATCCCTTGAGTGATTCGCTCTTGTGAAGGAAAGTAAAAACTAAACACAAATGTTGTCTTCATTATAAGGCCATGTTCCTGCCCTGTACGTATATAACTAAAGGATAGGTAATATCTTATATATAGCCTATGTGGTATGAACGTATGAAGTATGTACGTATATTACTTTTATAAATGTGCTCACAAATAATATATTTATATGTGACACTTGACTATATATGTATATAATCATATGGCGCTCCCCCAGTCTATTTTCTTCTTGGGTTTCAACCATGTTTTTTTTCGCATCACCGCTTTGCAAGCATTTTGTTGGTGTGACAGTGACAACAGCAGCCCAACGACACAGGAGAACTCAAACGACTTTTAAAGCCCATGGTAATGAATCCATATAGTGACACAACACTGGGCTTGGAATATACGCTGACGGCTGACGCTGACAGTAACCAAAAGATGAGATCTCATATCTGTACACATACATACATATGTAAATATGCTCCAAAACATGCATAACTTCTTGATTTAAATTCTGAATTTGATTCAACCTAATTTGGTTCGGCAAGGACTGAGTGAGTGATAGCAGCGGAGAGGCAGGGAAATGATGTGATTTGAGTAAAAGATATATCTAAATTGTACAGAATTCAACATCATCCTTTATGCCCTTTGTTGGGTGACTGTGCTTCAATTGTTAAATTATTTTATGTGCATAAATTCTAAAATAATCATTTGCATGTATGTATGTTCATTTGTTTCCCCCAGAGCTAGGTATTATTTCAAGCTTGAAGTAAAAATTGAATTTCTGCACGTTCAAAATGGTATTTTTTTTTGGGTGGTCGCACTTTTGAAGAGATATAAATTATTAAAATTATTTTACGCTTAGTTAGCAGAAACTATTTTCACTTTTTAGCTGACTATTAAGAGTCTCGGAGCACGAAGACGCATGGGTCTGCAAGGGAACATTATGAGCCTGCATATTTCTTAAAAATACATGCAATTACTCTGCACACATGTAATTACATTTACATGCGGGGTGGGTGTTCACTCTGAGCAGTCACTCACTCACACTCGGGATTATAATTCCGAGCCCTGTGTGCATGAAGAAAATGTGTCTTGTCTTTGTGTAATAGAAAGTGAACTTAATTATTATTACAGGTGCGAGCCCTAGTTCTGACAACTGTTGACAATTTTACTAAAATCATGCTCAGAATTTAGTGTGAAACAAAGTCATTTATGGGAAATTTAAATTATGAGAGTCAAAGGTGTGCCTCGAGTTCTTTTCATTTTATGGACCTACAGCAGGAAAGCTCTCATGTTGTTTGGAGCAAACATTCCTTTAGTAAATCCTCTGAATGAAATATTAGTCTCTGGCAGTGTTCATACATTTCCCGAGCAAGTAACTTTTCCTGAGCTTCCTTGCACTTCCTAATATTTGCAAAAACGTTCCGTCTGACCTCACATGAACCGCAAAATGAAATCGAACTTGGATACAATGCAAGAGAGGAAACCAGATTAAAAGAGACAAGAGATAAACCGTTCGTCCCCACAATACGTCATCAGCTGACACTCTCTGCCTTTGGCTTCTCTATAACACTTGGATCCAACACCGAAACAAGATTCTATACATAATTATACATACATAGATTGGTTTGAAACAACGGGATCATTTATACACAAGTTAATTTTACTTAAAAGAAGACGCAGCCATCGAACTACCCTACCCTTTAGACGTGTCATCACTACAAAAGCACTACTAAATAGTTATTTCTTTGAGGAAACAACGGATCGGCACTCCTAACCATCTATTTTTGTCCTGTATAAAGCTCAACCTGACTTCCGTCACATTGTTTGACAAGACTGTAAGTGTCGTCTACAGAGCGAGCACATGAAAGGAAAGAATATATATGCAGTGCAATTTCCTCCCTCCCAATTTGTTTGCTCAAAAAGTTTCGTAACAATAGTCACATCCCCCCACTCAACAACAAACAATCAACTCCGCAGGTATCTCTATTACAAAACATGATGTTGTGTTGCAAATGGAACGCATGCAAGATGCGACACGAAGCGCAAATTTCTATGACTAAGGTTTCTCCACACAAACTTTATTCTCATGCAAAAATCAAAATTTGAATGCTATCGTCACCACATACAGATAGTTTACCCCGTAAAATAACTACTTACACATGACATGGTTGAGGACAAAACCGGAGACAATTTCATGTAACCGTCCCCTTCAAAAACTAATGGTATTTAAAGGCTTGCAGACTAGGACTAGAGTAGGTAATTTAATTTTACTACTACATAACACACACACACACACACACACAATTACAAACGCCCAACACGCCAGCTAAAAATTCCAACCACAAGTTGAAATTTGTTCATTAGCTGGAGAAGCTGAGAGCATTTATACATCCTCCAAGCATGGGAGATAATCCCACCGCCATAAAACCTAATAAGTAAACATTTCTGTCAACAGCTTTCATCTCGACGGGAGATACAATCCATAACAAATCACTTTTGAAGTGGTATAAATTTTACATTTCATCAGCCATATACATAGGCAGGCAAAAGCTTAAGGGTTTTTGCAAGGCAAGAGTGTCTACAGACAGGACAGAGTATTCCCAGTTTGTATGGTTCCGGAGGAAAAAGATGATCCGCAGACGAACACATACATACGTTGAGAGCCCGTTAAGTAAGTACCGGAGAAAAATTATCGCTTTTCAATACTTCTCTCTAAAAGTAAGTATACACAAAAAGTAACAGACACCCGGGTCGAAAATAATAATATGGGAAGGAGATGCCAAAGCAGGAGCCAAGTCAAACAGGAGGCATGAGGGATACATACATGGCACCTCTAGGTGTTATTGGCATTATTACTAATTACCTTGAGTGCGGGTAACTCCACAATATCATAGTGGAAATGAGCACATTCCTCCAACTTGGGGAACCGGGGTTTGAGGGAGGGCACGGCCCCTCCTGAAGTTGTACTACCACTCAAAGGACGTGCCCCAGCTGACACTGCTGCCGTAGTCAGATGCTGGATCCGAATGCTTCCGCGTGAAGTTTCTACTTCGGACGCTTCCCAAATCCCACTCTGTAACATAATAACAAAAACACAAATGAGGCAAAAACTATTAGGAGGCATCCGTGTCTGAGAGTAAGCTCAATTCCAATGTTTAACTACTGTATCTCCAGTTGAACCATCCAAGTAGACATATGTACAAATGTAATTATGTGATATATCATCTGTGAGCATGCCAATAGATACTTTAAAAACTCAAAGGCTCGTTCAGAGGAAGTTATAGTATACTGGTTCGTCGGAACTCTTTCTTTCACACTTCCGTATACACACCAGAGTGCTTCGAAGATAAACAACATACACACAAACATCTGAACACATACAACAATCAAGACCAATTCAAGCATCCTTGAATCAAGCTCTTGAGGGTTCAGGACGTTCGTATTATTATTATTACCCGGCCGTTATATGTATGTATCTATCTATCTATATACCTACTGTATATAAACGTGTATAGATAAAACATACAGAAACTTAATTCATATAATTATATATAGACATATATACCGTACTCAGAATTCCAACGTTTTTAACAGATAAACTCCATTATTCAATTCTGTTATGCAACAAAAACCATTCTAAAATCAATGTTTATTAAGTGAGTAATAGTTTCAAGCTACACCAGTTTCCCACAGACTTTTATCTACATTACAGCCATCTCTTTATCTCCAGTTTTCTATTTCCTTGTTTAATCGGTGTGCTCGGGAAATTTTTCCCGAAAAAAAAAACTCCAAAACTTGGCTACATTCAGACTCTGATGGAAGTGCGTTTTCCTATATACTGGCAAACGGTAAAGTTGCCGTTAGGGTAAATAAACATTTTAAAACACAACTTGATGTGCTTTTTTAACCTACCTATGGGCATGAACTCAACAGCAAAAAGACGACACGTTCCGCGACTCCTGTTTATCTTTGAGGGAATATGTAAAAAAAAAATTCTGTTCTTATATCTTTCCACCACTTCCTTTTTCCTTTTCCATATAGAGCAAATATATATTAATATTTCCCCAGATCGTATTTCATTTCCGTATGAACTGTCTTGATCATTTCCCTAGATGGCAACCAAGTTTAAGTTTACACGGAAGCCCGAATGAAATCTCACTGGTACTAGCAACGGGAAACCTTACACAAACAAATGATTAGCCTCAAATTATCCCCATTTCTCCACAAAAATAGACAAAACAAAACCAAACGAAAGAAAGAAATTGACGTATGACAGTGTACACTACACGTCTCTATTTATTTATTTATGACACTAACTGTTGACTGTATAGTTCAGAGCAATTTCGGATTCCAAAAGAATTGTTCCCTTTTCTCCATATATCAGTAAGCCGTACATATAATTATTATTATTATATTGCCTACCTCGTTAGAATTGAAAAATACGGAGATACACTGAATTTCAACCACCGAGTGTTAGATACCTCCCTGCTCTGCTCAAATTATCACAGCATTCTGTCTCTGTGGCCAAACTGTTACGTTTATTTTAAAATGACGCTATTAAGGAAGAGCTCCTTAGAAGAAATGGAGTTTGAATCAACCGAACCAGAACGATTACGTTACTTTACAAGACTGACTCAAATTTCAGGTGCATATTTTTGGTGAGGTTTACTTATGTCGACAAACCGCAGAGAAGAGGCAAATCATTATTTTTTCTCAGGGTATTTTAGAAACAATGTGAAATCCATTAAGGTATTCCTTAACTCTTCAGTGAAAAATCTGATTCTTTTTATAAGATTCTATCTCTATTACTAGAAAAATAATTGGAGTAGATATCCCAGGCCTATCAACTTATAAGTAGATATATACACTAAACAAAAACTAGATATGTATAAGTGTCTAGTTAAAATGCTGTAGCATTTTACAGGAAAAAAAACAGTTCCATTGCTTAAATTATATGTCATATGGTCGGGAAAGAAATCAAATTGGCTGTCTGACAGCATGATCAATGATACTGATTAGTTTCTACTAAAATCTTTTCCTGCATCCGTAACAGCCATGAAATTGAAGGCTTCATTACTAGAAACTACATTACGGAGTTAATTCAAAAGCAAAGCCCGCAACGAATGTAGATTTAAGATTCCCCTTAGAAATAAAATAATTAAGATGAAATCTAAGCACATCATCAGCAGTAACTCGGAATAAAGCATGACGGCTCAAAAAATCTGTTGTCCCACAAAACTTTACATAAAAATGTAATTCTCCATTAACCCAAATGATTCCAGGCTTAAAAGTTTACGAGGGAAAGAGACAGAGAGAGAGAGAGAGAGAGAGAGATATGTCCGACCTATTTAAAACTGTCAATCTTAATAATAGACTGCACTGCCTATAAATAATTATCCCCTGAAAGTTTACCAGAATTTCTGTCAGTACACACTATTAGGACCTATAATAGGGTCCGTATTATTGAGAGCTAATAGTTTCTTGAGTGAACTCATTGTATATGCAGGAAACATTTGACAAAATGTTCTTTTATAAATAATTACGACACAATGTGCTCCTTGTTCACAACTGAGCATTTTTACACATTCCTTGTCCATTCATCCTCGAAGGAAAAACCTGATGGAAGACAAATTTCACGGCCCAGGAGTATCATTCCACACCCTATACAGTATCTATCCATATGTATAAATTACAATTCTAAGCTTCAGATATACATAGGTACTATTTGACGTTTTAGAGACAATAGCCATCCATCTATACTTCATATAGAGCGAAGTACAACTAACGGTAAAACTTTTAACGTCACCCAAAAACCAAACCTAAAAATTCTATACATACTTTGCAGGGGTTTTCATGCCAGTGTATTATTACCTCTGCTGCCATCAATTGACAGTTGACGGTTGAGAAAACTTGCCAAAATCCTTAGTGTTTATGGAAAGCCTTTGAAAAGTCCTTTGTTCTTCTAAGTTGTGTCTTTTCCAAACCCAAAGGTTGAAGTTAAATAGCTACAGAGTGTGGAGTAGTATTCACTTTTAAATTCACAAAAACTATGTAGATACCTATTTGAAGTTGTCTGACAGTACAGTGACAATCCACCACATTGCACTTATTCAAGTATTGTAGAAGAAAAAAAAAAGGAATTCTCAATGCTTTAAAATGCTTCCTTCGGAATTCTGACTGCAATTGAACTGCCATGGTAGAGGATTCTAGTATTTTACTAGTTCCTTTTAGTAGAGAATTCCCTTTGTCTGGTTATATTTTTTTATGTATCTTAGTACATAGAGAAGGGTTAAAAAACTACAGGGATTGTCCTCCGACTCCACACTACAGCTCTTACAATAACAATAATAAAAGTAATGGATGCAATGAATACTGTGCGCATGTTGCATGCTAAATATTAAAATCAAGTTTTACTCTTGATTTTTTTTTCATATTTTTATTCCCTTCCAGATATGACATTTAAGGGGAGAGTTTCATGGTCAGAGGGTTTTCATATATTTTCCATCCATATTGATTTCAGTTTTTTTTTCGCCTATTCCATACAGGGTAAATAAATATTGTGATTTTAAATTCAAGCATGTGCATGCTATCTCAATTTTATACTCTTGGCTTAACTGGGAATTACCAGACACAGACACATGAATAGGAGGGTTATGGTAGTATTTGCAGGTATGTGCATATACATATGTATGCATGTAACATACATTTTACGGTTCGCCTTCATGTGTACTCTCCAAACCTTCGGGGATAAAATGAGCATTTAACAAGAAAATTTCTTATGCAGAAAACATGACTTGTTCAAAGATAACTCCACCAGAGCCCAACTATATATACTGTTTGTGCCATCTACATATAAGTAGATACATAAGTAGGAGCTGCTGCTACTACTGCTGCTGATGGATCCGTATGTCATGGAGTGATTCTTAATTTTTGAAAAACTTCGTGACAAACGTACAGTCGGCTGGATTTTCGTTCACAAAAGAAAAAAATTGCTAATAAAATGCAAGGGAAAGAATTAAATGGCAGCCTCACTCAAGAAGACATGTTCTTGGCCCTGTATTTACAAAGCGTGTGAATGGGATGCCATATGTGGGATGCCTGGTTTGAAAACCCATTCAAAAATCATGCTGGATAGCTTTTATGCTTAACAGAGACTAATTTATCTTGTGCTTGGAAATCCTATAACCTTTTCAAGTACACAGCCGTATATGTCAATTATTAATGACTACGTAGTAGTCCATTCCAATACAAATACTAAATCTCTTGTGCATAAGTATAATATTTCATTTATAAAATTACAGTATAAACCTCTAAAGAGCAAAACGATCCGACGATCCACAGTTGTGTGAACTTTAAATTTTATTCAAGAAAATATGGTTACTTCATGAGCTAACAAGTTAGCCCGAAATACACCGGTTTGACAATGTGGAACTTCAAATGATTGGTTCTGCTCAAGACTAACAATGCGGCAATCATCAACAGTGAATGAGGGCCTTAAAAAATCGTACAATTATTCTCTCTCTCTCTCTCTCTCTCTCTCTCTCTCTCTCTCTCTCTCTCTCTCTCTCTCTCTCTCTCTCTCTCTCCCTCCCTCTAACTCCAACTCGGCAAGTAAAGTAGTACCCTCAATTGCTAAAACAGTGCCAACTATCTACAATGCTACCATTAACATACCAGAGACAACCTGAAGTTTAAAAAACCGTACTTCATTGTCATGTAATTTAAAATTACTTTCCGCATTATCACAAATAATGAAAAAAGCAAGAATGATTTAACACAGAAGATCAATTACATCTCCTAAATAGTGGTTCAAACCAGATACTCTTGAGTTAGTATCGGTGACAAGACTTGATCATAGACACAGACACCATCCACTTTGTCCACCACGGCACGAATTCCTCTGTCAACCCATTGTTACTCTTTTGTCAGTCAGAGAATCTCGTCAGGTGGCTTTATTACAAAAACATTACAGAATAACAAGGGAGAGAGTTTACGCATGATCTTATAAATTGGAGGGTTGCGAAACCTAAACCTTTCCCTATATTGTATATAAATGTGCATATAATAGTAACTAATGAAAATCAGCAGGGTGGGGAATTCGGAGGAGGGAAATTTCTATTTCACCATCACGCTCTCCCCTATTGAACAGCCAATTGTAATTATACATTCTATGTCTAATGTAACTACCAAAATGCTGATGGTTTCAAAATGTCCCATTAGTCGTCGGGGTAATGATAAATATTTACTGAATTATGTCACCTCGCAGAATACATATAAAAGTATGATTGATCGTTACCATGTTTAATTATGAGTATTATATATAACTAACCCTATTTCAATTTCAAACCCAAGCTCGTAGTCAGCGCAGGTAGATACACATTTATAGTTGAGCAGTGATTCCATATAATTCACATGATCATACATTACACATATGTACATACTTGCATTATACACGTATAGGTAAATTATCATTGACGTACGAAAAATAAGTAACACGGTTTACAACTATAATTATTTTTGACCGAAAATAAACTAATGATGTTTAAACAAGGTAAATAGTACGTAGATCAATTTCTGTCGGTTTCCTCGACTGTGTATGAAATACCATTTGTGCGTGGACAGTTAAGAGTTTTGACCTTATTTTAAACAACATAAGGCTTCACTCATGGAGATAAGGATAGAGGAGCAATAGCTATCGTTTTAAGGCTAATTATTTTCTTACGAGAAGCTCCCATATCAACTGCCTACTTAGAATTTTAAAACTTTCTATGGAAGTACTAAACTTCCATTAAAAATCATTTGTGAGCAGGAAAATGTACATTCATTTTCTTCCGTACTTACAGGTTATAAGCATAATCATTTGAATAAGGCTCATTAGTTTAATCTCAACTTATCCAATGTTGACCACTTAAAGTTCTGTAAATGAGCCCTAGCTTGTACTACAGGGAGGTACATTGCAAAATAGTTTGTGTATATATATGCACACCTGACCGGACGCCTTGACGATGGGAATTGTAAATCAACTAGAGAACGTTTCGTCCATTTCATTTATCATGATCATTTCATCTTCCCCATGCATGCCAGGATTTCATATAAACATAGATATACTATTCACATGTGAAATTATTACAGCTAGTACCAAGTACAGTATGTGCGTAGACGAAGCATGAATTTTTTTCCCCCCGACCAGATTTTCAATTACAGACTTGTCCCGTCTCACGTCAAGAATTGTCCTAAGTTATTCATAATAATACTTTATTACACGGACTGTTTTAATTTAAAGACGGAGAGAGTTGAGTATAAAATGGTCTATAAATGAAATTAATCATAATAAGAAAATTGATAAGGTTTTCACTATTTATAAAAAGAAAAGTTAAAAATGATTGTTTGAAATCCTATCATAAAATGTCTTTTTTATTACTACAGATACTGAGGCTTCCGTAATCGCAGCCAGAGGGGAAATCCCCATGGAAGAATATAATTCATGGTAGGTCTGCGGGGTCTATATTCGATCATCGATATTTCATTTATTCTTGTTCTGTCACAGTATTTTCTTAAAAGGTGGATCTGCTTTCAAAGACCCTTTTACACTTATGGCAATGTTATTGCTACTTGATACTAGTATAATAAAGGTACTATAGTATAATAAAGGATTGACCACTGAGCGAGAACAACTTAAGATGAACATAATAACATACACTAATATGTCTGTATTGCATATGTACCTTCCTATAGTAAGGAACAGTTCACTATATGGAGCTAAAGCCCATGGAAAGTATTAAAAGGAAGGTTGTACCTTTCACATTCAAGTTAAAAGATAGTAAATACTTTTATTTTAGATGTACATACATATGTACGTTCAGTCAGTACTTGCATACATATGTCTACCCAAACACCATCCCTATGCTGTAGTTATACATACTATCTACGTTTAATTCACATGTAAACATGAAAAACCTCATGTTAACTAAGGGGTGGTTGAAAATCGTAGTGATTGACCTAGTTCAATTATTCACATCTTGATTTTCAGTGGCTGACTCTAAAAGTCTAAAGTAAAGAAGCTACTGCTGGGATGGAATATATGCTCCGTGTGTGCCGCCTTATCTAACTGAATACCTGTTATACCTGACTTTTCCTACGCAATAATGAAGATGCAGTTGATTGTGATCACTGGCTCTACAAAACTCTGAGCTATTTACAATTCCCCACGAGTCTGCTTCTGCATTTTAAATTCCCACACAAACACACATCACCACATTTACCCTTTCTTTATCCTCAACAACAATAACCGAGTTCTGAGTCAGTCAGGGCGAGTGAGTGTAGATACCTGTACATATATAGGTACTGTACAGTGTGGACTATCTGAGAAACAAGATTACTTTTAAGGTTACAGAACAGTGATAATGAATAAATACTCACTCATTGTCTCTGATTGAGCCTTCAAGTTTTTAAAAGGAGAAATTGATGGATTTCGTAATGTTGAGACAGTGTTTAAATGAAAATAAGGAGGAATTACACGGAGCTCTTACCTGTGACACATATTTGGGGTCAATATCAGCAAGGGCCATAGACCGTCGTCCCATCCTTGGTGTCGTTCCCAATATTTCCACCATAGAGCCAGACATCTCCGCCCAACTGCACGATTTTAAATTTAAACAAAAAATAGTTCCATCATTAGGACTAGTACTATTCAAATGGGCAAAATTGCAGGTTGCAATAACTGTAACAAACAGCTATCTCTCAATAATTATGCTTCCCTATAGATAGAGATAGGTAGAATCAGAGCCGTGAGTCACATATCCATGATTACGCATTTATATTTGACTGTCTCACATACATATATAGGCTCTGTCTGTAGCAAGCGTAAGCAAAAAGTGCAAGAAGCTCAAAAAAAAGTACGTAAAAGGTATAATTAGCTCTCATTATCTCATGAGCGCGAAATAATTGCGGAAGTTGACGTTGACTTGCAGTTGCATTATTATTTGACAATTTTTGCTGTCCTTAATTCACTTACCTTCAACCCCATGTAGATACATACATGCGAAGACCCATAACCACCCGACACAGAGACAGGTCTTTGGCTTCCTACTTTATTACATGTACAAACAAATAACCACCCACGATAACTTTTTAAAAGATAATAATTACATTGTGTCCCACACCATTTATTTCAATTGCAGTAACCCGTCATCACAGTACTGTTCCATTTTTTTTATAAAAAAATGGTTGTTCCGTCTATCCATTTGCAATTCTTGTCAAAGAGGACACCTCTCCAACTTTAACGTTATATTTTCTTTGGGATAAAAAAAAACTCCCGACATGGAGCAACAATGTCTGAAATTAGTGGCCATTCTAAAATTAAATCCCAGCAGTTTTCAAGTAGCAGTAGTGAAACATGTCCCTTAGTGAAACATGTCCGAGACACTATTTAAGGACGTAAGCATTTTTCACTCAAAAGTTGAGTATAAAAGAGTTATAATAGAAACTAGCACGACATATATTATTTCGTCACTTGTAATATGCAACCATGCAAATAGCAAAAGTCTTAACATATATACACATGTAATTATATATTATTTACATACCTACGATTTTTTTGCTACTCACACAGCATGATGACACAGCTGGTCCATATACTGCACTTTACACACTACAAATCGTTGCCAATGCATACATAGCGGCACCGTATTTACTATTACAAATTGGCAAATACTTCCAACAGTGCAAAGCCTCATAAAAACAGTCTACATTTGCTACCTACCTGCTTAATCTATTCATTGACTATAAGCCATAAGCAAATAATGGGTAACAATAGCGGAGCGGTGGTGGGAGCATTCAACGAGACTTCATTATGCAAACACGACTTTTAAGTTTGCACAATGGCAGTATACACTAAGAATGATAATTATTGGTGACTAGTAATAAATGGTAGTAAACAAAGTGCATATTGATTCCTCTTAGGTATAAAGGAAAAAATGTAAGCCACAGAAGAACCCAAGTGCTGGAGGTAATGGCTGAGCACGCACCACCAACTCCAAAGTGATATCCCTCTTAACTGACATTAAGCACAAACTATTACTCATATCCAAATCATTTTGACTAAATCATACTTTTTTTGTGATAGTTGAGCGTCGCGGCGCGTTTCCAATTCCTCTAAGTAGTTACACCAAATGCATCCCAAATTCAAAACTTTTAAACCCAACCCATAATCCCAGCTGTCACAAGTCACGATTATGGTTAATAGTAAAATGTGCACATGAAGAAGTAAATTACACAGCCAGGCTTCCATCAACTGCTACCTGCTGTACGAGCAGTAATTCTTCCATGTGGGTTACCAACTACCGAGCAATTACAATTATTATTATTACCATTAGATAATTTCCTAGATTTACTATGAAACAAGTCAAATCAACTGCTAACTACCCTCCGCGTATGTAGGTTTGTAGACAGAGTTAATCCGAAAATTACAGTCAAATTCCCAACTGTAATACTTACTTATTGTCAGACTCGTTCCGCTTTCACATAGTAAACAATTCGACTTTATAACTGAACATTAATTTTTACCAAAACTGTACAATGATTATTTAAATTATTGTAGAAATACATTAATTATATTAAAAGGGTATTTACGTCTGTGCAAGGGGTAGCGGCATCTTAGGATGAGCATGCATGCTCTGACTCCGGTATAATATCCGACTCTTCATTTTCAGTTTTTTTTATAAGTTCGTAATAATTTTCACACGAGTATTGTACACAAAACAAGTTCATCCACTGGGGAACCGCTGAGTATTTTTTAAATGACTGTCACCTTGAGACACATTTCAGCTATGTTTAGATATATATAGTCCACTGAAGTTGTAACTTTAAATACGTTCAAAGCTTTGGAACTTGTTTACTTTCCAAATTTGGACAACAACTGCAAAATCAAAATGAGACAAACTTTAAAATAGGGATGGGATTAGCAATGGGGAAAGATCCATGGAAAATACTAAATTTGAGCGTTGAGAAGGCATATATGTATAAGTTTATCTGTCTTTCTGGATGAGGTTGGAGGAGGACAGAAATGCAACGTAAAAATGTCAACGAGTGCAATCACTATGAATGAATACAACCAACTGGGCCTTTAAAGCTTATCAGTGTGTAAAAGGTAAACTAGAAGAAATCGTCACGTCATCATAAATAAAACGACGGACCGATAGACCCAACTCTCGACATAATAGAAGCCTGAACTGGTAACTAGAGACTAGAGATAGCCACGGAGAACCTGTAAACAAACAAATTCCAAACAAAGTCTAAGTTCTCTCAAAGAACCTCCTCCAACATAATACATACGGATACAGATGCAGATCCTCAAATGGTGGACAACATTTGATCATACTAAAAGGAAATCTATGTATGTATATATGGCCGAATAGATGGGGACTCAGAGAAATGAAACGATTGCTCAAGAACTGAAATCTTCCCAGTGTCCTTCCTCACTTATTATGTCCATCATGTAGGAACCCATACACACTAAATCTATATTTATTTCCACTACGCATAATACGAAAATCGTGAGATATTCCAAGTCTTGTAGGTTAATGTCCAAAATGCTTCACACGCAACCATTTTGGAGCCTGTCTTGGATACAACAAGTAGTTGTTCATGTGTGTTTAGACTGTAGGTACGTGTATTAAATAAAAAAAAAAGTGGCATTTAATTCCAACACTGACTTGGTAGAATGCCCACATATGTACATATGTATGTGCACACACTCACAGATATGTCAGCACAATATTCAGAAATAAATCTCTCTCAATCTAAAATTTCCAATGACATATACCTCTTTTCGAGGAGGATATACATAGTCGTCAGGGCTATCTAGCACGAGCTTAGCCTTAATACATTCGTATAAGCAAAAAAAAAATAAGGGCTTACACCATCCACCAAAACTTGGAGCACAACTTTAATTTATATTCCACAAAAAAAAATTTCTCCTCGGCCCTCCTCTACTATGATCTGCAGAAATGTCACTATAACGGCAGCGATTTAAATTTACATGTAACACCACAAAAGTCAGCATACATAAAGTATGCAAATCCTTTGGGGACAGGCATAAATACATGTCTGTATAGTCTGTTGCCCAGACAAAAAATATTATGGCTGTCTTGAGGAACTCAAGATTCAAGTTTACTTCAACGATCAAAAACAATGATCAAAGGCCAGACTAACAGGACATGGGAATCCCTTGTCTCAGGCACTCACACAGGAGAGAAGGGAAAATACAACGTGAGGAGAAAAAGGAAATTTTCCTAAAATACTGTCTTATTAGTAGCACATGTTAGCACTAGAGATCAGTCAAGCAGAATGAAGCATAATGTGGTAACGAGTTTTAACCACTAGTGCATTTAGTATCTCTACATGCAGTATTTTTCTCCGCTTCCCGTATCAAAATACAGTATGTATGTATATTTTTTTTCCAGTGTCTAAATCCTCCTGTCATTCCTATACTCACTCATTAAATGTGCATCCACATAATTATGTATTTGTGTACGTGTCAACTACGTTACACGAACTGAGTACCACAATGAACGTATAAGAGCTTATATATAAATACTGTAGATACCCAAGTAAGAATCCCCTCATTACTTGCATCTACTATCTGTGTACGAAATGAACCAAGTTTAATTAAAGAAATTTCAGAGCATAACCATTATTCCTTCCCTACTGAGTTCCCCAGTATGCCGAGTATAATAAAGTGCACAAATTTTGAATACGTTGCCAATTCCACGCATACTCCTTCCCCATTCGAGAGGCATGTAATGAAGTTTTAACTGTGGAGAATCTAGATGAATGTAGTCAGTCAGCAGAACGTAAAGGAATGAAAAGATATCAAGATCCTAATAAATCCTTATGGAACTTGCTCAAACACACTAAAAAACTCAAGCTTGATCATACACGACTCATAAAAGTAATGAGGACGATGTCACAATGGCACAAGTTAAGTCTATTGCACTTTCAAAGGCTTAGGTTGATTGGCACGTCGTTCCTGTCGATAAAATCCAGCCAGTTGTGAATCTCCGTCAAGCCCAACTCTCGATTGGCTACATCCATTAACAACAATTAATTGAAGCGGAACGTCACTCCTGGAAAGCCAAGCTAATAACAACCAAGTTGTCACCTAAAAAACCTACTTATTAGGAATAAGCTGGGTGTTTCAAAAGTGAGACTGATCGTAACTCACTCATGTGCTTCAACAATGCATAATAGTAATCTTCCAATACTATTTTGGGTGCGTGTATTATTTTTGCGTCATAAAAACTATACACCTACGTAAATAATGATAGGAGCTTTTGGAGTACACCAAGTAAACAAATTGGATGTTGTTCCATCACACTCCTATGTACACAATAACAGTTTCCAGTATAACTAGTTTTTCTAATTGAGCAAATACAAAGTACTTTATAGAGGGGTAGCAAAAGCAAGTTTAACCAAAATGAGACGGTGTTTAATTAGGTTGTTTCAACTTATTTTTTCTTGCTGGTGGCTTGTACAGTGGCTATTAGCACTGTTAGCAGTAGTGGTGCTGGGAAATAAAACTAAAATTATTACATCCTTAATATTTAGTGGCAAATGATAAGCAAAGTTGACACTTCTTTGTACATAGTACACAGGTCCAAGGAGGTAAAATAGTGTCTGAGTATCTATGAGAATCAAATATCTTTAGTATTTTGCTTGTTTATATTTTAAATCCTGTATTTTTAACAACTGACACTTCACTAATAATTTGTAGTAAGTATACTGAATCTGCATACTTTCCTTTCGTTATACTTACAGAAGAATTCCAACTTGTTTCTTGTTTTTTCCCCTTTGCACTCATACTTGTCATAGTGTCAAAAATTTATCGCAAACATAAGGTAATGACTGGGTGTAACTATTTAAGATTAATATGAAGCAGGTACTATATCACTTACAAGTACTGTTTGACAATCTAAACTTACTACTTCACCTAGAAATTATGTGTATGTAGTGTGTGTGCCTAATAATTGTGGATACTCCAATTTTATATCCGTAAGCTCATTTGGCAACTCTTTTTGAAAAGAGTATGTATCTTGTAGAGAGATATCTTCAACCACTCTTAATAGATTTTACCTTGGCCTTTGATGATTCCAATTCCTACTGAAACTCTCGTTCAACAAAATCTATGAGGCTAAATATTAAAGTCTACTGTCCCTGTATATATGTATATAGATATGTATGTATATAACTCCAGCCTTGAACAAACCCGTTGTCACTTTTACTATACACTGACTGAGATATGGAGGAATTAATATAAGCAGGCCTGAAACTAGTATTAATGACTCAGATCACGCTATGAATGAAGTTGAGATTTGAAAAGTAAATTGGTAAACTCCATGCGAGTGTTACTAGACTAATTAAGTGCACATTAAAGTATGCATATGTAGTTATTACGCCATAATTTTGAATGATTCTCCTTGCCTCTACTAATGCAAAAACAAGGTCAGAAACATTTAGCGAAACTCATTATGTACCTACTTCAAACTGAGTGCTTCAGTTCTATGTATATAAAGACTTGAGGGAACAAATATAGCGACACTAACGACACTAACAACACTCCGACATGGCCTTACTCAGAGAGACACATCAGAATTTTAACTAGGGATAACGTTCACTCAGATATTGCGAAGTGAAGAAAAACATGAATGTACAGAAAGAAAATAGCAGAAGATTAATTTATGGCTACCAATAACACCTTAATAAGTAAACTGAACAAACTGTTACTTTTGGCATGTTAAGTCTTGAGACTATACACACGCTAAACGAAATATTACCTCTTTCCTTGGCTTTGGCTATTACAATTGCACGTTCTTTACCTTAATAAGTCCCAACAACTTAGGGGACATGCGGCTCAGATTTTAAGCTCAAATACAAAACTATGACTGTAGTACACGAAATAAGTAACCATGTGGCCGAAAGGACTATGGGAACGTTCACTTAAATTACACTTTTCAATGTTTGAACGTTTAAGTGTCCGTGTGTGTACATACGCATGGACATTTAAGTGTACCTCACAAGGTTCCTAAAAGCTACATAAGTATACAAACTAAATAAGAATTTAGGGCGTTAATACACTCTCAGCCACCACATTGGGAATGGGACACATATTACCTCAGTTCTGAAACAACAAAACATATCCGTCGTCAGAAAGGCATATTAAGCTTGTAACAGGAATATACATAAGCCTCAAAGGCGAAATTCCTATCAAATCCTCACACTCCGATGATATTTTATTTTTGCACTTAATATTTCTCCAAAGAAATATATATACACACACACACACATCCCTAGACCCTCACAAGACCTCTATTTTTTTCACACAGAAATAGACAGTAGGAAACATATCACGAAACCTTTGCCAAAAACACTACAGTAAAGGGAAGTCCATGATCCCATCCAATGCCAGGAATATATATGTACATACCTTGGGAATTAAAATGACAGCAGAGAGTACGTAAAGGATATACTGTCGATAATGGGGGAAGTATTTACTTATCAACAGGCCACACCATAATAATTGAACCTCTTCGCAAAAAATTTGCTTTTAAGAAAAATGTTATTACCACAAGTGGAAAAAAAATTCCCTGGAGGAAACTCATGTCAAAAGTAAGCCCTATAAAGTACAAGGGGACGACGTGAGTGATACGTACACCTTACACCTCAACTGACTGAGTGACTAACAAAGAAAAACAACAATGGCCAAATAATTTGACAGAGTGAACTTGAAACTGAAATTATATCCCTATGAATATGATGACGAATAGCGAAACAAAGAAGTGGAAGGTGTGACTCTGTAACCAAAATTCAAATAATGCTTTGTAGCTTTTTACTCTTTTCAGTATATTGTGAGATTCGAATGATTCTTCTGTACACTTAAATTTGAGGAGATCTTGAATGTCAAGACACAGTCAGACACATACACATACAGAGATAGATACTCGTACCGAGAGGAGGGAAAGACGAAGTAACTACCAGAGAGGAACAATGTGTTTTCACAACTAAACTGTCTGCATTTCCTTGATTCATTTTTCTTGGTGTAAATTGCATACTAATTGGATGGCTAAATTCTTACAATGCACGAGTGTCAGTAAGCAATGTAAGCATGTCTGACTAAGCACTTCCTTTCCGCAATCGGCATTTCGCTTACTCTCCGTATATCGCAGAAAATGTTAGTTCACGAACCAATTTGATCGCTACAGTGACTACAGTAAATGTCTTGCTGACCATAGGCTCTTCTTTCTTACAAAGTCTCGAGAATTGCAACCCATTAGAACATGAATGATGCCTCATCCCCTCTATCCGAGTACAGAGAAGAAAGACTTCTTGGACTACTGTGTATGTAACAAGACGACTCATAAGAGTTATATAGTATATATCTCTCCCTGAATAATACTCATATACTTGTCCATCTCATGTGGATACAGGACAGTGAAGTATCTACATGTATATTTAATAACACTCAGAAGGAATCTCAATCCAAAGCCATATGCCTTCCACACTGAATAACCTGTTCAACTCACTCAGTCTAACGTATAACTTAGAATTTCGTAGGGGTATTGAATTAAATATGCTAATGCTTCGGAACAGAAAAGAATCTGACAGTGCACTACTTTTGGTGCACAGACTGCACAAATTTGAGGCACACGTATGCACAAAGGGAAGGGACGATCCTCTGGGCTAAAGAAAAGTGGACTGACTGGCCACAAAAACCAACTACCACAGCATCAAATAATATATATCGTTGGATGTAATTAAAATCAAAAGTAATTCATAGTTTTACCACCATGTTTACAGCACATCCAAGGCACGGAATATAGTATTTGCAAATCTTTCTCTTCTAACTTGATGTACAAAGTAATTACATATGTAGCATTTGTAAATATGCTTGTATTTTATTCACATCACTATTGAAAACTTGAACCCAAGACTCACTACTTTAAATGATTCTTCTAGTCAAATTGTATAGATTTAAAAAACAAAAAATACAAAACAATAATTGATACATGGCGAATCCTTTGAAAAAATAATTTCGTTTGACTTTTCAGCACTATAAGAAGTGGCAGGGGGATTGAGACTCCTCAGAGAAATTTCCTTTAATGGATTAAATGATAGTTGCATCTCTTTATCTTTGATACCCAGGGGCTACAGATGTCCATACATATGTACACAAATGAAAAACAAAAAGAAAAGTAACGACAGACCTTCACGCTCAATTCCAAAACTTCCTCCATAACTCGTTTACATATTAAGCGAGATAAGCCCAGCCCAACTTGGAGCTCTAAATTATTGAAATAATAAATATTTCTACAACTTTTGGTATCCTGACTACAGCCAACCAGTAAAAACTTCAATGATGGACCTACCTATAGATACATGTGTCTGTCTACCTACCTACGAAGAAGGAAACAACAAAAAAGCTGAAGTAGTGGCAGGCATGCCTTATAAAATTATACTATGGATTTAATTACTATAAAATAACACATGAGTAATTACAAGAACAAGGGGACGCTTGAAGTAACGCAGCTGCAGTAACTCTGGTTAGCACACTCTGATGAAATTTCGATGGTAGCTTCAAACCTCTGATTTTTCTGAGCACATTTTTTGAGACAGTAGTTGAAAAAAAGTTGGATTTTACTATCTTCCTCTGCGACGACTCCGTTAAGAGGAGCCATGAATGTGAGTTAACAGGTAACAATCACAAAATGCTACTGACTTACATTTGAAGAATGATACCAGGAGCTACTAAACTACTGCCAGAAGAAAGAATTTGGAGATAATAATAATAAAAAGATATGTGCGTCTGAATATGAGGAACCAGTGGATTTTTATTCATAATCACTGAAATCCCTTCCCACCAACCCACCGTCGTCCGTCCATGCACTTTTGATGTAAGAAGAAAGTAGCAATCCTCACTTCACATGCTACTTTTAGTTCACACAAAAACTGTTCAGCATCTCAAAATAAATAGACACAAGGCTTACAAAGTATATGGACACAAACAATGAAATGAGACTGACTGAAAATATTCCCTACAATATTTTTGACTCAACAGGGAATTTTATGTCTCTGTTCCCTCATCAGCTTATTGTGCTCAACCACAAGGAAACACCAGAGTAATAAGGAGGCAACCCCAAAAGTGAGAAAGTGGATCATCATGAGTTAAGCTGAGTATTACACATTTGTTGAAAATTTATAACTCTTTGACTCATGCAACAACACCACAGTATAATTTCTTTCATATAATGTACTTACTTACCCAAAATAAATCCTCAGGAGTAGCAACTATTTATATGCAGTGCACTTATGTACATATGTAGCGCACAAGAGAAAATTACTGTGATTACTGGATTACACAGGATAGGGAATACCATAAAATTCAAATGATGACCAATTTTTCCAACTCAAATACAAATAACACACTTCATGTCATTGATGGGTGTCGGGACAGGACGACAGACGCAGGTCAACATTCGACGACACATTGTACATATATAATTACTGGTAGGTACACCTAGTACGAATTATCATGGGCTTGGCCAACTTATTTATAAGCGTAATTTAATTTAATTTCCAGCCCAGCTTACTCTCTGCTCTCTCATCCTTTTTCACAATCTGACTATACACTGTTACTGGTACACCAGCACCCTACGTGAAGGAAATTAAAGATTATTCTCCTGTATAATTAGCCGTTCCACTATTTCGATTCCTATTTTGTCGTTTGGCTGTAGGTGTGCATAGTTGTAGTTGCTCATTGGGAAAAGTCTCCACTGTCAATAAGACAAGATCCACTTATTGTTATTCACTGATTAAACAGATATTATATTAACCTCTGAATTTGTTACTGGGCCTGTATAGAAACTGCGAGTTGTAAATCAACATATACGCCACCATAATAATAAAATTTTTCATACACGCACACTTATAATTATAAAATTTCATTTTCTAAATCTTGCTCTTCAATTTTCGAAAATCCTGCTCATCTTGTTTGGGTTGATCGAGGGTTGCCAAAAGGTAGTGATAAGGTAGCACCTACTTACTCACGTATGTATGTATCTATTCAGTATATATGGACGCATGTTTGTTTATTTTGTAAGTACCTGTGTACTGTGTACCGCAATGTGCTCACTCTGGGTCTGCACAAGGCTCGGAAAACTCAGACGTGACCCATATTATTGTGACAGGCACGTACAGTCTATCATTAAAAAGTTTTTAATTGCTCCAAAACACACTCACAATGAACTCCAAGGGAGTGAGCGACGGTGCCATAGGTTTTAAATATATGTATGAAGAAAAACTTAAAACTGATAAAATATTTATCGTCCATCAATGCAAGTTTTTTTTTTCCTTCAGTAGAAGGAGTACGAAAGGTCAGTTACACTTGAGTGCTATAATTCCGCACACTCACTTCTTGTCTGTTATAAGTTTGATAAGTTAGTTAAGAAAAAATGTGTACAGGCCTATATCACATCGTAATGAGCTACGCTTCAAGTTTGCTTTAGCATTGCGTAATACGGGTAAAAAATTAGTTAAATAAAAATAGCCTCTTGTTACGAGCAGTATCTATTCGTAGTTTGACAGACCTGATGTTACATATGTACATACATGCGTCCATTGCACCTGTATTAGAAAACTGACAAGTCATAGATTGAGCCTAGAAAATTATGAGCAGAAAATTGAAAAACTGTGAAGGGGCCTGACGAAACACAGTGTAACAAACAAGGTAGGAATCGAATGACGTTACCATATGCACTCCCAATAAATCTAGTAATAATAGCTACGGTTCAATTGGAAAATGCCTCCCTGATCACCATGAAATTGCCTCAGATATTAATTGCATTGTCAGCCGTAAGTATCTACATATACGATACAGTACATGAATTTCCTTTAAAATTATCCTTTGTTTCCTCTCTCCGAGTCATTGTGCTAGTGCACAACATGTACATATATGGATGTATGTAATTATACCAAGTACTGAATTACGTACATAAATCCAAGGCATGATTCCATGTAGTTAAAGTCATAGGATGACGACCGTAAGGTTACAATCATCTCATGAAGTCTATTATTTTCCTTGTGTTTCATGCATAGGTGTGAGAAAGTGTGAGTCGCGAATCTATATAGCATGTGGGGACTACTTTTACGCAATCCTATATGAAGAAAGCAACGGAAAACATTATTCGTAATGGGGTGCCACACGGGTTAAGAATATTTATTATGACTGAATAACGTACAACTGTTTCAGATTTTCTACTAATCTCGTCATTACCGTTCTTGCACCTTTAAATGTACTTTTCCTTTGCTTTTTCATTTAACACTCTCTGACTATCCTACTAAAAGTGAATGTCTGCCGTACTGTAGACTCCAAGAAGTGTTTGTACTTCACCAAAATATGACAGTGTGTTTAAAGTATAGTAATCAAGACTCACGATTTCAATTTCCTAAAGTTTAATACTTCTAGAAAATTACTTGCAAGCAAAGCGTAAAGCATATCATGGACGTAGACACATGTTCTTGTCAGTTGGCTGACACTTTATGCATGATTAGGTCATCAAATCAAGATTTTAAAAAGTCAAACGTAACATAAACAATCGTACATGGCCTATCCATAGTATGTGTGTACGTACAGTGTGTATGTATGTATGTGGATACATGCTTAAATTGAGTATATACATACTTAGCTATACATAGTAGGTTTTGACCCCGGGTAAGTCGAAAAGATCATTTCATAAAATTTATGGGGTTGAAAGTTACTATGCATAACATCATTCTAACAATTCCATTTGGCCATGTTTGTATTTAGAATTCGCACAATCTCATTCACTGACTGATGATATGTAAATGAGGATCAGCTACGCTACAATAAACACATCTGCTGGTATTGTTTTCCTAAAGTCACTTCACTTATTAGCACTTGGAATAATTATTGTTGATAAGATTAAATATTTACTGGGTTTCTTTTCTATCTGTACTATACGCAAGCAGTAAGTAAGTGCAGTGCGTCGGAAGTAGCAAATGCTCAACTGTAATTATATAGTAGTGAGTTGAAATAAAAATAACTCATAGTTTTAATGCCTAATGGATTTATGGAGGCCCAAATACCATGTGTCAATTCACTAGCCAACAACTCTTTCAGAGATGGATTCTTTATTGGTCAAGTGTTGTGTTAACCATGATGGTAAATAATATTCTCTCCAGTAATTGCTGTTAAAACTTATAAGGTTTGCCCGTAATGTATTCTATGTTGTATATCTGTTTGTCAGTTGAAGAGATAAAGGTAGTGTTCTGAATTATCATCACTCATTCTCAAATTGCAGTTAATGCAACGGTGCAGTATGGAAAGTTTAGTCATCAACCCACTTCAGCATTCCATGCTATTAGCTATAACTGTCAAGGATTTAACATTAACTTTTTATAGTCAAACGAAGATTCAAAAGTCAAGCGGTCAGGTGTCAACTGTAGTTCAGTTTTAGTTGCTAGAGCTGCATTGTACTCGTATACTACAGATAGTCTCCATACCTATAGTTTAGCTCCACTATAAGTTATGATAATTGTAATAAAACACGTGTGAGCATCCCATGGGATTTAATGGCTACATCAAGCCTGTACGAAATAGCGTTAATGATGCTAACGATAAGGACTTCAGATGGTGCATTTAATATTAATACGATAGCAAGGCACATAAAAAGTGTAGAGATGACATTGCATACAAACGCCCTTCCTCCTCCTTCGGTTTCTCTCCGTAAAACAAACTGTTCGAGGGGTGTTAAAAATGTCATAGACCTTAAATATACTGCCATGCCCTCAGAAGAGTCACGATCTTTCAAAGAAAAAAGTTCCTCGGTACAGTACGCATCACTGTAGTGTAAAATATTGTGAAAAGACTGATGTGAGGAGGAAGAGAAATAAGATATTGACGGATACACGCACATCTATCGAGTTCCTGAGTCCTCAAGTCCTGAGCATCTCTTAACCTTTAAAATGTATTTAGTTTACAGTACACAGATGAGTGAGCATCATGAACTTGGGAAACCCATTCTTTGAGAATCTTGTTTAATGGATTTTAAATGGACGAAAACATACATGGGCTGGAGTAGAATTAAAGTTGCGTGGTCGGTCAAAGGGAAATATGTACACGTGTACTCACTCACAGTACAAATGATCTATAAACAAATCATAACAATCATCTCACCGTGCATAATGCTAGTGCACGCAAGATTTGTATTTCAGCCCATTACTATTTACGAAGGCAGGGTAGCTAACACAGCTAACGTTCAACGTCCCACCACCCTCCCAATACACACACACACACGAACGAACCCATAAGCTCAAAAAATCCATGTACTTTATGTACTGTTTTCAAATTGGTTGACTATGACAAGAGCAGAGTACCCTCATGGCATTGGCATTGGTAAAGGGTATCCGTGCCTATGTACATACATATACATGTATGACTCTGTCAAGAGCACATTTAAATTTCCGAAGGAAGAATTCTATGAGAGGAAGAAGTCCATTTCGACCAGAACAAGAGCTTGCATTCTTTGATATAATTTATACAGCAATAAAATAAATCGTTGTTTCACTTATTTATCTACAGACTTCCCACATTCGCATTCATTAGCTCCGAAGATGTATGTGCATACTTTCATGCAGCCTCTCTGTCATATAACCAATTATATGTTGTTTTGCACTCCCAGAATAGTTAGGGGATAGCTATGCATGCCTGTGTGTGTGTGCAATGCGTACATTCAAATAATTGTGCATGTATGTATGTACGTTAACCTCAACGAAGCATGCTTGGTTTGTTTAAATCTTGCTTTTTTTAACTATGTAATTATATGTCCATGCTTGATGTAGTCATAAATTGCCGATGTAATGATATATACGTACCATCCTATAGAATAGACGACAGTCACAATGGCAATTGTTAGACACTCTAACAGGATATGCCTTTGCTTTCCATAAAACTTCCAGTTATGGTCAACTAAGATATTATAAATTGGATCATGGGCTCTGCTGTTCTATTTTTCAAACTATTAACACTGCATTGAACATTTTCAAGGTTCATTTAAAATTTTTTTTTTTCACGAAAGTATCAATAAGAAGATACCTAATAGTACCTATGTATACTCTGTCCCATACTCTATAGTACTAAGTGAAGGTAGGTTTGGACGGATTTTGTCAGAGAAGGCTTAGACGGAATTTGTCAGGAAGTTACACTACACGCTTAAAGTCCTGCACATTTTAAAGGTTCATGCTTGATCACGCAGGGCCACACAGAATAATTTCCTTTGGAAGTACAGCATCCAACCAAGTACTTCGAAATAAGGATAACTTCAAAGCAATAAGCATTGGTTACAATGAGTAAATTCTACCAATCTGATGTATCTTGACATAATACACAGTATAATGGCTTATACATCAAGTAATATCTAGATATATTGTTGTAAGATAGATTCGCCCAAGAGATGCTACAAATATATAGAATATGTAGACGACACATAAAATCGTCTTTGACCTACAATCGCCTTGACCCGCGCCAAATCAACTTGCATTTTGTAAATAAGACTCATTAAATGGCATGTTAAATATGTTTTTTTTCTTATCTGAATCGGAGAGTGTGATAATTATCATTTTAACATTCATAGTTACACGTGAAGCGCAGCAGAAATTACTGTCACATCAAACATACTACTATACATGAGGTAAGAAACTGGTAAGAAAAAATTGTAGAAAAAAGCATCGGAATTTTAATGACCGTCGCGACTCATGAGTAATTTATGGTTGCAGATAATAATTATTATTTTATCGTCTAGCTATCTTTGGTGGGAGTGATCACTCTAAAAAATGAAGTACATACTATTTGATTGATACTAAATAGTATTTGAGGGAATCAAAATATAAAAAGATTTCCTGGGAAACCTTGGGGATTGGGACGCGTCCCGAAAGTGCAACGATGAAAATCGTTGGTATTACAAAACAGGTTTGAGCGATTTGCATTTGGTTTCACCAACATATGGGTTGATGCCTGACAACAATGAACAATTATGAGCAACGAGGAACGGCAAAAACAAAGGAAAATGAGAGAAGCAGCAAAACTTCTCTTACTGTGTATACATTACACGTGCGACCTAAAGGCTATGCGTAAATATGTCGAAGAGTCCAAAGAAGGATGACAATAACAGTTTTTCTGCAGAAACAAGCACATTTTTCATTCTTGAAAAAAAAAATTCAGGCCCGTACAGCACAATTTTGTTTCCATATATATACACACTTTCCTGACGGCACAAGAATATTGAGCAGATCTCAAAAAAAACAAAGGCTCCTGATTCAACTACGGATAAGGAGTTAATTTGGAAGGAAAGGATTTATTTTAAACTCCCACCCAAACAAAAAGAACAAGCCTACTGCTGGGTTTTGGTTATACACAAAGACAAACTATGTAGCTGAAAGCTGAAAAATTCTTTGAGTTGAATACAAATGACACCCTGAATTCTTATTATCTTAATTTAAAGTTGCAAATACTTCTGTAACCTAAAACATGCCATCATTTGCATGGTAATTTATACGTCATGCTCTCCCTGCAGTATCTTTTCTGATAACACTTGCAAAAACCATGTCTGATTCATTCTATAGTACACAGAGTGATGACGCGGACTCCGTGGTTTTTGTTGCTGAGTGAATCATTGCATTGATTGCATTGACTTTTCCAAAAAATAATAAAACATTCATAACATTCACGCATATATGTACGTATATTTACACATACACTACAGTACATAGTACTTACTCGGAACTGCTAACATACCAACTCATGAACCATATTACAACTGTTACAAGCCATAGGCAGGAGTGAAATAATAGCATCATAGCTAGGATAGTACGCAGTCAAGAAAAACAAAATTTACGCTTACGATTTTTTGATTCCATCATCAGTTCTGGCTGATAATGTAATTAGCGGAATTAAAGCAACTCAGCAACTGTTTAAGCCTTGTTCACTAATAACTTAACAATAAGATCTGACTCTAGATAATTTTAATTACAGTTACTTACTCTTACTCTATGTATTTCCTTCTCCTCTGTTTCGGAAGAATCCTTCAAACTCTGGAATATCGCTTTCTTAGTGCTGGGTAATGACACCGAGGGGGGACATCTGTAACTTTATATCCATACTGTATAAGATGAGGGGAGGGGGGTAGGACTTGGTTGATAAATCGATTGGCACTTTACAAAATTTCCCAGTGGTTTCTGTCGTTGATTCACAATGACTTCATTCCGACTTCCAGTCCAATTCAAAACTGTGACATCTAGATAAGCGTATCAATGAGGAGTAAAAAAGAACAAATTATATTTCATGGGGAGCGATATGATAAAAGCTTAATAACTATCTTTGCAATTTGGTCCACAACAACTGACATGTACTGGCAATTTTCCCCCTTTCAAGCCGACATAGAATAATCACGTTACTGATGTTCGTGCTTATTACTCCAAGACTGTACATTAACCATATGGACTGTGTTTCCATCCGTGCACGCACATTTTTATATTTCACATGCTGCCGGACAATGACTGCAGTTTGTAATTGACGTTGGAACTAAGAAAACTTTAATGTTTATTCCCTTCAAAATTGCAGGAATTAACTCTTCATTATACAACAAACTCATACTTGAGTTCCTTGTGGTTATAGAACCTACATGGGCGAAGCCTAGCTCTTTATTTGTATTTATCTGTACCCAAGAGGGTATGCAATTAGGCAGGCATAAAAACCTAGGATATTTGATAAATAAATACAGCATTAATAAGTGTTCCCACAGTAAAAATAAGATCATGCTACAAGAAACCTCTACAGTTCGATGGGATATTGCAAATTTAATTGTACACAGAGGTATCATCATCGCAGTATATAATGAAGCTCCGAATATAAAGTCCTTCCTACTTCCTCTTTATATTTTTCAAATAATAACCTATTATTTGCAAGAAATTGTTGTAGCCCCCACAAAACCTTTAGTTCTTCTGAAGTCCCTCTCTCATGCATAAAACAGACTCATTATCCGGAGATAGAAGGGACAGAGCCTACAGATAGTAGTAAAAAAAATGATTTTGGTTATTACTTCATAATAATAAAAGCCAGGTTGTAAAAGGATAATGCTCCTTCGGAAGCAGCTACATCAGCATCAATCATTAGTTTGCATATGCAAACTTGAGAGTACTAAATTGTTATTGTTAGTCCTCTTTACGAGAAGTTATTAAAATAGGAAAATTTAACGGGTCCGGTACATGCAAAAACAATATATACGGACAGTCAAACCTTGGACTCTACATACATACATACTATATAAGAGTAGAGCACAATTTCAAAGAACGCACATGAAATTTATTACTAGTCCAATATAGTAAAAACTTTGTAGTAAAAACTCACATGAATCATAAATGCCATTCCTTGAAATGGTTTTGGAGTTGCGTTCATATAATTTCCTTTCCTTTGTCGAGACATCAAACACAAGGATGTAGTCAATTGTGAGCTATTGAGCATGTAATTTTAAGGCTTTGAAAAAATATTTCAGTCTTTGAAACTCACGTCGGACTGATAACAACAACGGAAAACACAGTCAGGTCAGAACCTACTCACTCCCTCTCCTCCATACACTTAATGAATATATTGCAAATTTGAATTTTTTTTAAACAAATGGACGCACACTGGACTCCAACAACGACTCCACCTTATGACTTTGGCAATTTCAAGAAGTAAAAAGATGTGTAGAAAACTCTAACAAATTTAGAAAATACTGGCGAAGCATACATATACATATATTTCTATGGATATAAAAGTTTCCCAAAAGTCTTCTCAAATTCTTTAAAATTCGAAACGCACTCTGAACGGATTTTCTGTATTTATTTTGAAATATCTACCTAAAGATACTTTTGTCCTTTTTATTAGAAAATCTGAGCGTTCCTTGATTGCGTTCAATGAAAGAGGATTTCACACGGACGTTTCTCTATGTATGTATATATGTACATATATAAATAGAAGCACTCAGCTGGAAATGAATCCGTAAAACAATATTTACAATTCAATCCTGATACTATTTATATTTAACGTGGCACAACAACAACTCTTGAAAATAATATTTTTGTTTGATCGGAACCAGAGCCTGACGCCTCCAATCACGGTCAATAGTTACAAGATCAGTGATATACACACGCACAACAAATGGGAAGTATCAAAGTAAACATGTCTGAGTTTAAGTATGCCGAAAGTTTAGGAAAAATAATTTGAGATTCTCCTAAAACATTTTTCCTCATATAGAAGTTCTCATTCAAAAATTTAATTCAGTATTGGTTTGGGCATGTAGAGAGAATCACGACTGGGAAATTATATCAGGAAATCAAGAAATTACCGTTTCAAAGGTTCACATCTAACAACTTTAGGTTTCACAATTGTTTTTCTTCACACTAAAGACAGTATTATTAATCCGGTACAGTGTATAAGACTGTAGTAGTAGTAGTAGTAAGTAGTAGTTCTGTTTAGTGTACAGACGGCACTACAGTTAGCAGAGAGCCATGATGTGATTTCTAAAGGAACATGAATTCCAAACGAGAAAAATGTCACAATACGTGTAACGTCAGGTAGGGATACGAAAGAGTTAAGTAATGAAGAACTAGAACTATGAATCAACAAATAAAATGCTAGCAAATGTAATGTTTGTTATTATGGTTACTATATATACTATCCACACTGAATATATAGTAAAGAAGGGGATAACGGTTTGACTCTCTCGTGTGACGAACTTTTAGCTCGTGTGAAGCCAATGCTATACTAAATAGTATGCATCCTAATGATAGAAACAGACTGCCCGTTATTGCTTACTCTTGTTTTGTTTTATGAGGTGAGACATCTTAAAAAAAAAACTTCATAAGACACTCCACATAGTATAGAGTACTGTGGAACCAAAAAGGAATAGTTTGTGTATTGCTGACTGCTGACTTTATACATAGACACACACACTACTCGTTTCACGTTCGTTCACTGCTGCTGCGAAAACGCAGTATACACTGAACAAGTTTTTGAGATATCCTGTGGGAACATCACATAGCTACAGCATACATTTGAGATATTCTATACCGAGAGAGTGAACGCTATTGCCAGTGCTCAAAAGCCAAAGGGGCCTTCTCTTTTCCTTTAATAATAAAGCTTCAAACCAGGCACACACGTACTCGCAGAAGAGCATACATTTTGATTTTTTGTAAAAGGACACTATATATGCTGTATACAGATTCATCTATAGGGGGTACAGTATCACAGATGTCAGCTGTTCTACCATCTTTCCACTGGGAGATTTCCAATTTCAGTATAGAGATGGTACTGTGGAAGGAGGAAACCAAGCGGTGATATAAAAGAGTAGGGTCTCCAATACAGAAAGTTGATGGTGAAACTGATGATTCGGAGGGTTTAAATCTTTTGAGGAACCCATCTCCTCCCAGGAGTGTATATCTAGATTACTTGGCAGGGATGAGACGAGAGTAATTCCAAAATTGTCTTTCTCACCTCGTCATTTAATAGTTCAAGGATGAATATTTTTATCCAATAAAGATGCAACTGTTGGCACCAACTGCCTCAAATAAATCCAGTTGTAACCAATCCTGAGTATGGATGAGGGCCGTGCCAGTGTGCTAGTTTACCAGTATGTGCCGAGTTCCGGATTTTTCGAACACTTGGCATTTCTCAATAACTTTCACAGTTTAGTAGATGGATGTAAATATTTATTTTCTCTGTTTAATAATGTGATATATGTAAGTAGGTACTTCTAACATCTAAACGTGACATGTGGTGGATTTATACGCTATTCCGCCAAATAAATAACAGTCTCTTTGGAAAAGCTGGAGGTAAATGGGGTTTACCTGTGCCGAATAGTAACAGGATTTTAGTATTATTGTTGGCGTGAGTTAGGACTACTGATTAAACTGATTAACGGTAAAAACTTTTAAAATAGATATAAAGCTTGAGTAGCAATATTTACATACAACATCAAGGTGTAGCAGTGGACGAATACAGCGTGGGAACATTATTTGAATGATAAAATTAATTAGTAAGAAACTCAGGCTTCCGTCTAGTCTAAACCCTTCATTAGTACGTTTGAGTGATGAGAAAATATTCAGGTGTTTTCCAAAAATAGAACAAACATAATATGTGATCATCTAGCCATCATACTCGGCTTGCAACTGGGGTTTCTACACATGGGTGAGTGACAACATTGTTCAGGCAGGGTAGAAAGGTTGATTTTTACAATCTGTGGAGGAATAATGAATTGGAGGAGGATGTAGAAACTTTAATTGTGTCTGCGGGAAGCATAATCTGTGATTTTCCGAATTTGCTTATCCATCAGGTCGGGCATGTCCTGTGTGCCTTCGTACAGGACTTTAAAATCCTTGTGTTTCAGCTGTTCATGATAATCCAAGTAGCTCAGGAAGTACTGTAAATCATAGAAAATTCAATTATTATTTTAATCCTAAGAGAGGAAACACAAATAAGAGCAAAGTAAAATAGCACTACACATTTGTATATACATACCTGGTAGAATTTTTTCCCTTCTACTGCAAACTCCAAGGCTTCCGAATGAAGGGGGTGATCATGGGAAATGCTGCCTTTATTTTTTGTAAGCAACAGGAAAGTTTATAACTTTGGAATCTTTCAAACAGTTTAATCATGTGAGGTGCATTTATTTATTTACCTAATATACGTCCAATCGAAAGCACGGAGCCCAACAGGGCTTTCTCATACTCTGGGTCGAAATCTTTCTTCGGGTCGTCTCTAAAATAAACCAGCGCTTGTCACAAATGGTGCATCCCAAAATCTCCTGTCTATGTATACTTAAGCAAATGATGCAATTTATCCTCAACAGTTGTTTTCAAGGTTAGACATACATAAAGTGTCTGCCTGTAGTTAAATTTTCAAAAGATACTAGAATACTACCTACTAAAATAAAAGATTTACAACCGGATATAGTGATGAGCTTATTATACTCATGACCTCAAAATGGAATCTTTTAACAGTAAAGAATACATCGGATGTAGATTGCAGATTCCCATGTTAATCTAGCACCTAAGAATGATTAATTACTATTCCAACACATATACTTTATTGCAACCCATTTCCTTGACGCAAGCATGCCAGCTATTTTGTTGCCAATGCTGCACTCATTACAAGGTATACATTTAAAATATTCAATGTTGACATGATACCTATATATCACAAATGTCTAAATGCTTCAGAATAAAAATAAAATGGCAACAATCTGAACATTTTCATAATAATTCTAGAATTTTGCAAGTTTTGATGGGTTCAAAGATATCTAAATATCTGCTAGAATGCCTTCAGTCCACGTCAGCAGCGCTACGTTTCCTAAAGAATTTACGTGAAGAAACGTAAGACGTGTGTAAGTAATTTCATGTACTATAATGTCTAGTTGTACATATGTATGTACACATTTACTATGAGATTGACTGATGACAGATGTGTGTGCGAGGAAAAATAAACATAACTGAGCTACTACGGAATTTCCTTTCCTTCTCATCTCTTAAAATGTCTTGAGGTGACATGAATGTTAAGCTAAAAGGTGCTAATATGATCGTGGTAGCATCCAATCAATAATACCAGCGTGGGCAATGAAATAACTGTCCGCCAAAGCATAAATTATTGAGATTGAAATACTTACACATCAAATTTAAAATTAGTTAAGTTCCTCTTATGGGCATTTATGGAATCAGTTAGCCATTTAACGAGTTTCTTATCTTTAGGACGAAGGGATTCTCCCCGCTCTTTGATTTCCGCAACCTGTTAACAAAAAAATGAAAATTGATACAAACACTCCAATAATGATCACTGCCAACATTTAAATCCAAAGAAATGCATATTCAAGCCAAAACCAAAGAATAAAATGTGTAAAGGGTCTTCAACATTGCCTCTAATTCTGTATATTAAGGCTCAGGTTTTCCAACACTACCTTAGCTAGTAAGTTTTGCAGAAGTAAAGTATTCTATATTACTACCTATGATGCTTAAAATTAATAAATTAATTTAACTCCCTAAACCGTTCAAAACACTGGAAAATGATTTAATTATATTGTATTTGTCTAGATAAAGGGTAGTTCGAACCGATTTTGTAAAGGTACCTTAAGTTTGTAGATGGTTTCGTTGATTTCGGCTAAATCACGGAGGCAAAAGTGGAAAACGTCTTCATATACTTTGGCATTCAAATTAGCCAATAATTCTTCCAGAATTAAAACTCTTCTTTTGTGCATTTTAATTTGCCTGTACAAAAAAATCGAATTTGTGATCACGATATTGTCTACCACTATATGTGTAAATACAACCATAATCAAAAAATTTTAATACAAATAAAATAACCTTTCAAGGGATGGCTCGAAGAAAGCCAAGTACTTAAAAGCATTGCTGTAGTCAGTTACAATATCAATGTAATCACTGGCAAATTCATCAATCTTATAGTACGCTTTTGAAACATTGATCCATCGCTGGAGTGGAAGAAACACATTCCTGGCTTCATCAAAGTCGCGAACATATTTGCCACGCATCTAGAGAATCACAAATAAGTAAATTAACAAATTGAGTGGAACAATGTAAATACTAAATCTCATCTTACTTCTTTCTCCAGAACTTCGGTGAAGTCAACGGACGGAAAATGCAATGACTGAATTAATAAAATGGTATCATATTCCTCTTGCACATAATCAATTCCAAGACTCTGAATCTCACTGCTTGTGAGAACAAGTTTAGATTGAAACTTAGGCGGTTTTCTAGTTTGTTCCTCCAAATCCTTCAGTCTGTCGGCCGAAGCTTCGAGTAATTCATTCCCTAATTTTGCCCAACTCCTTCCCAATTCGGCATAATTCTGTTTGAACTGGTCACTACTTTTCTCTTCCTCAGTACATTTATTTAATACAGCTGTTGCAGCTAAGAGAACATTTCTAGCTGCTTCAAAGCACTCCATATTTGTTATCATCACACCAGCCATTTTGCTGGCGTCCGATGCCCAATTAATATAGTTTACATCCTTCTTCTCCAGCTCTCGTCTCAGCACCATATGAAGATACAACACAGCCTTTTCCTTTGCTCCAGAGATTTTATATGCCTGTCCCAAGTAGAAAAGCACGTAGGTGAACATATCATTGAGAGTTTCCGAATTCAAGGAATCTAGTATACCCAGGATTGGATAATGTTCCAGTGACACGCTCGTTTCCTCCGTTTTAAACTGATGGTACAGCTCTTCAGCTTTCATTAACAGTTCTAAAGCCTCATGTTGTTTGTCTCTCTCCGAACACACAATTGCGAATCTGATATGTTCATAAATGTGCATAAAATGACATCTCCGGACTCCCCCTTGAATCTCCTCCTCGACGTCGTCTTTGGAGTTCGTTAAGGCATTTTCAATTATTCCAAGACACCTATTCATCAATATCATCAAAATTAATTCATCTAATACATTAACAAACATTGAAAAAATATCCCCTTCCCCAATGTTCCATTTACTCAAAACTAATACAACAACTTGAAAAACTCAACTGTTTGTGATACTTCTCCGATATCCCATACTCCTCACAGATCTCGTACCACTTGGCCAAGGACGAGGTCGCATGAATTATAGCAAATTCCAGGCGAAATCTTAACACAGGACTCCCTTCGTACGATTTCAGCACCGACACCATTTTTTTCTGAGCCGGTATTGTTGCTTCCAAAGCCTTGTATATATTTTTATAGGGTTCCTCCCTCGAAGGGCTGATTTGTAATGCAACGCCGGCCTGCTCCTTCAACAACGATACCCAGGACTTCAACTTTTCCTCCAATTCTTCATCATTCGAAACAGTCGGACTTCCTTCCTCAGGTTCACAGTCCATTTGGAGTAGCTCACCCAGCCTCGACATTATTACTCTGTCAAAAATCAACACCGTATTTAAATCCTCCTTTGAAACAAATCCCACTAAAAAATAAACAACTACACATAAATAAATCCCATCTGCACATTAATGCACCACAAGTGCTCATACTACAGGTTCCACATATACATTTTATAAATATTCATTTGAAAATATATGATAACTCACCTTTGGTAACAAAACTCCAACAACCCAGAATTATTACGTTTCGCGTGGATTGCTAATCCCAAATAAATGGTATATCACAGGATCTCCCGTGAAAAGTACTTTTTGCATAAATAATAATTATTATTACTTGGACTCACTTTCATCACCTCCAGCTCTTTGGGGAACTCAATCAAAACATCACCTCAAATTGCTGACATTGCTGACCCACGTCAGTCAGAATAATTTCACTGAATTAGATACCCAAAAAATAAAACCATGAATTGTTTCAAATGAGAAAACACCAGAATATAAATAAGTCATCTGCAGTTTTTATACTCGCGCCTCTGCATGATCTCATTACAGACGTCATTTCTTGTAGCCGAAAGTCTTCAACTCTACTAATAAATAGCTTGAAATAATGCAAGAAATTCTTCGCAGCTCACAAATTTTTCTAGCCTAACCATTTAAATTTGCTCAAGGTTAAAATGTGATTTTGTCCCACAAGGCTCCAACACACTAAAACTTCAAAATCATCAGCTTTCCTTGAATAGTTGACTTTCAACTTTCATTGAGTCTCAGCACTTGGCTATAGCCACTTTTTCTAGCCCACGTCTGTTCTAGCATGGATTGCTTAAGAGAAAGTCCTCAGAGCTGACACATAGGTATAAGAAGGCTTAATATAAAAAAAACAGTTGCGTTTACACTCTCAAACTTTCCTCCGAGAGAAAGACTGAGCCGCCATTTACGGACTCTGAGTGAGTCGTGTAAAGAAGCTTCAAAAGTGGTTTTAAAAGTGCATCAAGTTTCCATTGCAAATATATATTGTGTGAGGATTTGAAGGAGAAAAGCCTTTAAGGATAAAATATACAGTCAAAGCCTCTCAACCCCCTTGTTCCTGCTGACTCGGGAGAAATCTAACTGGAAAAAAGGAATATCTCTGAAATGAATGCGGTAGAGATCCAAGTCCACGCTAAACCCCCTCGGTATTTGAAATATGCTTATCTATCAAAATTCATAAATCTAAACTGCACATGACTCTCTGATTCAGTATAAATATAAATATGACAAATATCATAATAATTATATACATACTCATCTAAAAAAAAATCCGCACCCAGTGTAACTATTGACATAAGATTCGATAATATGAATTAAAAATGCAGCTCCAGACATACGCTCATTTTGAACGTCCAGTACTTACACGAAGGGAGTAATTTTTACCATTTTGTCCGTGGCGTCTCTCCCTTCCTTCCAAATACATGGAACAGCATGGGGGAAAAAAGAAGGGAATTACGGGATTTTAATTTCCATTAAATTATGTATAATTGTGTGAATCTATACAACATACTTATAAGTTATAAGTAACACTTGCATGAATTTCATCTCATACTACGGATTCCCTCTCACAAGAAAAATACCATCAATCATATCAGTCATGGTGTGCCGAGTAACCTTCACAATGGTAATTTTAATTAAGGTAATGAACTACACAAGCCTCTGCTTCTTAACGGTGAATGGTGACAGCTGACAGGAGTGAACTGATGATTGTTTACCTCCTTTAATATCAATAATCCACTGAAAGTAGATGCAGGGGACAGGCACACATTCCGTATTATTAATTCAGTGGACCTCGACTTCAAATTGTTTTTTTACTTCAGTGCATTATTTACTTTTAATTGGCATTTTACAAGGATGATGTCCCAGTAAAATCCGTTAAATACGCTTACCCTTTTTTTTTACATATGTTTCGCAAGCATTTAGGATAAAGTAGATAGATCAATTTGTAGTCTCTGTAATCATCACTACATCAATTAATTGTTCTTTACCCATAGACACTGAAGAGACAGGTACTATGTAACTTATAGTAAGGGAATATGATGCCAAAGTGCGAAAAAGGGAATGTGCACACTGTGCACAGATAGCACCAGAGCTGCGTTCAAGTCAAGTTATTTTAGACAACTTGACTTGAACTTGACTTGAACTTGAAAAAGTTGTCTAAGCGAGGTATCCGCACTTGTACTTGATGAATCAAGTTTCTCAAGCAACTTGAGTATTCAAGTACTCGATTTTCAAGTTTATTTTATTGAACTTGAACTTGATCATAACTTGACGTTCAAGTTGGACACATAACTTGACTTGAACGTGAACTTGAACTTGTACTTGAACTTGATTATTCAAGTAATTTTTTCGTAAATGAATAAACAATACTAACAATTTCGTCCACAACTATTATAGCTAATAACGGCTAGGTCGTGATTAGGATAAACTAAACGGCATGCAGGCGATATTCTTTACTTTAAAATTGCTAAAAAATTTAAAATACTTGATCAAATAACTGTAAACATTGTAGAACTATCTAATTTACTAATTTGCACTATTAAGAGTTTAGAAATCACATTACTGGCCTGTTCACATTAGTGTTGCACTTAGGGTTTGTCGATTTTTAAATGCCTTAGGTATTTTGCCTGCCCGGTATTTTTTGCCCGTAGCAAGGCAAAAAAAACAATTTATGCCTTCGCCTTGCCCTTAAAAATAAATGCTGGGCAAAAAGGCAATAAATTCATGGCAAAAATGGCAAAAATGGCAAAAATTATGGCAACAAAAAACTTCTCGCGAAAATTCTTTTGCGGGGCATGTTGAGGTGCAGTATTGTGCCATGAAGAAGTCAAACCTGTTCAGCAGACTCAACAACAATGAGTATGCTTTCAAAAATGCCACCATTATAAATCAAAAATTTGGAACAAATGTGAGAATGCTGGTCTATTTGTTTTCAATTTGTAATTTTAGTATACATCCAAAAGTGTTTAACATTATAAAAACCGACAATACTCATCCAATTTGTCACTTTTTGGGAACTATTGTGTCTAAGTCAAAACTATCGCCAAAAATATGTGAACACAAACTAACAATTTTTAAAATCACTATCAGAATACGGTTCCTCAATTATCAATATTGTTTCAAGTTCATCGTCGGTTTTTTCGTCGCCTTCATCAATTTCATTGAGGCTATTAACATCTGACAAAGTGTAATAAAATCTGTAAATAAGTAATTGTATATCGAATCCACGATCCCGTATGGAAACAGGGCACAAGAATTATTCTCGACCCCTGGCCATCGTGGAGGCGACTTTAATTTCGATGGAATGAAAACAAATACAAAGATGACATTATTACGATGATTGACGCCCAATATTATTTTTAGTGGGATACAATGATGCCACTAATTAGGCATTGCTTACATTGCTTCTCAGTGACAAAAACTCAAGTTATACTCAAGTTTTATTCAAGTACTTCCATTCATTGTACTTGAACTTGACTTGACTTTACAATCAAGTAATAAATTATTAACTTGAACTTGATCGAACTTGAACTTGAAAATTCAAGTTAAAATTTTAATTATACTTGAACTTGATGTTCAAGTTTCAAGTTACAAAATTGTCTGCACTTGACTTGACTTGAACTTGATACGCACTTGAACTATTCAAGTTATACTTGAACTTGAACGCAGCTCTGGATAGCACCTATACCTATGGTAATGTTAAAAAGCTGGCATTAAATGCTACAAGGATTAAAAGCCTTCAGCAATATCACGACGACCACGAGGCCTTTTATTTTTTGTGTGCTGAAAGCGAAAGCCTCATATTTAATTGTCCATCCTTTGAAGAGCTTACGAATTGAAAAAATTGCTTACATATGTTACATATGTAAATTTTGAGCACAGAGCACACCCTATCCCTATAATCTACCGACATACCTTATAACCTTATATATCCTGAAATATACGTGGGGTTTATGTTTTTCGCGCGGAACCCTCTCACAAGAACGTCCTGGTTCTGTTCTGTTCTGTTCTGCATACTCAACTTCATCTGTGAGTTTTTTGGAGTGAAAAATCCACTGAATGAAGTATAGCTGTTGTAGCTACAAATGCGTTGTATTGCAATGCATGCGTTCCCATATCCCATCCATTTCGTTCATTTGAGCAGAGAGAATAATAATTTTTGGAATATACTTACTTTGTGTAGTTGTGTGTGTCATGTGTACTCAGTACAGTCAGTACTGTGTATGTGTACGTGTGTGTGCTTATGTGCTACACAGACATATATAGCGTGTGGATTGATTACAAGTTGAATTATATTACTGGCGAAGGTATCTTCGCGCTTTGTACACTCTGTCCTATTACTTACTACCTCACTTGTAAGTTGTAAATTGAGTAGTTGGGACTCTGTTGAGAGTTTTGTGGTGTACAATTCGGAACTGAAGTGCATGTTATAAATACGTACCTTTTTGTTACTTTCCAGAGGGTTTAAGCTCGGAGTTTAAAAATATTTCCGGGTAGGGGATAATTCCTATACGGACTGCGTTGAAATAATTTTTGAGAAACTGTTTGAGCCCTTGGTTTGAATGAATCCGTGGGATTTGTTTGTAAATGGTTCTAACAGTGTTTGACCATGGTTATTTAGTTTGTGGAGTAATTTTTGTCATTCTGTGTCTGACTGAGCGGGGTATATTAGAGTTTCAATAATTATTAGCGTTGATGATAGAAAGTGCTAGACGTGGAAAGAAATTATTAGTGTTTTCGAGAATTTCTGTAATTCGTTATTAAAATGTGACCAGAGCGGGGTTTTGGATAGACGAATAGGCACTGTGAGCTGCGATAAGTGAATTTGATTTGTTACAGAAAGTTTGATGGAATGTGTTATCTCCCACGAGCTACGGGAAGTTTGGAGTAAGTGCTGTATCTGTAATTGGGGGAGACACAAGGGAAGTCAGTGGAATCGTCGAAAGTGGAACAGTTTTTGAGGTATAGCTCAACATTGAATACTAATTTGATTGTGGTCATTAAACTTTTGTTTTGGTGGAAGACAGTATTGTTTGATGGTGAAGTAAAGAGGGGGAGAAAAGTCATTTAATAAAATGTCATGTTGTTTTGTCATAGAGATACTTCAAAATGAGTTGGCCGGATGAAGCTCAGGAAATCCAGTCACCGTCGACTTCGACCACGGAAGAGGAACTATTTGTCTTTGGCTACAGCTGTAAAGTGTTTCGAGATGATGAAAAGGCGGAATGGGTGGATGACGGGAAGCATCTCATCCCTTGGATGGGAGATGCTGACAGTGGACTGTTTATTGACCGCTATGACGTTAGAGGAGCACTCATGGACTTGAAACCTTATGAAGCTCCTCCTGGAGGGACAAATTACCTTGAAGGACTCACTCGGGAAGAGTTGGCGGTGGAAAAACTCTGTGACGAAGAAAGATATCGGGATTTTGATGAAGATACCGAGTATGAAGAGAATGCCTACCAGGACCAAGAAGCTATTGACAGGGATCTAGGAATACAAGTGGAAAGCACCCGACCTTTGAAGGAATTTGGGTCCGTGGGATACGTGTACAATGATAGTCCTGCCTCGATAGGACCCGAGCCAAAAAAATTGGAGGATGAGCTTCCGTACACTCGACCTGCGGAATTAATGATCCCTCCCGATATACTTCTTCCTGCAACAATGAAAAGCCATGCAATTATAGAGAAAACCGCCAAATTTATTTCCAGTCAAGGAACTCAAATGGAAATTATTTTAAAGACAAAACAATCGAAAAATCCTCTCTTCGATTTCTTAAGTCATAACGACCCATTAAATCCCTACTACAAGTTTTTAGTTGATGCAATCAAAAATAATCTTTATAAACCCCCGGATGAAATTCCTTACCCAGATGATTCACCTAACGGTAAAGGCACTGATGGTAACTCTTCTGATGATGACGAGGATGGCTACTTGCATCCTAGTCTCATGAAAACTCCGTCGGACATTACAAGATTTATTATTCCATCGGGAAGTTTTAAACCCTCAATAAATTGTGCTTACTCCATGCTTGTATCGAAGATTAAAGAGTTTTCTGCTGAACAAAATTCAGTAAATAACAATGCAGTTGTGGAAACTGATGCAACCCCTCCCTGCCCCCCACCTGCGCCTCCGGTTTACAACTATACAGATTATCCGACCCAAGTACATTCAATGCCATCACCTCAGGAGCAGTTGATAATCGATAAAATGGCTAACTATGTGGTAAAAAATGGCCCTGACTTTGAAGTTATGGCACGTACTAAAGGTGATCCCAGGTTTGCATTTTTGGACTCCTACCACGAGCATAACTGGTACTATGTGTCCTGCAAGGAGCGGTGCATGATAGAAGCTCAAGCAGTGGTTGCGTCGAAAGGATTCGTTCGGTACAAAGAGGATGACAATGGAACTTCACAAAAAATATTCCCAGCTGAAACAGCAGCCCCTTCAGAAAAAGTTAAATCTTCTGTCTTTCAGCCGTCAACCTTAAACAAAGTTAATACTGATGAATCTCGTAAAATCGGTTCTGTGGGTGTTGGTACTCGAGTCAAAATAAAAGACCCATCACCTGCTAAGCTAAAACCAGAGAAGGAGAAACTAATAAAATTACCTCTAAGTTTGCCTAATTTTGCTTCGGTTTTAAAACAAGCAAGTTTGGAAGATGATGGGGAAAATATAGCAGGGAAAGACAAATCGGAGGGATCAGGTTTGACACAAATGCTCAAGAAGGAAGACAATATTCAAAAACTCAAAGAGGAGAGGAGGAAGAAAGCAGCTTTGTTTCTCCAGCGACTCAAAAAGTTGGAACCTGTACAAAGCCAATCAAGTGTTGCTCCATCATCGGAAGTGGTCTCCGACGTTGAGTCAATTCCATCTCCTTCTTCGATGACAAGAGTGTCAGAACGTTTAGAAGAAACTCCGAAAACTCCTCAAAACGTTGACATAACTGAGGATGTGCGAACACGAAGTGATTCGAAGCAGCAAGTGACAGATATTCTAATGGAGAGAATAAAGTCTTCAAGTGATTCAATGAAAACAAAAGATAACGACAAAATCAAAGATCGACATCGGTCGGATGAAGATCATCGTAGTCAAAATCGCCGGCGAAGTAGAAGCCATCACAGGAGATCCCGATCATCCAGTCTCTCAGACTCGAATCCATCCTCCTCATCCTCCTATTCTCCAAAACGGAAGAAATCAAAAAGGAAGCATTCCAAGAAAAGGCATAAGAAACGAGACAGGTCGAGGTCCAAGAAGTCCAAGAAACACAGGCGTTAATTGTAACTGCATGTTTGATGGGAAATTTTCATACATTTGAATAAGTGATTGCCACTTGTGCCTCAAGTACCTTCGCTACAGTTTTTACCGGCTGCTCTGTTAGTTTTAAAAATTTATTGTACTATACTATATAGAGAGGATTTGAAGCTGTGAAAGAGATTAGTCCTTGTATCAAGCAATAGACTTGACATTAATGTGAATTTCAAAGGGCTATTCATTGGTTTTCCTGTGTACTCTGACTCAAAGTAAAGCAGTTAATAGTTTCTGTAAAAACATCACGAGATTGTTGTAGTTGTTACGTTATTTATTTTTTTTAATTGCTATACGAAGTAATGTTGTCTTTTAGTCGTAACACTTTTGATATTTTCCTCTCGTCAACCATACTTATAGTTAAACTGACCTGATTTTAAATTTTCTGGCTGTTATGTGTATGGATTCCTTACACCTGTATGTATTATAACTATGTTAGTAATACAAATTAATATGCGTCAATCTAACTGTTCGAATGTCGACACTTCCAAGCAGCGCTGACTCCGCGTATTGTTGCATACTGGCTCATTTAAATAAGTCATGTTTAATTATTGGTAATAATAAAATTAAATGCATGTCACATTAAGTATTTGTATGTTCTGATTTTACAAAGAAAATATCTTCACAAAAAATATCCAAATAATATGTGCTGTTTATTCTGTAAAAATAAAATAAATAAATACTCTATCAGCTTCCCATTGCAGTGTAAAGATATTTTATTATTGAACAGCTCGAACATACCACTGTTCATTTCATAATTGTTATAAATAATGTGTTTTTGTATATTATTTATCGTTTATATTGCCTTTCCCGGCATGTCATCATGACGTACAGATCTTATATGATTTGAGAATAGGACGTGATAGAACTGCATTGCTTTGCCGTTATTGGAAACGAAATTATGATGTCATAATTTTTTGCAGAATCCGTGGACCAACATGGACGGATGAGGAGGTTCATAAGCTTTTCCATGTCTGGAGTATACCAACAATATTTAATGGATTTCTCAACGAAAAGTAGCTAAATCTATGCCTTGAATAAAATATGGATAAAATTAGATGGGCAGCAAATGTTTCTAAAAAGTAATTACTGAAGTAATTGTTATTATTCTTCTTTCAGACGAAAGCGGGAGGTTTTCTCCCAAGTGTCCACTGAACTGAGGAAATTAAACGTGAATCGCTCATGGGAAGAATGTCGGGCTAAGATTAAGAATTTGAAGGGCGAATACAAGAAATCTCGAGATGCAAACTCTCCACAAACTTTTAAGTACTATTCTCTTATGGAGAAGATACTAAATACAGTTCCTGGACACGAAAAATCTGTTTCCGTGGTGACATCAGTTCCATGCTCCAGTCAGACCTTGGAAACGGGCCAATCTGTTCAAATAGAATTTGGTAACACCGTTGTTTTACAGTTTGTAATGTATTAAGGGATAAAATTGAATGAACACATGATACGAAAGACTTTGATGTCAATATTTTACAGAAATAATGCCAACCAGCGAGATTGACTTTCAAAGAATGAAATCAGAACTTCCGATTGAGATTTCGCCAGGTGGAAGCATCAATAGCATCATCATTCCACGTTCTAATTTCATTACATCAGATCTAGAATCAATTCACGTCCAAGATATCCATCAGGAGGAGAGTGGTCAACTACTAGGTAACATCATGCCTGCCATTGACAAAGATGCACACACATCAATGGAAATGAGTCACGCTATTGATGCAGAACATGGAACCCCTGTGATAGTCATTACTACAAGTGAAGCTCCTATGTCCGGGACCGAACAGGCAGCAACCAGCAAGTCATCACATCCTGGCCATCACGATTCCGACTCGGAAGTTGGACCCACCAAACGGTACCCATACAGAGAGAGCTACACGAATGCTGGAAAGCGACATCAAAAGGTGAACACTGGTGATGTTAATTACAAGCGCAGGAAACTTCACCAGCTGAGTGAGAAAATGGCTGAAACTGTTGATAGAGTTCTCACGAGAACTACAAATGCTCTCATTCAAGAAATGAAAGCTAGCGAGGAACGCTTCATGGAATGGGAGGAGAAAAAGAGAGCAGAGGAGCAACAACGGGAAGAAAAGTTGCTAAAGTCCTTTGTAGATGCTATGAGAAATAAATCTGCTCCGACAGAAGCTGAACGTCTTGCCACAGCTGAAGGTAATAATTAAAGTTATATATTCAATTTTGGGATTTATAAGCAATAGGTTTTCGTTAATTGTAACTGTCGTGAAAGCTGCAGACAGAACTACAAATTAGTATTAATTATGTATACTTATCAACCATTTAATCAGATTTCTGTTTTGAATAGAAAAAGAAAGTCAAGAGCGGCAGCGAATATTAAGCATGATTCAGTCATCAGAAGATCCTTGTGCAGTAACTTTTGACCTGCTGGCAACACGCCTGACCACGGTGTTAACTGATCAACAACGAGAGACTGAGCAGAATTTGTTGCAGTGGGAAGCCAAAATGCAGAAGCAGGAAATGAAGCACACCGAAAATTTATTTAACATGATTTTAACGGCAGTGAAATCTCACAAAGGTGAGGATGATGACTGTATGTAGCTGATTTGAATGAAAAATGATTTCTGGGATCGGAACACTTTGATCCAAATTGCATTAATTCAGTTTGGTAATTTTATTTCTAATATTCCATCAGTAAGTTGCTTGAAACTGTTCAAACCACTACTTATCACTCGCCTTGACAGTTGCAAATAATTTAATATTTCATGAAAGTTCAATATAAACGCCTTGTAAGCGATGATTGTGAGAAAGACTATCGTTCTTGTTCTTGACTGAGTAATACGAAGTAATTAACGTTATCACCTATTATTCTATGGGGGGAATTCTTTGAGGTAACTATTTTGATTTACCTTGCAAATCACAACTATAGCTGACTACATGTAAATACTTATGCTGAACCATGGTAAACATTGTGGCTCATAGGGACATCTTTCTTTCACAACAAAAATACTAACATTATCCCTTACAGACAATTTTCTGATATTACGAAGGGAACTTGGGACTGGTTCACTCTGCACGTTAACCAGCAATGTAACAATCATACCTTAAATAACATTTACCTACGAAGTTACCGATATCAGTTGCCTTATTCACAACTCACAACAACTGATTGTTTAAAGGAACACACTTTTACTTGTCCATGACACAATATAAAGAACCATTGTTTTAAAACAGTTATTAGTAAATTAGGAATCAATATAAATATAAACGTTAAAGTACTTACAAGGTTCGGTTCGGTGCGTACTGTCGCATCAACATTTTCATAGGTACAACAAATTAATGTGTTTAAACATTATGATTTATAACAAACCACTATAGCTATGCTATAACTTGTTAGAGTGGATTAAGAGAAACTTCTAATACATAAAATGGCAACTAATAACAGTGTATAAATTTTATATCAAATGCGATCATCGCGGTTTAACCTCAACATTCTATTTCTAACATACACAACCTTAGCTACTGAAATAATTATCGCCACGCGTTAGAATAACCAAACACACTATTGTAAATAATTAAGATCATTAGTTCGATACTGTATAAAAACGATTATTCAGACTTCAAAAAACGGGGATTTTCGTACGCGGGGTATTTATCAAATCGTCATCGAGGGTTAACAATATCTGAAACAACAAGGAAACGCGTTTTTAGTAACAAAAATAACGATATTACATAACAGACCTATGTATTTAAGTATGCATACATGACTTACCATGAAAGAGAAAAACATGCTGGCAGCCGAGAGGAAGTGCCAAATATCATGAGTATCATAGAATCTCAGAATCATGCATTCCCTGTTGAATGTTCGAGATTCTGCAGGTGTCATTTGCCATGACGTTGACCGGTGAATGAATACGAAAAGTGACATTGACCAGAACACTACCGAAAGAATGATGTAAATAAATGACTGGCAAAGTATTCTTTCCCGATGAGTTATCTGTGATTGAAAAAATCCCGAATTAATTATACTGCACGGAATACAGAGTCATGATCAGGAAACTTATTAGGAAAAAGTGAAAACGAAAAAACTGTCACCTTCATGATTATGTAAAATACAATATAAAGCAGTAAGTTGGCCATGAAAATAAGTAATAAGTGGGAGGCGAAATCATGGGATCTGCGGTACACTCCATATCCAGCTATTGCCCAGTTGGCTCCGTTGGCGATTATCAAAAGAACCATTCTATCGATATATAGTGGTCTCAAGCATGATAGCGGACCAGCTAAACAGTCATTTCTCCAAGTTATATATACTCGCTTCATCATTCCACCATCTATTTCGAATAAATAGATTCGGATAAATAAATGCTTTAGTGTACTTACAAATGATAGTACCATATAAATTGCTTTAAAGTAAAATGCAGCTGACTCACAACCACAAAACTTTATCATTCATGGATTGGCTGTACATATAAACTGTGTGTAACTTAGTTCTTACCTAATCTCCATCTTCCTAAATAATACACTTGGACGGATAAAAAGAAGCATACAAAAACGTGTAAAGTTGTAAAAAATATCCAGAAGTAGATGCTTCCTGCCATCACTCCAAGTACTCCTATCAAAACCACGACTGCAAGGCTGGCAAACGTCATGTAACTAGAAAAGTAACAAGTGTCACAATAAGTGTTTAAGGGAATACAAAATCCTTTCACAGCTAATTCATAGTATCAATAAATTTCATTTACGCGCTGGCATTGATATCCGGATGCCTGGTTTGATAAATCTTCAATATGCACAAAATCGAGTTGACATACATGAAGCAAGTATCTACAAAATAATTAATTCCAATTAGCAGCGTAATCCCATTTATGTGCAAAATCAATTTACTAATTCTGAGTTAATTATACATGATATGTATTCACAAGACGGCATTACCAAATTGGAAATTAGAATGATTTGGACAGACGTGATAGCACGCGGATAGGACTCCTTCCATAATCAAGGCTACCCCCATAGCGTAAAACAGACCGAAATGTCGAGGTATTCCATAATGCTGTGGATGAAATGAAGGTTTAAGTTAGCGTCTCAAAAAAGCATTAGCAACTTTTCCCATGACCTAAAATCGCTGTAAAGGGAGCCAAATTGAAATTTACCGTATCTAGTCCGTTGTTCATCAGCAGTAATTGTTCATGCATTCGATTTCGTCTGATAACCAACAATATAAATAGGACTCCAAGCATCAAGTAGCCCACATTTGAAAAAACATGATTGAAGTCACTGAGCACCCAGAATGGATGTGAGCAGAGGTAATTGTAGTAGCACAAATCTTGATTCCCGGTTGTGTGTAGTACCTATATAGATATATTAAATATAAATGGATCATACACAATATTCCTTTATATTATATTTCATTTAATAGGACATTTAAGGCAGCACATACCTTTTGGTAAGTAAAAACAAGCTGCACCACAGGCAGAGCATAGAAAATAGCAACAGTAAGTAAGGTCCACAGGTACAGTTGAGCTTTCTTCCCTAACACACGGGGATTTTTCCGTGCCAAGGCAGCAACACAAAGGTACGCATTTGTTCTGACAATAGATCAAGCAACAGAGTAATTTCCTGCAGGCCGATAACAACATTTTTTTACAAGAAAAGAAATTTATCCACACCTATAAACATCCTTGTTTGTATTGGCATCTTCCAGCATATCTATATCAGTCTCATCCAACGATGAATCAGAATCTACCAGCCATTGTGTTTGGGACGTTGAGGCTGTATTATTATCGATATCATCTCTGGGCTCGGTTTTTTGTGAAGGATAAGGTGTAGATGTCAGAATAGGACGGCCACCTGACAAAATCGGCGAAGTTTCCCTGCGTCGGTTGATATCCTCCGTTTCGCGTTCGTTATTTTGGCTGTCTACAGCATCCTCTACAGGAAACTCAACCGGGTTGTTTCTATATATCAAAAAAATTATCATTTTAGGGAAGCAACATTTCAACATTCTTTGACTGGTTCAAATTACAATATGATGAGTCAGAAATTGAGATAAACACACCTGAACATGTAGCAGCAAGAGATGAAAAATGCAAGCATGTAAAATAAGGAAAACACTCCAATTGTTCCAAATGTGGCGATTATGTATTCGTCATCCGTAATTTTCTCGTTGACCATGAAAACAACATTTTTAACACGTGGACTAATTTTACTACCCATTGTGATTAATCTAGCGTCTTTTGTGCACTCAGTATCATCAGAATGGACGACAAAGACCACGTAAAATCCGAAGGGGAAGTCTTCTTTCTGCGATAATGGAAATAAACTTTTCTTCTACATTACTGTTTGAATTGAGTTAAGAAATGTCATTTGTAGTTTACCTGGATAGTCATTCCAGCCTTGGTCATCATGGTCTGCCAATAACCTTTAAACTGAACATTGTTCTGTTGGTCTCGGACTGGACACTATATAAATATCAGGTAGAGCAATGAATAAAGCAAGTAACAACATGATTTAACTATCTCACAACATATGTGTATTGAATAAATAACTTACCGACATATTTTGCACTGAAACCGTCATACAAATAGTATCTTCGGAAAGGACTTCCAGTAACACATAATGCGAAGCAGTTGGTGGGAACTTAAATTGGAAAAATCTGGGTGAAGGAGGAGAGATGTCTGTTTCATAATGTGTATTTAATCTAAAGGTATTAAAATAAAATACAGTTATTACACTTATTACTCCAAATTGTGACTTCTCATCACGAAAGAAATAAATGCTTTCTATATGGAAAAATGTTGTTCTTAACTGCATAATAAAATTGGCTTCGATGAAGACTGTGATTGAAAATCGAACCCTCCTTTTGGATGAAGTGGAAACAGTTGCGAAGACAGTTTGTTCATCGTCGTCAGTCGAATTTGAACTGAAAGTATCACTACACAAAGTCCTGCTGGCGACATTATACGTAATCCTGTAATAAAAAACGAAAATTAAATCCCCTAAATTAACATATCTGAAAAAAATCATCAAGCATAAGCTAAAATACTTACGATTGTTTTCCTACTTTATCCTGAACAGGGAGCTGCCACGACAGAACTTGTTTCTGCTGACGAACCACAAACATGACGGGAAAATCTGGATCCGTATTTTCCAAAATTTCCACATGTACGCGAATGTCCCCAGACTGAATGAAAAAAAATTGGTCAGTCCTAAAAATATCTAAATCACAGATTTAAGATAAATTTCCAAACAACTTACAAAGGTTTCGTTACGGATATCTGATTTATTAAAGGTATACTGATACACATACACGATAGTGTCCGTAACATCTCGTACATCAGTTTTATTAAATTCCCCAGTTATAACTTTCGTTTCTATATGCGGCCTATCAACGTCAACTCTCAAATGATTTGCGAAGCAACTGCAACAAATATTAGCAAAAATTAAAACACTCAGCAAAGCTGGATTTGATTTAGCAGCCATCCTCACAGTCGACTTCATTGCTGATCTTGAACTTCTTATAATTTGTCTCTTCCTCCAAGAATATCCTGCCCCTTTTTCTTCCCTGATTAAATATTCATCCTTCCAGGTCCCTGTCGTGATCCTAATCTTACTCCCAAAGGATCCTGTCGTAATACAAAAAAAACGGTACTATCAATTTAAATTCAACAACTTCAGCTACCTAACAATTCATGAAACATTCAAGTACGAATTTTTCAACAATCAATCAATTTAGTTCTAGGCAATAAAAATACACATTATAATATTGCACTACAATTTTTCAGCCATTAGTAGGATTCAATGGAAATAAAATGTTTATTTATTTATTTGAGCTTTCTATGAATCTTGGTATCGTTTGTAAGGATATGAGGGTTTAAGGAACATAAAATTCCAATAATACTAACAGGTTTTAAAATTTGATTAGTACCTATAAGAAATGTCAACTACTGAGTATGAACTGACAATAGACAATCGAGCAAGTTCACTTGTTAATTTGCGTAAATAATGGTCGGAAGAAGCGTTGACAGGAAAAAATTTGAAGCCATTGGTGTGCATATCTTTATGTAAAGGAATTTGGGGTTGGTAATAATTATTCCAGAATACCTCTATAGTTGTTCAGCTAAAGCAAAATATGACTTACACTTTCTTATTACGAAGTTGACATTTATTCTGGCAAGAGTCCCATCTTATTACTAACTTAATATAGTAAGGCTGTGGCCAGTTTTGAGTTTGACTCTATTGGACACCAGTTATAAAGAAAACTAATGGTAAGATAGGTTATTCCAGTGAAGGTAAGCAATAAAAAAGTGACATAGCTTAATAATTTGTATACGATTCAAATCAAATGATCAATGGATATATCTTACTGTTTATTACTCGTATGTGGGAAGAAGTTGCAATTGGCAAAAATTTGCAACTTGCAACTCATGGAGAAGGTCCAGTTCACAGCTTATATACTTTACTATAGAAACGAGTAACGTACAAAAGTGCAAAACTGACATGAGCTGAACTCGTAGTTATGTACATGAAGGTGAATACTCTGCATATGAAAGAAGTTGATGTCTTTCTCCTGAGTTGTAAGAAAGCGCTCCTTCGCTCACTTTGAATGTATGTTGTTGTCTTTGGTAAGTTCAGTTTACCCTATATGTACGCTCTAGTTCTAAACCTAACAAGTTGTTTTCCTCGTAGACCTAATGCCAGCAAGATTAGTCATCTTGTTTGTAGTTAACTTGAGGGCATGGATTTCCTTCTACCCTGAACACTAAATGTTGCATGTATGTTACATTGTATAAATATATATCAACAATAAATATATTCTATGCAGTACATTTTAATTTCCCTTGACTTTTCTAATGGCACTTTAGACTTGGAGGGACAAGCTGGACCAATAATAATTTTGTAAAAGCAACATCAAAAAAAGCCACAGTTCTAATATTATTTTTTATAATAACGTTGGATAATCGGAAATAAGCAATTTATGAGTTACAGTGTTTGTACCTATTAGTAAGTACATGGAAAATAAATAACTGTAGGCATGAGTATGAGCACCCCACAGTCTCCTAATGTGTATGGTCCGTTGATGCCCTCATTTATCTGGAGAGAAATAATGCATGTGTGATGAAAAATATTGAGAGGGCTTGTCCCTTAGCAGAGCAAACATACTTTTACTATTCTTGTGTACTAAAATATTTTTCAGTATTGCATGGAGTTAAATGGAACTTTGATGTTTGAAAATTCCGTTGGAATGTAATTATGTGAACTACGGGAAATCATGGAATATAGAGTGCGATGGGGCCGTAATAAATTAATTTGGAGACAAATTAGAGCTGGAAATGCTGCTGCTGCTGCATGATGGAACAATTACTTCAAGCCGAATAAAAACCTGAAATGGGAAGTTCGATGAGTCATTGTGATTCTAATTAGATTAAAATCTCTGTAGCGATACTACGAAATGTGTAAATACTTCCGACCCAGCTTTCTCTTGCAAATTTTGTTATGTTGTGTATGTAATTACATGTATGTACACGTACGTCAGCGCATTATAAAGTTTTTGAAGGATTCATGAATAATGGCTCTGATAATAAATGTTTATTGGTATGCACAGGAGATGAAACTTGAACTATAAGTAGTATTTATTGATACGTACTTACAAATTTAATAATGCTTGGCCAACGGTGGGTGCAACTGTGACGGTACTTCAATCAATTTTGTTAAATTATTTGCCTTTCTTTCACAGTCAGTGCGGGCTTTGCTAGACTGGTGTCCCTTGCTATGTGCGTATAATTTTCAACGTGCAGCATTTTCCTAGACACCCAAAATAGGGATTAAATTTTATTGTAACGACTTTGCTTCACATTTTTGATCCCTCAGAAGGACTGAAAATTTTTACTTGTGTAGTATGAAAAGTATGTTGAAATTTGTAAATAAAATGAATAAGGAGTTGAATATGCTTCTTATAGATTATTCTATTATAAACCGGCACCGGCTGGATGGGGAGGCAAATGGTACGACCCACCCTGTACTATTCCAGAAATGTCTTCAGGTATCTACAGGGTCAATCTTTGGACTTTTCTTTTAAACATTTTAACTCCCAGTTATGTATTGCAATGTATTTTTGCTTCCGAAGGTTTTATTAAACATTTTTATCCTTTTGTATATTATACAATATATATACATACGTTAGTGAGCACTTTGATCCCATTATCATGAAGGAAGGACGCACACAGTGTGTTTAGTAACATAAAGTAACAGTAAGTAAGTAAGTTCGTACATAGAAAACTCAGTATTATCTTTTTCTCAAAACTTGCGTTGGGTTACACAAAATTTAAAGTTACAGATTGTTAGTAAATATTATTCCTACTTACTGTCAATGTGTGTGTAATCATCGTGAAAGTTATTTACTAATGATATACACATTCATTATTCATCCAAGGCAGGATCAATAATATGACCACTCTAATTGAGACCATTCCCAAATTAAATTACTTTATGATTCTAGTTCATAAGGCAGAATGTTCAGTACGCTATATAAGCACAAGTAAATACAGAAAACCAACCAGTAGTCCTACGGAGGGATCCCCTTGAATTACTGGACAAGTTTTATTGACATTGGTATTGGTAGAATTATTTGGTACTTTACATTTTTCATCCAACGTTTTTAAAGCTGGCATAGAGATTTTATATTTACCAAAATGAAAGGGTCTTGTAAGTACTGTGAAAGAATCTGTGGAATACAAGTTAGGATATCGACGCTGAAGAGGCAAAATGGTCTACGTGCACATACTTTTTTTGGACAGCACTTAGACCATTTTGCCCCTTCCGCGACGATATGCTAATAATGGTTGTGATTGTGATTCATGTAACACCACGGTAGTGGTGTCAATAGTCTGGTCTAATCACTAATCCACATTTTATGAAACTGGTCTGTTGCAGACGTTCGTACCAGACCAGATTACGGCCCACAAAACTATTAAGAGCAATAAACATTGTCCTTTTGCTCTGGTCCTGATACTGGTCCAAATGATGTTAGATTTCTATAGTTTGATTTTACTGGTTTTACCAATTAAAAAAACAAAGTACATAATCAGTACTCCATTGCCCATCACTTACATTTGGATTTACGAGATACGATTATGATTTGTAAGTTACAGCAAATCAACAGTGAATTTCTGGTACATGTCATTACAACCCCCCACCCCCTCCCCCCGCTAATCGTGCGGCAAAGTTATCTCCATCATAATTAACCCAACAAATCGACACTAATAATTCGGCTGTTTCAACGGAGAACAGTCAACCACGTCTCGGATTCCTGGAAGCCTTTCGTAAATTCCTTCTAATAGAACGTTCTGAGGCAACCGCAGTTACGAGTCACGAGTGTCCAATGACCGGGATGCAACACAGAACCTTCATGCTTTCCACAACGTCAAGCATACCTCAAATATTTCATAACTATTTCCTAATTCAAATAATGCAGATTTAGCAGTAGTGTCTGACTCTTACGGCATTTGAATATTGTGTTTGTATGACACGGCAGACAATGCAGACATGCTTGTCATTACTTACAACTATTTCCAAGCTCCCACACTCTGATCTTCCAAGTTTTTAAATGTCCGTTCGGATGCAAATGTAATAACATCCATTACATTTACTTATTTCTTAAAATTAAAGTTTGAGCACCTCCTCAAGTCTAACTTATAATAATTATTAGTATGCGACCGTTACACAGTCTGGTGTAGCCGTAACCATTAGAATAACTACGCATCGTATACAATGATCATTACCAAAAAACAATTGGCAACATCACAGACTTCGGCGAGCTCATTTCCTGCCTACATAATTAAAATCCAAATTCCGGGATGTAATATACATAAACCATGATCCATGATAGGATCCCTAAATGACTTCCAGCACTATGAGAGCTTGTTCTTCATACCTCTTTTTAGGTCAGTCAAGCCTCATGATCAATGCAAAGGAGTAGTGGTGTTTTGAGTCTGGGTGTGGTCCGACCCCGAATCTGATGAGGGACTCATTTCTTTTAGTACTAGCGCTCACAATCACCATGCTCCGGTGTATGTAGATCATGTACATATTCAAATGATTCCATATTTTAATTACATTTTATTCCCTTGCCGACAACACTGACGCCGACAGTATAGTATGTATTATTGCACGTAGTGTTTTAACGTGTACAGTTTCGAGATGCTGGATTTATTTGCAGAGGGACTCAGACGCATTCAAGCCACCTACCTCCCCTGCAGCTCAATTAGCATATGGAAGGAGAAGGGACATTCCCTGCGCGTACAAACATAGGAACCAGGGATAGGGACGCGGTGGGCCTGGCAGGCGGCTGCTGTGTGGAGGCTTTCGGATATGCGAACCTTAGGGGTCGGGTATGTCATGTAATAACGCATTCTCCACGAACGTTGTGGACGTTAAGGGCAGACATTTTTTTTTAAAGATTTGAACCTCAACGGGTTTGCATAAGAAGCCAGCGAATAGTTTTTGTTTCATTGTGGTACGAGACTTGGAAGGGATAAGATTGAAGTAAGGTGATAAAGTTGAGTTAAGTATCATCCGATTTCCGAAATAAAGGAAAATTTTCGTAAGTGGCTAAGAATTATTTTTCTGTATTCGTTGTATAATATAAATATACTATTTAGACTGAGAATCTTTAATAATTTTGTAAAAAATATTAAAGTAGGAATAGTTTAGGATTTGGGAACCTAGCTGTGATAACCTCTGTTCCGTTACAGTGTGTTTAGTAACTGGGAAGTAACTGTTTTGGTTTTTTGAGTAAGCGACGAAACAAATCGGATTGAGTGCCACTATCGGGATTATTCAATCAGTTATTCAAATTCTGAGATATGGAGAATAAGATTTGAAGTTCGGAAGTGATATCCATGTTTGTCTTGTCGGTTTTGTAGATGTAGATTTTTGGAAGGGAGCATTCCGTAATCGGAAATTGAGGAAGTTAAGCATATGTGGGTAATTACTATGGGACTAGTGTACGGTTTTTATAAGTAGTGTAATTGCATAGCTTGTATTTGTTTGTTATTTAGATTTCGTGGCGAGAGCGAGACACCATGACGGAAGCTTTTGTGGATAATTATTTGGGCATCACTAGAGAGGATTTGGATTCCTTGAATCCAGAGGATTTGCAGTTGTCGAATTCGGTGAGTACAGTGTGTATGAGGTTACTCAGTACATTTGTGTTAGAATGGGTTGTAATTTCGTTTTGTATCCGTCGTGCTTGCTTCCAACGGCACTGGTCATGGTCATTCGTGTGTACTTAATGTGAATAATGTCTTAGTAACTAGTTAAGGTGGAGGGAGTGAGAGCTAGGTGGAGGTCGTTGTGGATTTCGACAGGAAGGATTTATTGAGTATTTTACTTTTGCAGGCCGAGAATGTCTTGAAGGAATTCAGAAGCTTGGATTGTACGGTATGCGCCCATCACTTTGGCTACCAGAATCGATGGGATCCAAAGATACTACTGTGTTCGCCGCGTTGCCTTTCGGTTGCTAATAACAAAGTGAAAAGTTTACCGTAAGTCTGGAGATCCTGTTTTAAGATTAAACAGTCGTATTATCTTGTAGAAACGATCTGTTGTTAGACCTGACGCAACCCCAAAAATTGATATTTTTTTATGGACTACACTTCTGATTTTTGAGTTGCGAATAGGATTTAACCGGGTAACTGAATTATACATGGCGTACAAATATATCGTGCATAAAGGTTGTAAGTGCACTGTCAGACCTTAAAGTTAAAAAACTTACAAGCAAATAGTATGATAGAGCTGCAACGATTGACTCTCTTGAAATAACCTTCATACTGAGATGGAAAGGCTTCGTCTGACCCGATGTTTTGACCAAATATATTTTGAAATTGCAGTTATTTTTATTTCATTACAGACAATTCCAATCGCATTATGTGTGAACATCACACTGTGATGTGATAGTTTACATTAGTAGGATTAGTTTCACAATGTGTTACAGTATTTCATGTAACAGGACTAATTGTGAGATAGTCGAACCAATTCTTAAAGTTAGTTTACAAGCATTATTTACACAGTTTGTGTTTTCGTCAGGCCGGGTCAACATCCATTTGCGAAGCATCTTTCAGTACCTGGTGTAGCTGCTACCGTGTGCAAAGGAGCATTAAATTCGAAGATAGATGGAAGCGGTGATATTCCTCGTCCAGTTCAGCCAGGTCTTGGCAATCATAATCAAGTTAATATCCAGATGCCACGTATTAACAATCGAGATGCAAATGGTAGGACTTCGGATATAATAATTATTTCTCATATTTATCGCCGTGGCATTGCTTACTGAACTTATGTCCTACATTTTATGGATTTACTGTTTACCTTAATGGTTGATTTAGGACAAAAAGATCAGAGATATTCCGCTAATTCTGAAGTTTATCAAAACCGAGAGAAAGACACTCGAAGGGTTGAGAGGGAATCGAGTTATGGAAGTGATCGTATTGTTAATGGAAGTAATTCTGTCCGGGGTGGGCGTGGTGGTTACAGTAATACCACCAATCGTGGCGGACGTGTTGGTGGCAACGCCCCGCGTAGCTTCGGAAACGGAAGGTCCGAAGTATCTTCGGATGATAATCCATTTGGTGGGAATGCGGCATCGCAAGTGTGGGGTGTAAGTTTATCCAAATAAATTCAAGTTAATGATCTTGTGTTTATTAGCGTAATATGTAATTTGTAGGAAATCATTGATTGTTTGGATATTCACAACTCTCGTGGTAGGTTCAAGCCACGGATGAAATTGATAGCAGAATTGAGGTTGATCCGGTTATACAGAAACCCGTATGTCAGGAGAGACAGGCCGAAAGTAAAGGCGCTGGTAAAGAAAATGCAGATCCCACTATTAAGACACTTCAAATGAACAATAAGGAAGCAATGCTGAATGCCGCCAGACAAGCTCGCATTGTGCGACCAGCGTCTAAACCAGCTGATACACCTGTTGCTGCGATGCCTTCCGCTGCTCCTGTAGCAGTTACCACTGCAGCCGTAAGGAAGGAATGTGAACCAACAGCAGCTCCTGTCTCAAAACCGCTTGTGGAAGTAAATATGACTGCTCAGAAAAAGCAACAGGAGAGCCCGAAAGACACCGGCAAGAAAGTGTGGAATATGAAAGATATCACACTGTCGCTTTCGTTAGTGAATATGGCCCCTTGTACAATATCATTCCAGTGGTCACCCACAAAACTAACATTAGTTGCTGTGGCGGACGAACCCAAACTGAGAAAGTTCCAACAGGATTTGAATGCGTATAGTAACTCAGGTATGAAGTTTATTTTACGACGATTCTCCAATTTTATGATGAATGTTAATATGTTATTGAGGCTATTTTGATGTTACGCATCGTAGCTCCGCCTCTGGCAAGAGTTCCCTCTGTCGGAGATGTAGTGTTTGCGTTGTATGACCGTGAATTTTACCGGGCTAGAGTCGACAAAGTCTGTGTGGATACGAAAGAAGTCTCCGTAACATTCATTGATTTCGGTGACGCCCTCGGAGTGAAATTAAGCGATTGCCGTGAGCCGGACGATGAACTAATGAAGGTTAATAATGATTTTTGTATTATTAATTGAAATTTTTGTTCAGCCATTTCTGTAAAAACATATGTATGACATCTCGAAATCTGTATATTTACTGTTTTTTCTTGTCGCAGAATAATCTTGTGTATGGTGTCATTTTCAACACGTCTGTAAGTGTTGATTGCCCCAGAGATTTAGAGATCTGCAAAGAGCTGTTGGATGCGTTGGATATGGAAAAGCTGACACCTCAAATTGTAATTAATGCGTTATACTTATTTTAAAACGCTCGTGTAACTTGGTTCTTTGTTTAATTAGTAATCACATAACGATACTTGGAATTATTAGGAATCACAAACTGCCTTCGAATTCACGGGTAAATTGTATTTGGATGAGAAGCGAACCTGGAACGAAATTTTGGAGAAACAAATCATTGCTAAGAACCCTGGTATGTGTAAATGAAAGCAATCTTCTGATTTAAAAGAAATAGTTTAATGAGTACCTGTTGTATGGGGTTTTCGCAGCGGCAGCGAAGGTGACTCCACCTGTACCGACCCAATCACCTAATCAGCCCGAACCAGCAAAGCCTTCACCTGTTGTGAAATCTCCACAAGTTACAGTTACAACACAGGTTACTCAGTCGGGAGCTACGGGAACTCAAGAAAAGTCCAGCCCGAGTGAAGGAGGAGTAGCTCGTCCCAAACCTACGAATCCTTTTGGAGCTTCAAGACCGTCTCCTGTTAAGCGTACTATTCACAATGTACAGTGGTCTCCTAGTTTGGACAACGGTGCCCATGTCCACGTGAATTTCTTATGGGCTTACAACAAGATGACAGTATCGGCCAAAGATGATGATGACGGCGTGGAAAAGTTGGCCGCACTTATCAGTGATTATTCTGCTGCCGGTAGGTGCTTTATTATTGTTTACCCAAGTTAGGTTTGAATAGTCGGATTAAGTTTCTCTTTAATATTAAATAATTTATATACTGCAGCGCCACCCATGCAACGGATTCCTAGTGTTGATGAAGTTGTCATTGGTCCCTATGACGGAGCGTATTATCGAGGGAGAGTTGCTAAAGTTGAGGGTGACATGGTGGATGTGGAGTTCTTGGATTATGGTGATCATAATAAGGTCAAATTTTCTGAGTTGAGGGAACTGAGCAATGAAATCAATGCTGTAAGTGACGAAATGCAATTAAGTGTTTTCGGGAGATGCAAAATATTCTAGTATATGAAAAAACGATATTACATTTAATTTTAACTAGCATCCAATCTATGGAGTCAACTTCATTATGGATGGGCTTCCTGAGGACATACCACAGTCAGACGCCCTCGATGCTGAGCAACCAGCGAGTGGACAAATTGAAGTTGTAAGTTTTGGTCGTAGACAAAGTTACGGGAGAATGCATGGTATCATTACGTTAGAGCGGTATCATATTGATTGGTTTGGTTTTGCTGATAGACGAAAATGTCTACTGGAACTTATGTGGGTCGACTATGGATATCGAATGATTGTTGCTGGAATGACTTCGTCATGGAATATTTGGCTCGCAGTGGAAATTAAAGTAAAATGTTGCGCAATTCATCGTACGGTATATATGTGTCAAATATCAAGCTTTTGTAGGGTTTTGAGTTGTTATTCTTTGAAATAGTTAATAGATTATTGCAAGATTTTATTTAAGCTTATTTTATGTTTCTCTTTAACAATACAAAATGTAACGCATCCATGCAAAACTTCTTGTATAATGGTTTGAATCCGTATGTTTTGATTCATATTGTTAAGAAGTTAGCTGTAGTAGAATATTTAGTAATTCTTTGAATTCATTTTTAGTACTAGTTTAATGGGGAGGTTTTATTTGATTATAATCCTTGTAATTTCATTGTTGAGGTTGTGAGGTACAGTGTATTAGTTAAATGTATCAAAACAGTAGAGACAGACCGTTGCAAATCGTAGAGTATATTTGCATTTCCTAACTTGTTGATGTTCGAAACGTAGTACTTTCAAGAAATAGTTACTATAAGGTCGCTGCAATGATGTTGTTCGTAATTTCTGAATAAATATCTCCGAAGTCAGCTTTACCCACAGTTTTCGTGCATACGACATTATTGGGTTTTCTCTTGCCGTAAACCAGCCAGTTCCTTTAATTCCCAAATTTAGACGAAGAAAATCATTACAGTTGAAAAATATGTCACTCATTGAAGGATGGAGTATGTGCGTAAAATCACTAATGGCTAACTCACGAGTACTCGTGGTCTGTCAACATGGAAATAATACTTTCAAGGTCGAAGTTTTTATGGTAAACTTAATGGAGGTCATCCTTAAAGTGATAGAACCAGTAAGACATACCGTCGGGGTTTTTCAAAGAACGGTTTAATGATCTTATTAGTTACCGATTATGCACATGCAATTAATGAAAATGGTGTAGAGGTGGACGATTTTATTTAAGGACCGAAAACTGAAGAGATTTATTTGAATACCCTATAATGGTTCAATCTTCTTTCAAGTCACCGGTGTTTTTAGTGGCATATACTGCTATTAAAGTACCTAATAGTCCGCCTACCCAGTATACCACCAAATGGTCCATGGTTGTGGTTCCCTCACATCCATATTGCATCGAAGTGGCCAAAACAGGGTTGAAGTATCCTCCGGAATAGTCGTATGCTGTGGGAATTCAAGTTGTTATAAGTATCTATTAATTGTTGTACTTGGTGTAATTTCTAATGAAAATCGTCGGATGGCTACAATCATTTATAATGTATTGAATCGTACAGTTATCTTTTTTACTTGTAGTCGCTCTCATTGTAATTGAATTTGTAATGTTGTAATTATTATATATATATATTGTACTTACCTAATACAACTAAAATTGTATCCATGACTGAATTTAAAACAGTAGCCAAAAGCTCAGATTCCAGTCTGTTGACTACAATCTTGGAAACGACGCTGAATATAAATGTACCACTCCCTTCGATTAGACCCCCAAACAGGGGTCGCACCTGGAAATGTAATAGTGGTTTGTGTGTTAGCTTAACATGCTCCAAGTACGTGTTATGTATTACTGAATATGAGATTGATAGATTACCGTCAAATCTGCGCTGCACAGGCTTACAAGTTTCTCTTCATGAATAGGGATGTACTTCAAAGCCCATAATGGTTTCACCAAGAGTTTAAAAACAAAGCAAGCGGTCAAAATCTCGACCGTAGTAACTACAGCCGCTGTACCTCCGTCTGTCTCGTTTTTTAAGTAATCCTCAAGGTGACCATTGGGGAAAGCATAAGCTTCTTTCCATGTCAAAGCCCACCACAAAGAAGATGCGAAGTAGAAAGCAGCGTAGTATTCAATGCCGTAATTTTCAGCCACTAATTTAGGAAAAGCAGGAACCACATTTTGTTAGGTTGGACCCGGTCATTATAGAGTTTATCTTCTTGAAGGCTAATATCTGGAAAGAAAGTGGTTTATATAGGCTCACCAATTCCAAGTTCAAAGCAGGTAACGCACATTTCAGCGGTTGCAATAATTTCATGGAGTAAAATTCGTAGCCAACTTTTGGATGCGAAAACTTTACTAATAAGAACGCGTAACAATTGGGCTACGAGGGATACGACAACTATTAAAATCAACGATACAAATAAATCGTTATATTCTTCAATTATATTTACCGCAGGGATACCAGAGGTGAGGGGGATCGTTTTGTTGAATTTATCCATTTTTATATGGTCAAATGTTATAAAAAATTACAGATAATATCAGGAGCAGATTTTTATGGGAAATAAAACGAAAAACTACTTTTTCAACGGAGGAGTTGTCGCTATATAATAATACGAACTAATTTTAAACGGCAGTAAGAAACTTGGTCTTGAGTGTAGTGTCCCAAGTCCCGAATAGTATTTCTACTGTTTACTTGGATAGTCTTCCACAATGCTCATAATTTCAGTATTGAGGCATGAACCATGTACTGCAGGTATTTTTAGTTTGGGCATTCTTCCAGCATGCAGTTTTCGGGTAGTTCTGTTATGTAGGAAAATAGCTAGAGAAGAGTTTGCAGTTTGGTTAATATCTTGTCTTTGCGAATTTGTACAATCCAAGTTGAAGATTATGTTGTTATTTTGGATAATCCAATGTCTTTCTGGGTCACGCTGCTGTGCTCCTGTACCTTGCAATTTTTTAAAATTTCATATCCAGTTGAAGTGTGCGTAATGAAATAAATTAAAATTTGCAGCATGAGAGCAAGGAATTACATCAAGACGGAAGATGCAGAAAAGTAATACACACTGTTTTATCATATACCTTTCATAGTACAGAATGTGAGATGAGACATACTTATCCAGTTATACGAAAAGTGCATAACTACTAGTAATGACGCAATACTAATTTAGATATAATGTAACTATGCTGGTTTTGCAGTAGGCTGAGAAAGGGGGTATATTGAGACTATGACAATTAATCGCAGGTTTGATTTAATTATGACAAAGCAAATCAATCAATTGGAAATCTTTGGCTTACAGACTCCGTACAGACAATGGATGCAATATTTAAAAAACTACAAAATATGTGTAGATCCCCGTGTTAATTATTTTTGCTGAACGGAGGAAGTTTAAAAGAGATCACCCTGCGTGGTGTACGTGTATGGCATACAAAATTATGATTGGATGTTTTATTTATTTTCAAGACGTGGAGAAGTAATAAGAAACCTGGGTCATCTTTCAGTATATTTACTTAATCACCAAATGAACGTACTTCATGAAAGAGCAAGCATTTATTAAGGTACATAAGTACAACCCTAATGCACATGTTGTATGAACATTTATATGCATAATTGTTTTAGTTTTAAAGAATTAGATTACCATAAAAGTTTTGCTTATATAATTACAAGATTGGTCGGAGATTTGGAGAAATTCACATTTTTTGAAAAATTCTGATTCCCGATCTCGCTTTTATGAGACTGAAGGGCTGTTCGCAAGCGGTAGTACTGGTGTCGGAAATAACGGGTAATCATTTTTGGGGGCACTGTCAGATTAGATTGTTCATGGTGTTTTTTATTCCTTTCCAAACTGTAGCAGCAGTTATAGCTCCTAGCAAACCAAAGATCATCATTTGGCACATCCAATATATTTTCCTGTGCCAGACTGTTCATGGTACTATTTTCCTGGCTTACAATTAGTTCGCCGCAGATACTGGCTTTCCCTTTAGCGGCGGCGCTGGAATTTTTCTTTGTACTAGGAGGACGCAAACTAAAACTATTGATTCTATCAAGATTTACCATTTTATTAGCACGGATTGTGTCCGGATGGCAAAGTTCAGAAATTCTTTGCTGATGAATTTGTGCAGGAGGTAATGATGGTATTGACGTGAATTCTGATGGTGATATGTGTTTTTTCTTTCCTTTGTTAGGTTTGCTATCATCGTCATTTAATAGATTGAGGGATTCAACAAAATTAGAAATATCTTGCACTGAGTCCTGTAGTTTTCTGTGCTGAAAAGGTCTTTCTAAACTTTGATGGATAATTATTTCATCGTCATGAATGTATTGAATTGTTCTCTTCAGGGTTGTCATCTTTCCTTTGTAGTCACAAAGCTCGCGACTTATAACTAACCAGTCCTTGTCAAGTTCAGGGTTGAATTCCAAAGTTTGCCGAAGTTGATCTTGCTGCAATTTTTTTTGCACTATGCATAGTTGCTTAGCACGTTTTAATTTTTGTTCTTTAGTATTTCGTGATATTTCACCCTTCTTACTTTCTCTTTCTACCCCGGAATATCTCAATTTTAATAAATTATTATTCTGATCTGCGCAGATAACGGAAGTACACACAGGTGTGAATAGCAGTGATGATAAATCTGTGCTTTCGTCATGTTGTTGTTGCTGCTGAGGCCGTAGTTCAAAAGGAAAATTTGTACTCTCTGCCTGAAAAAAGTCTCCCATTTGACCACAAGGTTGTAGAACTTCTCGTGCGGACTCCGCAAATCTTGTATTGATATTTTCAATCTTAATGATTTTCTTATCTCCGAAGAAATAATTTGTGGATGTTTGCTCATAGTTGTGGGATAAAGCGAGCTTTCTTCTTTTGTTCTTACTTTTACCAACTCTTTTTCCATTTGTGACAGGAATTTTTGATAGGCTGGACTTATTTGTAAGGGAAGAAGTTGCTGTCGTTAAGAAACTTCTAGAGGATGGACAACTCACTTGGATGTGATTAATTTGTACATTTCTATTGTGTGGCTGGTAGGGAGGTAGACCGCGTAGAAATATTCCGTAATAATTTTGGAGCTTAGTCAGAAGTTTTACTCTTTTCTCAAAACGTTTTAAGCGACTATTGTATATTTCATGTACAGATTCTGTTGGGAAAATATTAGATCGGAATGGTAACAAAATGAATAGTATTTGACAACAAAAGGAAAGTTTCACTATATCCAAGTGTTATATACGTTTGTACGCACACGTAGAGACTCCTCTTGAAACAAACAAAAATGATGAAAGATTGATTTAAAAGTTCAAAATGGATGATACAAACCAATTTAATTCATAATGCCTTAGTTACTTATTTAGGCTCTACGTGTACATACAGCGTATGTATAGTAATGTTTTGAGAATCATGCAAACACCTTGATTGCAATCTATGTTTTTATTTCTCGGGATCTCATTCCCTGCTTGAGGGTGATGGACTGTCCAGTATTTTTCCTGCAGTTTCCAACTACAAAACCAACAAAGGTAATATTACTTAATTGTGTTAATGAAAAATGCCTTCAAGCGTCTACTACAACGTTGAACCAGTTACTGAAATGTTCATTGCCTTTTCATTTGTATCACTTTCTACAGCTTAATAATTAATTTGATTTCCTACCAATTGAAAAAATGATGTTCGTGAGCGACCTCATGATGACGGGAAAAAGCCGGGTGATAAAACTTCGGAATGCGCAACAGTCGCATTGTTTGGAATAAGTTGGTTGATTGGACTTTATTACCAACTAGTATTACTGTAATTTACAGAAATTTTATAATCAGCTTGCTTTGTCGACCACTTTTCCTTTAACTGTACACTTGCTTACTATTATCCCTAATATTTGTAAGCACGGTTGTGTATATCAAAGCTTGTCATCCAGAAAGTTTATATTTTATTTTCACTAGAAATGTTTTTGAGATTATAAAATTGCAATTGTTTTTGTGGAATGGGATTGTGATGGGGACTTGTGTTTTCAGATAGTCAAATGCCGAAGTGTATGTAAGTACTTAAACTTACATGCACCTTTACTGGCAAAAATTTCTCCTAGATTGTGTTTTGCTGCAAGAATACATAGTAGAGTACTGAATTACGTAAATGTTATCGTAGAAATCATTTTGGTTAACCTGTATTATGCAGTCGAATGTAGCATAACTAAATTGGATTCGGATGGTTGTGTGGATGTCAAAAAGGAATATTGAAACTACGAAAACCAGTCTTCTAGTAAAACCAACATCAGTTTACTATAACTAGTAAAAGCCCTGCTCCGCAGGGAGATTTGCTTGACTTCTTGGTTTGTTGTAATTAATAATTAATAATTGCGTGATAATAGTCTAGACAGATAGCAGAATAAACGCCAATTAAAATGCAAAAAATCGATAAACACGTGAAAAAATCATGGTTGAGCGCACTGTTGAACTTCACACTAAGGCCCTAGACCGCGGCTGGGAGTCGGTCCCGCATACATTTTTACAAATCAGTAAATTTAACGATTAAAAACTTCCTTAAAACAATATTTATTGTAAACGTTTCATTTCTGTCATCAAGTATTTTGCCTTGATGCTAAATGTTGAAAATTTTTACTTCAACTTTCCTTCTATATGGAGCTCTGCAAAGTTTATAATATTTTGGGCTCTATAAGTCTAATCTCTATAAATACCATTCCATTCACCCTGTAGTTCCCCTGATCCTCAGTTTTGTCGACATATACTTTTACACTATTTTGAGAAGTCGCTCTAAAAAATTCTACATAGATCTGACCATGAGTAAACGGTTTTGATAACCAAATGCCTACTTTCCTATAAAACAAACGGGTATCACCCTCATTTGAAATTAGTGTAACTTGGGAAAGAAACATGGTGTCCCCTTCCGCCCTTCCTGTTAAAACCCTAGCGAATATAAGATTCTCTTTGAGCGGATCAAGCCACCACCTACGTCGGTAGATAACCTCCATTTCCCAATAACAACACCAACAGTATAACTACTTGATCCGCTAGTATTAAAGTTATATTGCTGAAGTGATTTTTTTATCGAATATTTTTTAAATAATCATGTTTGATTCTGAAATATAATTTCGTATGACTATAATCTATTACACAACTTCTTTAAATACACAATTACTTGTGTAGGTTCCTTCACCTTTCTGCAGTGTCATTTACAATAATCTTAATCTTTATTTTTGATTTGTCGAAAATGCAACATACAGTTGACCATGTAAAATCATTGGCTTCGATACACAAATATCAACTGTATCCAAACTTTTCCTTGAGAAATTTTCATCGTCACAACGAAGCTTACGTTAAATTATAGTAATTATTATTAAGAAAGCCCAAAGGTCTCACGTCGCAAGACCCCGGGACGGCCCCCTGTCGCCGCCCTTGCTACTATATAATGCTTTAATAGTTTATTTTCTTTGTTTAGAAATACTAATTTGAATGAGTGGGCCGTCTTGGTACTGAATGGCTCCATGGCCGTGACAATTTCGCCGCCGTTGCTACTGTATCCGGCTTTAATAATTCATTTTTAATTTAAAAAAAATAATCCTTTCTTCTACTTTGAAAGAGTGGGCCGTCTTGGTGGTAAATGGCTGACCGTGACAATGTCGCCGCCATTGATACTGTATAATGCTTTAATAATTTATTTAAAATTTTTTAGAAATTCATTTTAATAATTCATTTAGCGCACTTAAATTTAAATCTCAAATCCGCATTACACCAAGACAAAGACGAAGATTGTCCACTCTTTGAATTTAGTAGAGAGGATGCTTTTTTATTTTTTGTGATTTTTTACAAATGCTTTTTTACTTTTTGTTCTTATTTACGCAGATGTTTTTATATTTTTTGCGCTTTTTTACAACATATACTTTTCTACTTTTTGTTCTTATTTACGCAGATGTTTTTATATTTTTTGCGCTTTTTTACAATATATACTTTTCTACTTTTTGTACTTATTTACGCAGATGTTTTTACATTTTTTGCTCTTTTTTAACAATATGCTCTTTTATTTTTTGTACTAATTTTTAAATTAGACGCAGCTTTCTTATTGGCTCGTAGATTTGGCGCGAAAATTCAAATGAACATACTCACTCCATATAATATAAGACTAGCACTGCACAGCCAGCTATTGCTGGCTTCGAAAGGGGTAATAGATACATATAAACATTAAGGTACGATACAGAGAAGGGGCTACGGTTTAATCGGCTAGTATTAAAATATTCTAGGCAAAATGATGCGGATAATGACATGCATAAACAAACTTCGGCTTCGCCAATGCAAAATACGTACACGCCAATTGTAAATACATGGATATCACATACCACAAATAAACCGGGTAGTTGGCCGTTAAGGTGTCTGGTACTTTCAAGTACAAACCAATAGGAGTTTTTATCCTTTAAGAGGGAGAGCGAAGATTTAAATTTCATTATCGTCAAATTATGCTATCAGACAGGGGATCAGGGGATCAAATCACAGCCGAATTGGTGTAACCCTAATTCCCAAATAACATCACCGACGTAGTCCGTGTGATACGCCAGTATTAAAATTATATTGCCGAAATAATTTTTTTTCTTATAGAACATTTTTTGAACGACCTTTTATTCTAAAATACAATTTCGTATGATTATAATCTAACATTACAGAACTTCTTTAAATACACAATTTGATATTTGTACTCTCGAACCTAGAAAGCGCGTTTAGGAGAGAGTAAAGATCTAAAAGTATTCTCTCATCGTCAAATTCTAGTATTAAGAAAGCCAAAAGCTTTTGTAAAGACATTAATAATTTTTACCGTGGCCCTAACCCTTAAAATAGATTTGTTTGATAATTACGCGTGCAATCTGAGGACAGTCGTTATTATATTTTTTACCCTGGTCCGGCCAGGGTGAGCCACCCCGTAAATCCACCCCTGACTATATATTACAATAATTAAAAATCTAACAAATTAAGAACCTTAAAAAACACAGTTAATTGTGTATGTACCTTCATCTTTGCCCATTATTTTTCTTTGTTCGGCAGTATCAGTTACAACGACCTTGATATTTTATTTAGACAACCCTCGAAAAAACTGCATACAGTTGTTCATGTGAAAATAACATAATCAACATAATCAAATCTTTGTCCCTGACATTTACTGCCTTTGTGAAGCACTCTAATAGGAAACTGTCTTCTTTTTAATATAAACGGGTAATCACTGCTTATTTTTTTATAAAGGTAGCCCGTGACAATATTACCGCTCTTGCTATTGTATAATGCTTTGGTATGCCTTTATGGTAATTTGTACTCGCGAACCTATAAAGCGCGTATAGGAGAGAGAGGGAAGTTTTGAACTGGTCGCCTCATCACGCAAGTTTTATAGTTAAGTGATAGTAAACTGTAATAATAAACTGATAGCTGGAAGATCATTGTACTGGAAATGTCATTATAATATTATAATCAGGGACGGGAATTCGAATTCGAATCGGAATTAGAATCGGAATTATATTCAAAAAGTTAGGGTATCCGTATCGATATTGGAATCCGAAAAATATTCACAAAGGTATTTGTATCCAAAATCGGATTAGAATAAAAACAGGGTATTCGAATCGGTATTCGAATATTTTTTTATGAATTTCGATTCCAATAAAGTATCGATTTCATTGGGTTTTATATTGCCACGTGCAAGAAAAAGTTCATAGGAAGCATTTTTTGAAAGCCGTACACATGTAATTACAAAACCCAAAGGCGAAGAACCGAATGGTTGGTAAACGAAAAAAGTTTGCTTGTTAATGGGCAGTGAGTTGAAGCCCGTTTTTGCAAAAATTCCTGCAAACAGGATGAGATAGCTGCATAGTCTCGGTCTTACAGGACTATTAATAACTATTAAGTGAATCAAGTTTCTCACTTCTTAAATCTTGCTCTCAAGTACATTTTATTTACGATGTGTTATCAAACAAATCGATTTACAAATACTGTTAGAAGGAACTAATCGCAAAAGTGGGGAAAAGGAATCACTCCTTGCTTTTCCAGTTACTCAAATTTCAGCTGAGCGTGTGTTTTCTGTGCTCAAGTTTATAATAAATGATTTGCGTGGTAATTTTGCCCTGAAAACACTGAATGTGTTGTGTATCGCTTATATTTTTGCGGTTAAATTGTTCTTTTGAATAAATTCCCATTTTTTGTAAGAATATCCGAAAAGTATTTGAATCGGAATCCAAATTCAGGAAGTATTCAAATATATTGGAATTCGTATCGGAATTCAAATTTGTAAGTATTTAAAAAAATAATTCAAATTGAAATCGAAATGATAAAGTATTCGAATCCACATTTAAATCCGTATTTTTCCGATATCCCGTCCCTGATTATAATCAATGTTGTTGCTAAAGCTAATTTTGCAATATATTTATACTTTGTTTATAACATAACAAGTAGTCCATGCCAACACAAGCTTCGGCTCGCTGTTAGTTGATTAGGTACAATGGCATTTATACTTACATATGTATAATTTTAATTAATATTAATAGCTATTATCCTCCATGATAGAAATCATCTTCCATACTTCCTCAGACAGATCAACATTATTGCTGTCATCGGTTTTAAAATCATGAAAAAAGTTTGCTTTTTTATCCCTCAGAAATCCTTCTTACTAAAAGCTTCATCGTAGTAGTAGTGATGGTTGTCGTCCTTATGTACATGCCATGTTGAAGCATAGCGGTTCATTTTTTTCTTTCATTTATGGAAAAAAATGCTTTCAAATAAAAATCAAAGCATTTTATATTATAAAAACTTTTATACCCCGCAACGTCAGAATTAATTTAAAAACAATTATGACATTTGTTTTTGTCAACCGAGGCATTCTAACCTAATTTAAAAAACAGCTGATCCGATATTGACCCACAATTTTGCTAACAATGCTAACATAAATTAGATGCGCTTATTTTTGTTGATGGGTTATAAAACTCCATGTAAGTTTCCATACGATTTTTGTTTATTGTCGCAACAGATAAAGCCACTCCAGCAATGAAGTCACTACAAATATGTATGTAGATACTAGCATGAAAGCCATCCACCAAGGTGGATGGGAAAACTGGGATTGCAGTGATTTGTAAATCATAAAAACATTAAACTTCACAACATATAATTAGGTCGTTTTTACATATAAGGCTGTTCTTCGTTTAAATAAATGCAACGGATCCTTCAAACCTCCAACCCGTTTCGATTGGGTAAAATCTGTGACAGAAACCAACTTCGTCGCTTATTAATGGCTTTATACATTTTTTTTATTACTTTCCTTGCAAAAAGCTAAATTAAAAAATTTGTTGTTTTTTTTTAAAAACCTCCTTTAAGGGGGTTCAACTCTGGACCGGTCAGGGTAAAAAAAATGTCCCTCAGATTCCATGCAGAAATCCCTTTCTATTTATTTGGCTATTTATATGTTATTCAAAGTACCCCGTCACTGACCTACATAAGGAATGGCTTGATATTCACTATTTTACGTACATCTCGTAGGTTTTTGAAGTAACTTCACTGTTTTATTGACTTTATCTGTAGTCACAAATAAACATCGAATGGAATTGGCAACACACTCTTAAGAAAACTAAACGCATCCTACTTATGTTAGCAACATTGCGACATACTTTGGTCAAAAATAATATTAGGTGTTTTTTAAAAACCGGAGCCTCTCCTTTTACTATTTTAGAATTGTTCTCAAACTTTTGAATAATGTTTGATTATTATACTTGAAACATTCAATTTTGGCTTACAAAACTTGGTTATTTACCCATGGACCAGGATAAGGTCGAATTGTTTTTAATAATCCAGAATGCTGTTAATGCATGATAGCTACATCATTTTAATGAATTGTATGTCTGACATGTGTTGGTGGACGAAAAAGTTACTCTAAAATTCTATTTGCTCTTCTACCCAAAGTTAAAATTTAATCGTGGTGGTTAAAAGATGATGACTGATCATATCATATTAGCCAAACTGTACTAATATTCAAAGGCGTACACAATAAGCAAACGGTAGTTGATTTGAATTAACCACACGTATTCCAATATTCAAGATAGTAACTTGTTTAACATTACGGTATTTATTTTCTCTCTATTTTAATTTTTTCTGCTTTGTAATCTAAATGGTATTATTTTGTGTTGACTTGAACAGGATTAAGTTGCAGTAACACTTGGTTACCATAACTTTAGCCTGTTAAAGTAAACAAAAAAGAAATGTTAAAAAAGAATAGCGGTTCGTATTTATTTCATTCGAGCAAAAATAAATGCTTTAAAATAAAAATCAAAGCATTTTTTAACCGCCATGCTTCAACATGTCACGTACATAAGTGACGACTGCCATCATCATCAAGACGACGTCTTTCAAATTAGTACTAGCAATCAAGCCATCCGCCGAGGCGGATGGGATGTCTGGCAGCAGTTACTTTTAATTTTACTAATAACTTGCATGCAACAATGTTTCATATGTATACAAAATTACCCTACATTTATTTTTTGCCGTAATTATTACACAGAATTATTACTTAAAATATCAAACAGCTAAATAACATGAAAGGAGTTTAGTTATGCCATTTTCCCCGTTTCTAGCCTATTTAAGAAATTACCAGAGCTATGCAAAATACTTGGTCTAAGATTACAAAATACAAAATAAAATACCTGAAGTGAAATATAGAAAATACAAAATACAAAGTAAAATACCTCAGGGTACATTACTAAAATACAAATAAAAATACAATACATGGTCGGTAATTAAAAGTACCCAAATAAAAAATACTGTATTTTAAATACAATACTTTTCTTAAAATACCAAAATAATTCTCACTATTTTCAGTTTCTGGGACTCAAACAGCTTTTTATAAATCAAGATTTTAAAAATTAATTAGATAACTAATCACTTCAAGGACTTCATATAAGACTGGTGTAGTAATAAATGATTCAACTTTTGTTGAATTGGTCAGTCCATTAATTATAATTACATTGACTAACGATAATCAGTTATTTTGATTGTTTATTAAGTAATGTAGATTATCATGATATTTTTAGTATCTGAGTTAGTATCTGAAAATTAAATTGAGTGCCTTGGACGGATCTTAAATATTGTTGTTAAAGAGGCAAAGTGGACTAAGTGACGTACAAAAGCATGCGCGCGTAGACTATTTTGCCCTTTCAGTGACGATATGTAATACTGAATATGGAGAACCTGAACATGTTGGATGTATCCAGTAAAAAGGATTCATTCCGTCGTATGTTTTTGCATTGCTAAAATATAATTCTCACAGATAAGGAACATCATGCAAACTACAAACAATGTAAAAGTTGTAAACATGCTGGTGAAAAGTATTTTGAGCTAAATACTTTATTTGAAATACATATTCCAGGCTCTGGAAAGTAAGCAAATACAAAATACTTTTGTACTTACAGGCCCTTAAAATACTAAGTACAAAATACTTTCCCACTGCTTGCTAACTTGAAAATACAAAATACGAAATACTTTGTGGCCTGAAAATACGTATTTTAAAATACTGTATTTGAAAATACTGCATAGCTCTGGAAATTACCTAATATTTAGTAATCACTCTTTTTACGACATTTTGTATGTTGCTGCTGCTGCTGCTTTATCTGTTGTTACAATAAGCAAAAATCGCATGGAAACTGGCACGGAGGTTTACAGCCCATCATCAACAAAAATAAACGCATCGAATTTATGTTAGCATCATTAGCACTAATTTGGGTCAATTTAGGATTAGTTGCTTTTTAAATTATGTTAGGATGCCCGTAAGTCGGTTGGCAAAAAATAAATTTTAGAATTGTTTTTAAATTAATCTGCTGTTGCGGGGCATAATTATTTTGTTAAATAATTAAATGCTGTTGTGATAAATAATGAGTATACAGGGTGCGTTTAAAACGTTAATAATTAAACTATTTAAGCGTTTGTCAGCTAGCACTGCTTCGAAAATTTCCCTGTTAATATGCATTATGCTGGATAACTTTACTAAAATGTTTAGAAATGGTCACAACATATTTGTAAGAACGCTTTGATTCTAGGAAAAGACGCATTCCAACACTACATTTTAACTAATTGTGTCTGACATGTGTTGATGGACGACTTACCCAAAGTTAGAATTTAATTGTGGTGGTCAGAGCTGCGTTCAAGTTCAAGTACAACTTGAATAGTTCAAGTGCGTATCAAGTTCAAGTCAAGTCAAGTGCAGACAATTTTGTGACTTGAAACTTTAACATTAAGTTCAAGTGAACTTATAATTTTAACTTGAATTTTCAAGTTCAAGTTCGATCAAGTCCAAGTTAATAATTTATTACTTGATTTCAAAATCAAGTCAAGTTCAAGTACACTGAATGGAAGTACTTGAATAAAACTTGAGTATAACTTGAGTTTTTGTTAATGAAATCAAGCATATCTCCTGCATCCAACTAAAAATAATATTGGGCGTCAATCATTATAATAATGACATCTTTGTTTGTTTTTATTCCACCGACATAAAAATTCTCCTCCACGATGCCCAGTCTCCACATCGAGAATAATTCTGGTGTCCTGTTTGCATACTTTGAATAATTAAAAGTTCTGACTTATTATTTTATGAGGATGTTCTTGATTGAGGATCTTGTTCCATTATAAAAATGAAGTTATTGTTCTCTTCACCTGTTCTGAAGCTAAGAAGAAGTTTAAGAGCAATTTATTATTCCCTTTAAGCAGGGGTGGATTTACGGGGTGGCCCACCCTGGCCCGGCCAGGTTAAAACATTTAGGGCCAGGGTAAAAAAAATGTTGACTAAGCCTGACCAAGTCAACAAAAAAGAAATGCTAGAAACAATTTTTTTCAATTTTTTTATTTCAATCAAGCAAAAAAATAAATGCTTTAAATTAAAAATCAAATACTTTTTTTCGCTTGAATGAAAGAAAAAAATGAACCGCTATGCTTCAACATGTCATGTACATAAGTGACGACTGCCATCATCATCACCATCATGACAATCACTTTCAAATTAGTATAAAGGACTAGCAACCAAGCCATCCGCCGAGGCGGACGGGATCTCTGGCAACAATGAATTTTAATTTTAATAATAATTTGATTGCGACAATGATATTATATATACACATACCCTAGAAATAAAAATTTTCCAGTAGCTTCCCAGAATTATTACAGGAAATACCAAAACAGCTAAATAATCTTATCCTGAAATGGGTTTAGGTAAACAATTGGTGCCGTCTGTAGCATATTTCAGAAAGTTTCTTATATTAAATAATTACTCTTTTTACAACATTTCGTAAATAGCTATTTGTAGTTAATTCATTCCTGGAGCATACCTGGGCGTTTCGATTGCACTCGCACTCACCTCGCACTCAATTACAATGATGGATCTTTAAACTCCCCTCACGCTCGCACTCATGAGTTGTGCCCCGCTGCACTCAAACTCCTGCCTCAAAGTACTCTCCCAAAAGTTTTGCACTCGCACTCAAAGCTTGAGTGCCCTCATAGCCCTCTCGCACCATCGAGTGGGTGTTAATTAATGGCTGGATTGAATACGCGGATCTCCTTTACCAGCAACGTTTTTTTTCGAAAACAACGTCTCAAAATTAGTTTTGTGGTTACTTGTGATAGATCTCACCCCTCTCAATGAACTTGGTGTTTCATCAAGTTCCCCCGTTTTAGCTAATACAAGATAATATTAAATATGTATTTATACTTCGTTTTGTGGAAATTATTTAATATTTCTCAAATGTTTCCTTGACAAATTAGTCAAAGCAGCTGTATTTGATGGGGCTTAATTTTTTCCTCAAATGAAAATTTAGAAGTCGGAACGCTGATACCTCTGAAAAAATTAACTAAAGCCCAGGGATGTAGAGTATTTTGAGATACTGTATTTAAAATAGTACTTGAAATGCATTCCGTGTTTTGTGTTTAGTATTTATCAAGTCGTAAATTTTTTTAAGGCGTTTGGCATTTTGTCAGTACCATACTTTCTAGTGTATTTTCTATTTCGAATACCGTAGTTGGGAGTGCAAAAAATTGCACTCAGCCTCTGCCTCTTGAGTGCACATAATTTGAATGATCACTCTACCTCATTGCTGTGAGCGCAGAAATTTCAAATTGGAACTCGCACTCGCACTCAATTTGAGTGCGTTGAGTGCGAGGCTGAGGGCGAGGCATGCACTCAATGAGTGCGAGTGCGCCCAGGTATGTCCTGGAGTGGCTTTATCTGTTGTTACAATAAACAAAATTATATGGGAACTGACTTGGAGGTTTATAACTCTTCATCGACAAAAATAAGCTCATCCAACTTATGTTAGCATTATTAACACAATTGTGGGTCAATATCGGATTAGCTGCTTTTTAAATTACGTTATAATGCATGTAGATCGGTTTACCAAAAATAAATTTCAGAATTGTTTTTAAATTAATCTGTTGTGATAAATAAAGGCTATACGTGGTGCGTTTAAAACGATAAATTAAACTATTTCAGCTAACCAATAAATGTTTGTCAGCCAGCCTTGCTTTGAAATTGTTCTTGTTAATATGCATTATGCTGGCAAATTTTACTAAATCATTAGAACTGGTCACAAAATTTTTGAATGAACACTTTGATTCTAGGAAAAGACGTTTCAACATTATGTCCCTAGTATTTTTACAAAAATGTTGCAACTATTTTCAGTCTTCCAGTGTAATTTTAATATATTCATATATAATATAATATATATAATGACTCTCGCTAAAATCGAGCACTGGTGACGAATTATTTTAAAATCGAGTGTACTAATTATTAATATGGTTAAATCAACCAGTCAAGTATATGCACGTAAAAGTAGACTATTTGTTGATTTTGCGTTCTCGTGGACGTGAAACATTCAAACATGGCTTACAAAAGTGATTATTTACAACAATTTTAAACATACTAAGGTTCTTGATTATCTCACTGATCTGAGGTACTCGATTTTGGACTACGAAAGGGTAAAACTTTGTGCACAATCCAGAACGCTATCAATGCATGATAAATACATCATTTTAATTCATTTAATGTCTTATATGTATTGATGGACGATTTATCAAAAGTTAAAATTTAATAATACTTCCTCCCGGACAGAAACCTCCTCTACCTTTATTATAAGGCATTGTACCGTAACAATCGTACAGAGAAAATTATAAATTTCCGAAAGAAAATTGTGATACAACAGTCCCTCTGAACATGAAGTAGCGCAATGACTTCCGAACTTTAAGAAATTCACTAAACATATTCACTAAAATCATAACGTGTGAACTTCTCCAATAGTACCAGCTTTTCAATATTCTGTTGTTGTGTTTTGTCTGGAGTTGTTTGTTTTGTATTTTTATCTTTACTAAGAAATGGAATTTCTGTAGTAACACTTGGTCTTTCTTTCTAGCTAAACAAAAGAGGGATTTAAAAAAAGGTGATTATTTACTTTTATTTGAGAAATGAAAATGAATGAATGAAAAAAATGAACCGCTATGCAGTAACACTTGGTTACTATAACTTAAGCCTGGCTAAGTAAACCAGAAATAAATTTTAAAAAAGAATAGCTGTTCATATTTCTTTCATTTGAGCAAAAATAATAATTTCTTTAAAATAAAAATCAAAGCATTTTTTTAAAGAAAGAAAAAAATTAGCCACTATGCTTCAACATGTCATGTACATAAGTGACGACTGCCACCATCACGACAATCACTTTCAAATTAGTATAAAGGATATAGGATTTCCGAAATGTTGTAACAGTAATTATTTCCCATTAGAAAATTTCTGAAATAGACTACATACGGGGCAAATTGGATAGTTAAACCCTTCATGTTAAGATTATTTAGCTGTTTTGTTATTTTATATAATAATTCTGTGTAATTACTGCAAAAATAGAACTTCTAGGGCAGAGCTGCTTTCAGGTAGCAAAACATCAAGATCCGCACCTGAAATATCAGGTTAATTTTTTTCGTCGACCCGAACTTGGCCCTCCAGGTCCAGATCCGCTCCTGTCGTGTATTTTTGGATCAGGTATTGCTTGGCTATCCGCACCTGAAAAATTACCTGAGGTGCGGATCTCGAAACACCCGACCCAAACCCGACTTTAATTTATTTTGTCAGAGGAAACTTATAAACATAAGTTCTATCCTGAGACTTTATCGAAGTAAATATTATTTACAAATGACGCTAAGTTACAAATGCAAAAATTTGTACTAATTTTAAGTGACAAACAGAACAAAAAGAATGGGAACAGCTATTGAAGCTTCCCCAAGCATTCTCTGAGTGATAACTTTAGAAAGAGACAGCAGATAATCATGATTTTCAAATTTTAACCAAGTTAAGGCACAATTATACACGAAACACATTCCAAATCGATGACGTCTATGTCTGCTACAACGCTAAGGCTATATCATGAAATTAATTAGCAAAGTTCAGCTTGAGAGTTTCATTCACGTGAACTTAAAATTAAATTATTGCTGGAAAAAATATTTCAAAAATACCTGAAATTGCAAGTTGGGGGTCAGGTATTTTGAATTCGTCGTACCGAACCTGTACCTGACATTGAGCTCAGGTATATTTTTAAACACAAACTTGATCGTAACCCGACCTGTAATATCAGGTGCGGATCCTGGATGTACACGCACTTGACCCAAATCTCAGGTACTTTTTTTGTAGCTGACCCGAACTTAACCTGAACCCGACCCGACGGGTATTTTTCAGGTACTACCTGATGCCTGCAAGCAGCTCTGTTCTAGGGTATTTTTATAAAATATTTTTGTTGCATTCAAATTATTATTACATTTAGAATTCATTGACGCCAGACATCCCATCCGCTTCGGCGGAAGGCTTGATTACTAGTGTTCCTTTAAACCTCGCAGTTTGAAAAATATTATTTTATGTCTACCAGATCTTATATGAAACCTTTAGTTTATGGCAACTTTAGAAATTCCCCCTTCTCTCCAACTTTCGCTCCTGAGCCTAAATTTCTTCCAACCTTCTGCTTCCATATTTTCCTGGCATTCCTCCAATTTCTATCCCAGTAATCTGTTCACTGGATGGATTAGATGGGGAGACAAATTATACGACCCACTGTGTACTTACATACATATACACATGGTGCTGATTGTGAGCAATTTTCACTGGTATTTATGATTATATATGTAAATTATTAGTAACTAACTTTAAACCATTAATTATTGCCTACCAAATTATTTGAAGGTTACAAAAGACTGCAATCTGCAATCATAAGATTTTTTGTTCGTTAAGCCTGTACTTACTTGTTCCCACAATATTTTCATTTTCCTAAATGTAATTCTATATGCCTTAGAACTTTTATTTTTTCAATCTAATTTTTTCCATGTATTTAATGGATTAGAATCAAGATCAGCAAATTCGAGTCTGGACGCAAATTTGAAAAACAAATTATTATGTCGGGAATAAATGATCAATCATGGAAACAATCTCATGTGGGCTTAATGCAGGATTTTTAATCTGTGGTGATTAACTTGCTGTTCTTATTAATGACATGGGTAATTTTTGGTGACTATTTTTCATTGGTTCACATATAATTCTTTTATGTTGAACTTATTGTTAGCATTTGATGTACGTAACTATAGTTTTATATATTTTTATCTGTACACACTTATCTTGCCAAATTTTTAAAAACAATTGGTTCCTTTCCGGATGCCAATTTTGTTTAACGATAAAAAGCTTCCTTGACCCCAAAAGTCGTGTGTTTAATGTATGCAATCAATATTTTAGTTACTGTTACTCTTACTTCAACATTCAAGAACTAGTTTACCATTACTATATTAATTTTTTAAGCTATTTTTGTCATTTTGTAATTACTGCACTGTTCTACCGCATTCCTAGTTTTTGTCGATTAATGACGGCTGTCTCGCTGCTTCTCAGGAACAGCTTGAGCTCTAAAAAAAAGTTACCCGACAGGGAACGGGGAAAATTACCCGACAACGGTCGGGTAAACCTGCAAACTACCCGACAAACTTCTGGAACAAATTACCCGACACGTGTTGGGTAAAATGCAATTTACCCGACACCGAAGCTTCCATAATTTCTACAACTTACCCGACACCAAACACGTGTCTGGTAAAATGCAATTTACGTGTCGGTTAAAGGTACCCGACAGTATTTACATATTACCCGACAGCCCGACATCAATCGGGGGAAATTTCCCGACAGACTCGGGCACTTGCCAAATTACCCGACCGAATATTTTTGTACTACCTACCCGACAATCCGACATACCCAGCAATTTACCCGACACCCGACAATGATCGGGCAAAATTACCCGACACCATAATTTGTTCACACGCTACATCACTTTTGGAGAGTTAAGCACTGTGAGATGAAGTCGGTATCTTGTATAACACAAGGCTGATAAGTCATGTTTAATTTTTCTGTAGGATTACTAATTTGCGCAACTGAAACTTCAGATAATTAATTTCCTTCATTAATAATAAATTGACACTTGGAATAACCAAATGGATTTATTATCCTCTGTGTATTTGCTTACATACCCATCAGAGCAAAGGCTTGCAAGGGAATGATGTTGCACAAGAATACAACAGATGGTCATCAGGAATTGCCACAAGATATCTCCCGATTTCGGTATGGTAAAAATTAAGGTTCTCAACGGATCGGATATATCCGAACGGATACGGATCGGATACGGATACGATAAAACTGAAGATTATCCGATCCGATATTTATCCGAACGGATCGGTTTTGTCATTCGCATCCGAAAAAAATCCCGGATAGGATCGGATACTACTACATAAAATATCCGAACGGATCGGATAGCGACCTTTTGTTTTTCGGATAATCCGACGGATATCCTCGGATATCCGCGGATAAACGAATTTTTGAAAACATGACGACCACTCTAATAATTTATATCTGCTGCAATCACCGACAGGACATTAGTTCGACAATTTCTCAAAACGTTTATACTTTTTTCACTTCATGTAGCTTTTGTAGCAAACCTCAAACCGAACCTTACGAATATATTAAGCATGCCGTCTAGTATTTATGTTATGACCAGAAATTCAGTCATATTTTGAATTTCAGCTGCTTATTCTAGATACCTGTTCTTATAGGCTTCAAATTGTTAAAGGTTACTAATAAGTAAATATTTCAGAATACCTGATAAGCGAAAAAAAACTCAATTCTTAAATTATTTATGTTAAATGTTTTGCCAAGCAAACATATGCATATGCACGGCTTCTTCTGTCATTAGAATACGTTATAAACTGACAGAATATTGTATTTAAAACTAAAAGTCAAACTCTAGGATCAATTTTAGCTTCTACAATTGATTGGTGTATCCGCAGATAGGATCGGATATCCGCGGATAGGATCGGATAGCTCCTTTTTCGTATCCGACGGCTTCGGATAGGATAAATACGTCATCCGAAAATTTACGGATAAGCTTCGGATAAGATTATTTTTAATCCGATGGAAACGGATAGGATCGGATACGCTTCAGTTTTATCGGTAAAAATTCGGATCGGATAGGATACGGATAGGATAAGGGAATTATCCTATCCGTTGAGAACCTTAGTAAAAATTGTACATACAATGGGCTTGTTGGTGTTGTGGATGACAATAGTGCTGTGGCCAGTGGGTGTGGCCGAACGGCGAATTTTCAAACATAAATCGGAGTTTTACAAAGATGCTTTTTTGCTGATTCGCAAAAATTAGAATTTTTCAACTTTTGAAAAAAATTCGTTTTCGTAAAAACGCAAAGCGTAGATATGCACTTACCCCCTTGAAAAAAAACATTTAAGGATAACTTCTACACCCTTTGACCAAATCCGAATATCAAGGTCAAAGTCAATATAAAGTCAATGACAGAATTTGTACAACGTCCAATACTTAAAGTACATCTTCAGCATGTATAGTTAACGAGATCTGAAGTTGTTTATACCTAAGTTTTCCCGTGAGTCTACGGAATTGCATATCCTAATAAATTGCAGTTTTTTAAAGGTCTTCCCCCACAACAACTTTGTTACAAATTTGCACACATGACTGCCTAATTATTGCAAGCAAGTGTCTTATGGTAAATCTTATGGTTGGCGACCAAGTGCTTGGACCCTTAAAAATTGATACTTAAAAAGCAGAATTATCGTTGTCATAATCATAACCTTCAATATTCGAGACGTAACTTGAAGTCTTTCCAATATTAATAGCTAATTAAATTATTTGAACTTCAGTCAAGAAAATTTTGAAAACAATTGAATAAAAAATGAGGTTTTAAAAAACCAAACGAAAATGCTTTACGAATTACAGCAATAATGAACGAAACAAAGCATCTCGGGTGCTACTTCATCTTTTACATCAATTGCTGGCCCAAAAATAATCATTCTACATAAACAATATACCTGAAGAATTTATACCGACACTGGTTATTTTCCATTTTTTAGTTATATTTGTGGAAAACATTAATTCTGGCAAAACGTTTTTAAAGCCTGAGACAGAAGTGCTTAGGCCAATAATAATTATTTGAATATACGAGCATAAACAGCCATCGGCTTCGCCAATGGAAAAAAAAGAAAGCCGCTGAGCTTCGGCCCAAAGGTAAAAATGCTAATAATACTAATCATTATTTAATATAATATTTTTTTATTTTTTAACCTTCATTAAGCTTCGCGCGAAATTCAAAAAGTTTATGACACAGCCAAATTATTGTTTCAAGGATTTTTTGTGCCTTTTTAGCAATACGCTTTTTTACTTTTTGCACTAATTTTTAAATTAGATGTAGCTTTCTTATTGGCTCGTAGATTTGGCGCGAAAATTCAAAAAGTTTATGACATGACCAAATTATTGTATAAAGGATTTTATATTAATTCGTAGAACATATTAGAACTACTGTAGATCATACAGCTATTATACTGAAACAATAGCTTAATTTTCATTAAAGCCGTTAAGCGGTGTTATTAAATTTAAGGCAAGGGTCCATGTGTAGAAATTGCAGGAAAAGAAGAATGAAATATGGGAATTAAATTGTCTACATGTCTAAATAAAGTACTTTCGAATATTCCAAAATCAAGTTGAAGTGTGATTCTAGGAGATATTATTACCCACGCAAACCAGGGAACAACAGGTGTGGGAACGGGATCAGATCCTGAGTAGTCTCATTAAACAACTGGCTGTTCAGTTTCTATTACTGGCTGGCCATTGCTTTGAATATAAAAAAATCAAACTATTATTTCTAGTACAGTAATTTATTATAAACATCAGCAAGGTTATGGCTTTAATAAAAATGTAAAATTTTTCATATTATTATATTATTATGAGAATGAAAATAAAAATGAAAATAAAAATAAAAATGAGAATAAAATGAGGCTTAAATTAAACAAATTTACTTAAATTGCGGAAACTATTAACGAATAAGTACTCCTGACAACACAAGTGAAAATTTAATCTTTCAATTCAACTACGAGGCAACTAAAGTTTTATTTCCCCAATTTTATGCACATCATGTATATGTATTCGCAGAATAAAAATCTGTTCCCATCAACTCAATACAATCCTTTTCGAGCATTAATATCCATTAGTTAGACAGGAGGCAGAGGACATATATAAGCCCTCATGACCTAATATTACCGGAAACTTTATGCGAGAATCTTTCAGTCATTTTCTGAGCCATTGCACAGATTATAATTAAGAAATGTTGCCGACACTAAAATTTACAATTGTTTTTATCACAAAATAATTTATTGTAGTCCGACTACTGAAATTTGGCCATTTCGCCAAAAATCAAAATATAAGGAGGATAGACGCATTTTACCAATGAATCGGAATTTTAAACTTATTTGTAGGGCAAAGCAGCCCTAAATCGAAAAAAAGATTGTGAATTTTTCATGATTTTTATACTTTAAAAATCATGCTAACCAGGAAACATAATTTTTTGGAACGAATAAATGCATAGCTAAATGTTTCATAACTGTAGACACTCTACGCGCAGTTAAGTAGTTTTGGGGTAATCCTTCTTTATTATCTTGCAGCATGTGCAAGATTTACTCGCTGCTTGGAAGGAAAAAATATACCAGTGTGAGCTATTATTTTACCGTGCTGTCAGCTTCAATCGAAATATTTTATTCGATGGACAGAAACCACCATTAGATAAATTTTATGCTAGGCTTTAAACAATTCCTTTTCAAACCAAACGTCCTACATTTAGCAAAGTGAAAAGAGTTCTTGCAGTATTAACCACTATTGAACATTTTGATACATCCAATTTGCTGATATGCGGATTTACTTTGGTTAATCAGACTTTGTGAAATCGCTTATAATTCGTTTTCAATTACAGGAGAAACTTTCAAGATTGCAGTTTTGAAACAAAAGAGGAGTCGCTCTGATGCAGTTAAGACAAGATTTTAGACAGATCTAAATCACCGATAGTCCTTGATGAGCCTCCAACACCTCCTTCAGCCCCGGTAACTCACAGTGAGGGTGAATGTGAAATCATTGAAGTTGAAACGGTTATCGATTTTCAGTCAGAGTTGCAGGTTTGTTATCTGTTTATCCTATATTTTTAATGGTATAATAATAGAATAGCTACTTAACTTAAATATTGGGTAGGAATATGGTGATTGTTTATCAGCCAAAGAGCCAAAGAAGAAAGGGAGCAAAAAAAAACGAAAACTAAAAACGACGAATTCGTTAAACCAACTGGAACATTGGAATTAACTCTGAATCCGAAGGTAATGGAAGGGAAGAACCAAAGTTTAACAAATGAATTATTAACAACTTAAAAACGAATTTTCTAGTGGGGAAAGCTTTTGGAATCAACCGTCAACCTGTTGATATACTCTTTAACACTACTTCACTACGCTACTATGATTTACAGGAAATCGTTTGGTAAGTGAGGACACGGAATTGCACTACAACAGCGACTGTATCTGCGACTAGGTGACGCTAAGTAATTAGTATATGAGCTGGAAAGTCATTTGAACTAAATCTACGTCATACCTCCTTTGTAATAGAACCTCATTAGACTTTAGACTACGGCTGTGATCTGTGATCCAACTTTAAGAGATAAATTGGGGAAATGTTCTTACAACTGGGCAGCAACAAAAGATTGCAGAAGAGTACACATGAGATTTCAAGCCGAATTTCCTGATAAGTATAACTACGCTATGGTATTTATCACCGTTGACTTCAGAATTAGCGTCGATTAATTTTGTAAGCTTCCAATATATGTTTAGTTGTTTTATGGGATTGTTAAATGCCCAAGTTCCTGGTCCATTAACGAAAGAAATGGAAGATCATAAGGCAGAAACACAGAAGGCCTTAAGTAAGATTAAACGGAAGAAATAGAAAATTAAGATGCATGAAAAAAGGAAACAACAAGAGATTGATAAAAAATTGATATCTTAGCGATAGATAGAAGGCTACATAATAACGTTACTCGTTTATCATGCATCCTGTCTTTCAAACTAATTAATAAATGTATTTACTGAATTTTATTTTTTGAATGCCTTGGCAGCCGAGAGAAGAATACTCGGACAAGCAGCAAAAACAGGCGACCAGAAGCCCATTATAATACGATGTTTTGATTGCGCTACTGATAATAATGGCAACTTTCGTTTTGCATATAACCATAATGTATTTGGCACTACTAACTGCCTTGCAGTTCAACTTAAAAAATTCTCCACCCCTTTATCCTTATGAGAATTTTTAAAACTTTATAAGGATAATTTCAAAGTTTATGTGTCATAAACATAGTTTATGAAATGTTTATTTTCATTAAAAGTCTGGTTGGGTTACTCGCAACTGGATAGTCTAAAAGTCTATTATTCACGAATAATCCCAATAATATTAACCATAAATGGCATACTTTATGCGCCTATACGATCCTTTAGGGCCATTAGGATGCTAAGAGGATGAGACTAGTCAGGGAACTACAATTATTAGAGCGAGCCACTACTGAGAATACCTGACAAATTGTCTATGCTTCCATCTATTGGAGTCAAAATTTGTTTCCGAAGCGTTCTCATTAGTTTCAGTTTGATTTAGTTGTCAAAATTGACGGTTTTTCCACAATTTATCGGTCCGACAAAGTAGGTATTGTACTCAATTCACAACAAATGAAGTCTTCCGTATCCTCTTCGCTTTATCCCTAATATTTAGTTTCGTCAATCAATAACTCATTCTATTATTATAAGTGGAAAAAACAGTTGTTTACTACCAACACTATTCAACACTAAAAGAAATTTATTTATTACTTTTGCTTTTTACGAATACAAGTACAGTTACAGTAAACACCCTTAATATTGGCTCATTTCTTATTACTGAGACCGTGGGATTTCGTGTTATGTTCTTGACAAGCTTTAAGATTTTTTAATTTAAATTACGTTATGGCTGGAGTGTGTAGCACCTTGATATTTACATATGAATATGTTCATGTATAAATAATGTAATTTCAACGCTGCAGAATTCATACCGACAGGATAATAATTGTCTAAATTATCTATCTATCTATTTCTCAAATTCTTTATAAGGTTGCTAATTGTTTATCCCATCATTCTAATTCGGAGCCAAGCGTTGTTGTTTTTTATGTGCTTTGACAAACAGTGAGTGTATTGTGTAACTTAACCAATAGTTGAATAACATCCCAGTATTTACATGTCAATTTAAATTTACTTAAAAACCTACGTAGTCAATAGGAATATCTGTTATATACATTTTATATAGGTTTTTGTAATAAATACCATTATTATAATAAGTAATTTACTGTCTTATTTCTTATTATTGGGGTAATCGTTTAGTAACACATTGCATACTTCGAATTTACTTAGACGGATTGCTAGTGTGTCACAACATTCCAATTGGGTGCCAAGTGTTGTCTTTTCTGTCTTGACGCAGCGGGAGTGTATGGTGTTAATTCACCAATAGTTGAATATAATTCCAATATTTAAATTTTAACTAAAGTGTATGTAAAAACCAGCACATGCAATAGACATCCGTTAATCCCCTCAATTTTGTAGTAACGTTTTTATGTGCTTAGTTTTGCACTTTTGCTCAAACACAATAATTATTGCTCGTATTCTACTAGATCAAGTTTATTAAAAGAACCTACCTATTCACCTACGTTTTACCAAAATGGTTTTAAAATGATTTTTAGATCCCAGAAAAACGGTCCATTGGCGTAAACGTAAATTTTGTAATGGTTGTTGGACGATGTACAAACTTGTATTGGCGTAATTTTGCGATGTTGGTGCTCAAAAGTTCGCATTAAAGTAGTTGTTGCTAAAATGAAACATTCAAATAGTTTTTTTGCATGCTCATAGCTGCCTAGGCACGGCACAGTTGTAAGAGAAAGCAAATGAGCATTTGATATCACTCAATAATTTTAATACTTGAATTATTTCAAAACACCTATTACTCACACTATCAACAGTGTTTATCATAAACAGAATACTTTGGCTGAATGATTGAGGATGCTAATCTTATTTGAATGTCATTAATATGTAAATATAAGAAATTTGAATGGCTTGCTAGGATATAAACTAAACCTACGACATTTCTAAAATTGGAGCATCCCAGCTAAACTACATTTAGTTCTGTTTTCATTCAGTTTTCATCGCTACCAATTTCTTCACTACTTTCATTTTCGAAGTTAAAATCGGACTGACTTTCATCTGTATCGGTATCAGTGCTTGCGATTGAAGAATCACCTTCGTTTACATTTTCAATTTCATGACTGTCTAATACATCATCCAACAAGTCGTTTTCGTACATGCTGAATTGATCATCGAACTCATGTAATGCGTCATCAGTTTCATCGACTTCGTCATGGGTAACACAATTTAATGTACGATCTTGCAGTTCAGATGCTGCTGTGCTGGAGCCTCTTCTACTTGTATCATCTGATCTAGAGTGGGACGATAAAAAGTCGCGAACAATCGATACAGTGTTGTACAGTTTGATATCCTTGTATCCATTGTATCGTATCCTAATTAGACTTTCAACCGAATCAGGTAATAAACTGTATCTTTTCCTATCCTTGATAAATGAATACATACTGAATATTGACTCTGGGCTTGATGATGTTGGTGGTGTTGTCAATACACGATTAACTACAGACCTGCTATTTGTGGTCCACAGTACATTATCTACACTTAAAAAATAATTCCAGAAAATTTCAGGTGAGCAATTAACCTTTTCATCGAAGCTGTTGTGATAAACAATTGATTCAATTAGATTGTGCCACTGGTGTAGCAACTCGCTTATATTAAAACCCCATTGTAACCTTACATTTAACTCTTGAATCTCTTCACTAGCGTAATCCGCAATTTCGTCGTGCACAACCGGAATATTAGTCGGCAAGAATACGTCATATAAATCTACTACTGATGGTGGAAAATATGCATCCAATTCATTCATAAGTGCTGATATATAGCTGCCTGTTAAATTTTTAATGCAAACGTTCGTTACGTTACAGTCTGGCTCATTCAACTCGATGTTCTTAAAATGTATCCTGTGTTCTTGAAAGTCATCGAAGTCAACATCTTCTAACTCTTCACTATGATCTGACACTATTACAGAATTATTTAGCAAGTACTGCATGTTTTTACCTGGTGTGTGTAACAAGCTGGAAATAAAAGCACGCATATCTTGTCTCATCGAAAATGTCCCGATTAAAGTGTTCCCTTTCTTTTGTAATAATCCTGAATACTTTGCAAGCTCGTCTACGGCGTCTGCTGTAAAGCAAATAGTTGAAACAAGAGTTGGATCTTTTAGTTTTTCAAGTAAGTATCTAGCTTCTTCCCTTACATGTGCTCTATAGGAAATGTCTACTGAAATTCTAGTAAATGTTTCGATCAAAACTTCGTAACGTGTAATAATAGGTACCATTGCCCGGTAACGATGACTTACCCAACGCATTGTTCGTATACGTTTTAGCTCAAACCGGTTGAATCCGAATTCATCAATAACTTCCCGAAAAACTAAATTACGTTTTCCCGACTTCTTTGACATAAATGTGCAAAGTCTATTGATAAATTTGTCTACAAATACCAAGTAATCGAACTTCTTATATGCCCGCGTAGCGACAATCTCAAGGCGGTGGCAATGGCACCACACTGAAACCAGTTCGTTGTCAGTATATTTGTTTAGAAGTTCTCGAAACGTATTCTTAACATTGCTTGCACCATCCGTCGCTAAGGCAACAGTTTGCTCCCGAATTACATCCTCAATGCCATCTTCTTCTACATGTGATATAAACAAATTGAATATGTTTTCCCCACTCTCACTTGTTGTTACTTCCATTACGCGATAAAGGAAGACGCCGATCTGGTTGTCAATTCCATACGTCTGAAACAAAACGGCAATTGTAGAGTAACCCCCACAATCTGTTGAACCATCTAGAATGATACTCAATTCGCGAGGACGTTTGCGTAGGCGGTTCACAAAATCGTCGTGTAAAGATTTGCTAATGGATCTAGAAATGACACCCATGGCAGTTTCTGTATTGTATAAGAAACCTGTGTCTACATTAAAGAAATGTAACATATTACCTAAAAGTTTAAAGCTTCTAAATGAAAGATTCATGTGTACACTGTAAATTACTGATATAATTAAATTCTCGGTTGCCTTGATAAATGTACGGAATGGTCCTTCAGGACGTTCAAACTCAACCCTTAGTGCTTCTCCTGTTTTTCCTTCATCAATTATGCGAAGGTAATCCTCGGCAATTATATGAATTACGCTATTCTTATGACCTTGGATAAGTTTTTTGTTATACGCTCTTGCTCTAATTGCCTGCGTATTCGTCAGCACGTTCGTCCAACCGGCTCCTTTACCAATTAATCCGGCAAAATACATACTTCCGGGCCGGTCAACTATTATCGCCTGATTGACAAGGGTTGTGCAATATTTACACCGGAACTTTTTTGTATCCAACAGATATTCCAGCCAGCTACAAGTACCGGGTGACATAACAACGTCTATACTGATGGGACGAAGGGGCAAATTTTGGATTGATTCTAGTTGATCCTGGGGATACCTTGAGCAATCCACCCATTGGTGAGGCGTTTCGGCCCTCAGTAAGTATTCAAATTCGTGTTGATCTCTTGGTCCAGACTGAAAAACTGTTGGATCCTCAATGTCATTTAATTCTGCCAGGTTTAAATTCATTTGAAAAGCATTGGGATTTCGAAAAAAATTCGATCTTTCCTGTGGTGTAGCGTAAAACGAGTAACATCCGTTGCTTACTACTTTCGCACGCTTATTGTAACTGTCCGGGAGCGTGAAGGTATTCGCACAATCGTTTGATGCTCCTGGCGATGGGATTGTATACTTCATTAAGCTGGGTTGCATTGGTAGGGAAAATGTTTCTTCTGTTTTGGCTACACACCGAGATAATGACTTTCCCGGATCATTTGTACCCCAGTCGCGTAGTAATGAGGATTGCAAAATCGATGGTTCATACCCAAAATAAAATTTTTTGAAGTACTCACAAAACATGAAAGGTGTTTTTGATCCAAGAAGGTAATAATCTTGAGTATTTCTTATTATTGTATTTTCCAAACGTTTGTCTACTTTCAGTGAACGAAATTCGGATCCAACATTAAGTAGTTTAATCTTCTCAAGCACAGTTTTTTTTTCATGACGAAGTAAAAAAACTGCGACAGGATAATCCACTCTCTGAGGAAAGTTGGTGGTTGGTCCTGATGGTTTCGTGGAAAACTCACAGACCGATGTGTTTGCGTTAATGTTAGGAACATTGTCATTTCCAATTGTATAGAACCAGTTTTCGTTTACTTCCTGTAAACCCTCGGGCTTGCAAACTCCAAGCACAAAACCCAAGTGGCTGACAAAAATGATTTTGTAATTTCGCATTTCCATTTTGTTAGTCGACTGGAAAGGAGTATTTAGACAAACTCTTGTTAGTTCAATGAATTGTTTTTCAGTTCCATCGAATAGATTAAATTCATTAAAGATGATTCTGCAACCATTTTTCATCCAAGCAACTGGTAGTGTCGACCCATCCGTTCGAATACATTGACTCCGAAAATTTGTCACGACCGCCAAAAACACAACCCTGCAAAATGGATTAATCCCCATTTTTAAAAACAGAATATCCTCATGTAAACAACGATATCAAAATTATATATCCACAATAACTGGGGGTTAGCTTGAGTTCATACAGTAGACCAGTTTTTAAAAATTAATTCAAAATATTTCTAAAATCCTTTTGATAAAAATGTTAGTTTATGGAACTATACATTTAGACGCAGGTTGCTTTAATATGTAAAACCTGTAAATAAAGTTGTTATTAAATATGGTATGCAATTTTGGTTGTGGAAAAGAAACAAAGCATATTTTACAATACATTTTGGTGTGCCTTTTCCCAACTCTGCAATATAGTTGGAGTGTAGGTGGCAGTATATACGAAAATAATCCTGTGTTTCAAACCAGTTTTAATATCAGGTGAATCTTGTCAGACCTGAGTTCTTAAAATTAGAAGATATTACACTCAACTGAATCTCTACAAGTCTTATACATTTGTATAAGACTATAGAATATAGAATACTTATATATAATAACTAGTACATCTACAGTGTACTGAATTATTTTACACGTAAACATTTTTAAATTAGTTTTTGTTTTCATTGAAGGTGATCGTATGCGGAAAAGCAGCCTTTATTTTAAGACTGGGAAACTGAATAGGAACGGAGGTTTTCGGAATTAAATCTGGACTGGTAAGCATCGGGACAAAGGTTTTTTCAGAATTATATCGGGGCAATACTTTCTTATAACGATGTATCTGGGATTAATATGCACTTATGCATACTTAAAAATATATATATAAGACACAAGCAAAACTACATGTGTACAATTTGTGTAAAGCCAACTTGTGATATCAAAGAAACATTTCACGGAGGAGAAATGTCCGATTGCACTGAAAGAAGTACATTATTAAATAAAACAACTTTTATCTTAATTTGAACATAGCGTGTAAGCACGATGTGATTAGACATCACTCGAGAATGTTCTACTAACGGAACCGTACATTGCAATACTGGAAACGTTCAATGCAGCGAAATGAAAGGAAATCAGCATTTTTGTGTTTAGGAAAAACATCGGGAGTGAGCGTGGGACGGATGGGATTTAGCTCCATTTATATCCCTGAATAATGTGTGGGAGATTAATAAAAGTTTGATTCTGCTGAGACTGAGTTGGACGTTCAATGAAATAAACAAGGACATGGTGGGTAGAGTTTATCCCAGCAATTATGGGAATGTTCGGGAGTGGAAGTCACAACTAGGGAGTTTGACGCGAAGTAAATACAGTGAATCCTCCATATAATAGGGTTTCAGTTGTCATTTATAGAATCGTGTTCTATATGGTGGTAACTTGCTCATAGTGGACTGATGAGCGTTGCCCTGCAGTTAAAACTGTGCCTTGAAGTAGATGAAGATAATGGTCAACCAGTGCGAACGAAGAAATGCAACTCACACAAGCCCGAACCAATGACACTGCTGCTTGGAGTTTAAATTGATTGAAGGTATTTTTTCCATAAATCCTCATAATGATTACGTCTAGTGTTTCCAATTACTAATGCGTGAATATTTTTAACGAATGTGTTATGATGAGAGTAGTAAAATTTGGTTTGCTGCATGCGAAAATAAATTTAAAATGTTGACTTTCTTGGATGAGGCTTAATGTATGTTGATAACCACATGCATATGTATGTACAACTAACAAATTATGAATAAACACAGTCAACTCCCATTTTCAGGGATGCTCAGGGAACGAGCAAAAATTGCCTCTTATAAGAATTCTCCCTTATAAGCAGTTTTATAGTAGACAGGAATCGGGACGGCAAATCCCAATACAGTATATGCAAAAATCTTTTATAAGTGTCAAGCCAATGCATCATTTTATAAGGCAATGCATTTATAATGAAACTGTAGATTAAATAACTTTAAAATTACAGCATGAAAGCTATTAAGCTAAAATTTCCACCCAACATGACGTTATCAGGGTACTCTTATACGCCTACCAAAAAAGACTTTAAAGGAGCTACCGCTATAATGAGTAACGCTTCAAAGGCAAAAATTGTCATATAATGTGGCTTGGGAGAAGGCCATAAGGCGAGTCGACTGCACGCTTAAATATTTTAAAATTAAACCTTGGTTATTATTGAAGACACTATTATGGGAATAGCAAGATTCGGAGCATCTATATTAAGACTGGGATTCTGAATAGAAAGGGAGGTTTCCTAGATAGAATATGAACGGGATAGGATCGGGATAAACGTTTCTTTTCTGGCAGAAATCAAGACAACTTTTTATACCGATGATGTCTGGACGGGACAAAATTTCTTGCAGCACTAAAAAATTTCCGCAGTAGAAGTTAAACAATGTGTTATCGTATACAAAAAATATTCTAGAGGAGAAGTTTAAAGAATCTAAACTTTTATTGTCATTTACTAAATCCCGAGATTAGAAATTAGCCCCATGTGATGGGATTTGGCATCTCAAGGGAATACTCTAAATAACGGAACAATACTGGAAACGTTCACTGCAGCGATTTTATGACTGTAGGAAGTAAAGTGTATAATTTGACCTAAATTGATATGCACATATTATATAACTTGTATACTAACTAATACTAGTCAAACTGTCGCTTTGAGTTTAGAAAAACATAGGGAGCGAGAGTGGGACTGATATGTATGAAGACGGTTGGGACTGAAACTGAGGTAGACTTATGGATTGCCCTGATTCAAGTGCAATGACTGAGCAAAATGTTACACGTACAGCATCAAGCAATCAACAATAATATGGCCTATAATTATTTAAAGATGCAGAATTAAATATATATAGTATATATAACCAGGGTAGAGGTTCACTTTTTAACACAAGGATTACATTTTATTCACAGCAACGTTTCCAGCTTTTACTCTTCGTCAGGCAAACAATATACTAGTAGTAAAATTCAATATATTGTACATTACAATCAATAAAAATTCAAAAATTGAAATTATTATTTTTCGATTAATCAAAATGATCATTAGCGTTTTTTAAAAATCTGAATTAGACAAGCCATTAAAATTTTGTTTTTAATTAAAATTTAATTTTTTAAATTGATTACTAAGTTTTTGTCTCTTCCAACGTTACCTAATATTTAATGAACCCTATAGAAACATTAAATTGAATAGGGGTATCTGCCTCCTTATTTACAGAAAATAAAATGCTCAAAACTGGCCTCTTCCTTCCATTGTTCCCCTATGCATCCATTTTGTAACATTTTAGTTTGAGATGATGCGAAGATTGTTTTATATTGGAATTTATTTGGAAGTTCAAACTAATAATGCTAAGCAAAAATATGGGTTCTGGGGATAATTGTTCTAATTCATAGAGAGACCGTTGCAACAACTAACAATGAACAACGGCTGGAGAACAATACCTTAAAAACGGTTTTTGGTTTTTAATTCTTTCTTTTGAATTAAATGACATGCTCACAGGAAGATTGCACGAACTTGACCATGAAGTTTCATGGTCGTTATTCTTTCCCTTTACCTGACCCTGAACTTAACTTGAAGGTGAAGTAAATTTGTCTTACTTGTTCTTGAACTTGATTTGTCTTAGAAATTCATGGTTAAGCCGGACGGAGACGATTCTTCCCAGAGAAGAAATAGTTCCTGCAGCGAGAATTCTAGGGGGATAGATTTTTTGTGAACAGGGTTATTTAAAATCTGTGACCTATTTTGCTTTCAAGTTTTTGATGGAGGCGTCTGAAAATGGGATTGTAGCATTAATAAATAAAGCAGCTTTGATCTTAATTTGCACATAGCGTGTCAACCCGTAGGGGACTCTACATCTCTAGAAATCTTAAAAACAACATAACTTCAAATATACAATTACGGAATAGTACATTGCATCAATGGAATGCAGCGATAATATTACTGTACGAAGTACCGGACATAATTTGAGCTACGAGAGGACTAATCGAAATTGAGTTGGTAAAAAAATAAGCTTCAGATTGCATTCTAAGAAGCAAATTTCAAGTCATTACACGTAATTACATGCCCCAACGTGAGTTACTGCTTTCATAACAAAAAGACCTTTTTATTTGAAACATTTCAACCAAAAAAAAGCTTTTGAAATTAAATAAACATTTCTACAATTTCTCAGGTTATTCTAACAATATTACATGAATATGTAAAACAACTCTTGCATTTTGATTAGTTTTTGCATAGAAGCGTATCAGCACGGTAGGTATTCACATCTTGAGAAATCTTAAAAAAATTATAGTTAATGTACCCAATATCCACAGCAGGGAATAGTCCGTCGCAGAAGTGGATCCATTAACTCCAGCGATGTTATCACTAAGAGAATGGAAGTACGTAAAATGATTGGAAATTATGTACATATCACATTTAACCAATTTTATACAATATTTTACTTTGTGATTCCGCAATCCAGTGAACTTCTAACAAAGTATTCTGGCAACTCTTCAAAGTCCCCAATCATTCTACAGGGAACAAAATCTTCAGAACTCCATACACAATGCTTGCGCTGTAAACACGTAACACAGTCTTCTGTGTAAAGGCAATCTGAAAATCGTAAATCTTTATTAAATACTGTCAAGCAAAACAAAGGCGTACACAAATGAAACCATCAATGAACTATCTATATGTGCTATCTCTTTGCAAACGGATGAGCAGTATGTTCAACAAAATTACACACTACATGACGGAACATCGATGGTACTAGATAAACGATGTTAGAAATTTAATCATTGGCACAAGAAGTTCACCCATTATAGCAATTAATTATAGCAAAATTATTAATAAAAATTATTACAATAAAAAGTGTGGGCGCAGCTAAGCAACCAGCGTTTACTTGTTAGGTCTTTAAACATAGCGGTTCCACACTCACAATCCGTAAAAAGTAAACACCCTTGATTATCTATTTTTTGAAATTTTAATTTTGTAATGCATCCAATTTTTGAACTCGGAGAAAGAATACAACGCAATGTGTAATGCTTCCATCCTAATGTACGGGGAAGGAGGAAAATTGTTCGGAGTACATTTGTGGATATGCCATGAACATATTTGTTAACAAATGGTTTTTTAACGATTCATTTTGGTGAAACATTCACAATTTTTTATAGCATGAATCTGTGTACAGAACCTGGGTAGGTGGTCCAAAACCTGAATTGTACATGTATTTTTTAAATACGGACTAGTTAGGTTTAGTTTATTTTGTGCTTAAAGTTACAAACTCTTTACAATCTACAGCAATCTTGCTACTTTCAATTTTTGCCCATTTTAAAGTTTCGGCATGTAAGCACTGTGCTGCTGGGCATACCTTATAATCTCAAATAGCAAACTTTCCACTTAAACAGGATGATAAAATCAAATTTTTAATTGTGTGCTAAGTTGGTAGATATTTCCTACAACGAACTCTATGATATGGCTCTGAGATGATAATACTTACCTTCCGCGTCTTGAAAGTCCATCACAAGGCTATAGGGTGTCAATAATTGTAACTGGAAATTATTTTGCTTGGGTTTATTTTGTTTTAGCCTTTGGAATTTTCGGGTATTGAATTAAATAATTATATTAAAAATTATTGAAGTGGTTTCAGCAGCACAAGTTGAGCAACGTGGATAAAATATCGATCATATTTGATATCAATTTAAAGAAATGCTAGCCGGTATATGAATGAGTTGTAGTATGTCGTCACAATAGAAAGGAAACAAAACTCCGGCAAACGGAGTTTTGTTGCACAAGCGGGTCCGAAAGAATGGAATTGCGTTGCAGATATATTAGTGTCCTCTCCAGCACATACATTCTAGCGATAACAACTGAAAAGTGTAACTACTTTCAATACAATGGAGTTTACAACTTTAATCAATTGTTCCTACATATAAAGCTTATGTGAAAGAATGACACTCTAATTTTGTCTATGTAGGTTATAGGTTGTTAGGTTTTGCATACATTTAAGTGGAAATGTCGATAACCCCACTTATTGTCCAAAGCACAGAAAAGGTAGGTACACTTGGCTTGCAAGTGGAATGCTTTGGCAAATAATTATCACGCCTTCGAAAGAAATTCTAAACATGCGATATGGTTTTTATGCAATTATTAACTTGTTAGCTTGATTTTTGCATTTCTGAAGTGCAAGTATTTTTACATGAACATTTTCATATGTAAGTAAGTTTCTATGTGTTTCCTTCATTCGCATGGACACCCTCTCGAGGGATGAGGTTCTCCCTCGCCCTCATCTTTTACTCTCAATTTCTAGGGAGTTTCTCTTCAACACAAAAGGGTCCCATATAAATGAGTGCAAATGTATATATCTTATTAAATGGTATGCCCTGACCCTCACTATCTTGTAACACGCACACTCTGCGACACTTTCCTGTATATTGAAACCTCCTTGTTGACATTTTCTAAATATGATAATAATTTAATTAATAAAATTTATTAAAACACTCTTTTAAGTTCCAATTAGAAGATTTCAATCGTTATGACAAGTCACAGTCTCATGATGAGCGAGTGAAATGATGAAAAATGAATAGAAATAACCAATAATTAGGAAAGCACAAACATATGAAGCCAACATCACCGGAATATTTGTTGTTAGCTTTCAAGCCCACAGATCGCCCCCTCGGATCAATAGTGAGACGTTTCGGTTGTAAGCCTAACGCTACGCGAGTATCTAGTATGCCATTCAATAGCGTTTATGCAGGAAGTTCAATCAAATTTGAAAAAATATAGTCACATCTGATCTACCTGCATGTCCGAAGATGACAACTAAATAATCCATTCTTTCATGCTGATACTTGCGCAAGCCGGAAGGTCTCTACGTAGCTGCGGACCATCTGAACTGACGAAATTATTTAATTCCAGTACATAATACAGAACAAAAACAAAAATTCCCTCATAATTAAGTCTCTAATTCGGAACTATTATTTTACAGAATCATTCGAAGGTCGATCACCCAAACCTAATTTGAAGGAGAAGTCAACCCTGGAGGAGGAGGTGAGGCTGGCGGGGCCCGCAAGCCTGGAGGAGCCGGCGATCCTGGCGGAGGATAGTAAGCTGGAAGAGCTGGAACCGTGGAGGAGTAGCTTCTCCTGGAGGAGCTCATCAGCCTGAGGGGCCCAGGAACAGGGAGCAGGCAACCCTAGAGGAGCAGGTGATCCCGGAGGAGCCCGTAAGTCTACAGAAGCAGGAAGCCTGGAGGTGGAGGTGATCCTTGAGGAGCCTGTTAGACTGGAGAATCCGTCGATCATGGAGAACCCAGTAACCTTGGAGGAGCCCGCGAGCCTGGAGAAGCCGGCGATCCTGGAGGAAACCACAACAGTTGAGGAGCCCGGAACCCGGGAGGATCCCACAACCCTGCCGGAGCCCGCAGCCGTGCAGGAGCTCGCAAATCTGGAGGAGCCTGCACCCCTGGAGAAGCCCAAAACACTGGAGGAGAGTGCAACCATGAAGAAGACTGCCACCCCGGAGGAGCAGGCAACCCTCGGAAAGCCGGCAAACATTGAAAAGTGCCACCGTGGAAGAGCAGGCACTCGGGCCAGGAGGACGCAACGCTCAAGGAGCAGGCGATCGTGGTGGTAAACGCAACCCTGGAGGAGCCCGCTGGACTGGAGAAGCAGGCAATTCAGGCGGAGCCGCAAGCCTGGAAGAGAAGGCAACCCTGGAGGAGTAGGTGATCCTGGAGGAGCCCGCAGGTTTGCAGGAGCCCACAACTCTGAAGGAACCTGCCACCCGGAGGAGCCAGCAGGCCTGGAGGAGCAGGCTATCCTGGCGCAGCCGAGGGCCTCGAGGAGAAGGCAACCCTGGAGCAGCAGGCGCTTATGGAGGAGCCTGCAAATCCAAACGAGCCTGCAGGCCTTAAGGAACCGGCAATCCTGTAGGATGTCGCAACCCCGGACGAGCCTGCAACCCTGGAGCCCGCAGGCCTTAAGGAGGCGGCAATCCTGGCGGAGCTTGCAAAACGTGAGAAGCCTGCATACCTGGAGGTTCCCACCAGCCTTAAGAATCAAGTGATCCTGGAGGCGCTCTTGGCGTTGCCGCAAGCCTGGATGAGAATGCAATCCAGGAGGAGCTGGTAATCCAGGAGTAGCAGGAACCCTGGAGGAGCAGGCGATATTGAAGGATACCCCAACCTTAAAGAGCACTGAACTCTGATAGAGCCCGTAACCCTGGAGGACCCCGAACCCTGGAGTAGATCACAAACTGCAGAAGTCTGTAACCCCGAAGGAGACCGAAACCATGGGGGACAAGGCAACCCTGGAGGAGTAGGTAACCCTTGAGGAGCAGGCAAACATGGCGGAGCAGGCAACCATGGAGGAGCAGGTAACCCTGGAGGAGCCCGCAACCATGGAGGAGCTCGCATGCCTTGAGGAGCAGCTAACCCTGGAGTAGCCGGAAACCCTTCCGGAGCAGGTAACCCTGAAGGAGCAGGTAACCCTGAAGGAGCAGGTAACCCTGAAGGAGCAGGTAACCCTGAAGGAGCAGGTAACCCTGAAGGAGCAAGTAACCCTGCAGGAGCAGGCAACCATGGAGGAGCAGGCAACCATGGAGGAGAGGGAAACCCTTTCGGAGCAGGTACCCTTGAAGGAGCAGGTAACCAAGGCGGAGCAGGTAACTCTGGAGAAGCCGGAAGCCCTTTCGGAGCAGGTAACCCTGATGGAGCAGGTAACCCTGAAGGAGCGGTCTACCATGGAGGAGCAGGCAACTATGGAGGAGCAGGTAACCCTGGAGGAGCCCGCAACCATGGAGGAGCTCGCAACCCTGAAGGAGCAGAAAACCACTGAGGAGCAGGCAACCATGGAGGAGCAGGCAACAATGGAGGAGAGGGTAACCATGGAGGAGCCCGTAACCATGGAGGAGCTCGCATCCCTGGAGGAGCAGGTAACCCTGGAGTAGCCGGAAACCCTTTCGGAGCAGGTAACTTTAAGGAGCAAGTAACCCTGGAGGAGCAGGCAACCATGGAGTGGCAGGTAACCCTGGTGGAGCGCGCAACCCTGGAGAGCAGGTAATCCTGGAGGAGAGGGAAACCCTTTCGGAGCAGGTAACCTTGAAGGAGCAGGTAACCATGGCGGAGCAGGTAACCCTGGAGGAGGCGGAAGCCCTTTCGGAGCAGGTAACCCTGATGGAGCAGGTAACCCTGAAGGAGCAGAAAACCACTGAGGAGCAGGCAACCATGGAGGAGCAGGCAACCATGGAGGAGCAGGTAACCCTGGAGGAGCCCGCAACCATGGAGGAGCTCGCATCCCTTGAGGAGCAGGTAACCCTGGAGTAGCCGGAAACCCTACCGGAGCAGGTAACCCTGAAGGAGCAGGTAACCCCGCAGGAGCAGGCAACCATGGAGGAGCAGGCAACCCTGGAGGAGCCCGCAACCATGGAGAAGCTAGCAACCCTGAAGGAGCAGGTAACCCTGAAGGAGCAGGTAACCCCTGAGGAGCAGGCAACCTTGGAGGAGCAGGCAACCATGGAGGAGCAGGCAACCATGGAGGAGCCCGTAACCATGGAGGAGCTCGCATCCCTGGAGGAGCAGGTAACCCTGGAGTAGTCGGAAACCCTTTCGGAGCAGGTAACTTTAAAGAGCAAGTAACCCTGGAGGAGCAGGCAACCATGGAGGAGCAGACAACCATGGAGGAGCAGGCAACCATGGAGTGGCAGGTAACCCTGGAGGAGCGCGCAACCCTGGAGGAGCAGGTAATCCTGGAGGAGAGGGAAACCCTTTCGGAGCAGGTAACCTTGAAGGTGCAGGCAACCATGGCGGAGCAGGAAACCATTAATGAGCAGGTAACCCTGGAGGAGCCCGCAATCCTGGAGGAGCAGTCAACCCTGTAGGTGCTGAGAAACCTGGAAACCTACCAGTAAAGACGTGTTTGCTTGACATTATGAAAGATGAAAAATATAAATGATCATTGAGTAACCAATGGTTTCTGCCTTTGCATCAGATTCTCCGGCATTCACGAAAGTAATTGGTTACTGAGGATGAGCCTTTCCATTTTTGTTTAATTTGCTAAGTTCTAACAAAATTACAATTCATTATTGCACTCAGTATTCAGTTTTCATTGAGTCCGTGTTGAAGCCGGAGGTTGGTTTAACGGGAGGTAAAACGTTTATTGTTGAAGCTCTGTAAATGTCCGGAGTCACCGTTTCTACCACAAGGATTGATTATCTTATGGCGTAATCTGATTTTGAATTTTAAACCGCTATTTTCAAATTTAATAAATAATGTAATTATTTATACGTGCATTTTTATGTAGGCCTAAATGCCCAGCACTCCCTTCTTCTACTCCCACTGCGGAAGCTAGCGACACGGAGAGCGTCCTTGTGCGACTCCTGTTTGAAGCGGTTGGCACTTTGTTACTTATCGTAACAATAAGGGTCATTAGGTACCTAACTCACCAGGCAGCTCCTGGTACGTGCTTGGAGAGATGGATCGCGAATATTGATTTTAGCCCTAGCGACTTCATCACTAGTCGGATGATACAAGTGCAAACCGTGTCCAGGCCGACAGAAAATCCGCACCTTCCTCAGTTGCACACTGGTGTCATAGCTACAATTGATGGAAGCCATCACCAATTAGAGCAAGTGTGTGTGTATTCATAGTCATAAGTTACAGTTTGTTAATTAGTTATTGTTGACAATGCGTTCACATTTCTCAACCCATAGCTGTTCACGAGCTTAAACGTCTCCTTGTCTATTTATTCTTAATAAAACAAGTAAAACTCTATTCCGGTCCTATTCTATTCAATATCACTTTTAGTGGTTCAAGTAAAATGTATTCATAGACCAAACTTTTACGTGACTCAGTATTCAAGTCTAGTCTAGCCTCAGGTCTAGTCCACAATATGTGTTACCACGGGTGGTACTTAAAATTCACGTACTGATCCTGAATTATAACTGTTGTTTCTTTTTCGGTATAACTGAGTACATAATTGTAGTAAAATTTCATTGACCTGAAGATGGAAGCAACACGAAGATTAAATGTGAAAAAAACAAACATTGGATGATGCCTATGCAACTCCGTAGGGAAGCTCATGGGAACAGGACCAACCCGGGTATTTGGGTACAGGAACAGGAACAGGTCCAAAATGGGTACAGTTTAAAAGTTCCCAATTGTAACAGGAACAATACAGGTACTTTTATTTTGTACCCAGAAACCCGTGACCACCATCACACACAGGTACAGGAACGAAAGTCGTTCCTGTTTGTATGTTCCCAATAGGAACAGGTCCACACTGTGGAATGACCCATATTTAAACGTGTGGACCCGGGTACTTTGACGTTTTTGAACTTCGATCATTTCCAAAACACCAATGAACGCTCGAAATGAATTTTGAGCATGGTCTGAATATAAGAATGTGAAAATTGTACATACATGACTATGCATATCATTCGCCATGCTCTTTAGTTGCTTTAAAACTAATCATCGTATTCCTCATTGAACTTATTTTGCATCAAAGTAATTACTTCAGTTTGAACATGGATTCAGCAAGCAATTCCATTGAAATAAATCTTGATAGTGACCACAATAGTGATACAGAAGAAAATGCAAACTCAAAACAGAGGTCTGACGTGTACAGTCATTATAAATATGACAAAAAAAATCAAAAATTCCAGTGCAATTACTGCAGGTAGGTTCTATTATAATAAAGGTAGTAATAAAAATTAATTATTTAAATTCTAATTTATATTATAGTTTGATAGCATTATTCTTATTTCATCTAATGTTACCAAATAATTCTTTTGCCGCATATTTACTAACGTTATTAAAAAGTATTGATAATTAAATATATTACTTAATTTAAATATTTTTTTCAATTAGGAGCACATTAAAGAGAGATCCAACTAATTCCACTGGAAACATTCGAAAGCACTTACGAAGAAAACACCCTGGTGTTCAAATTTCAACCCCAAAATCTACAGCGGCTGATGTGTCAAAGTTTTTTAAGCCCAAGGTAAGTGTTCCTAATACTCTCGGAATTTCCATTAATTTTAGAGAACTGTAATTCACTAAATAATTAAAAACTAGCAATGTTATAATAACTATTTTTTCAAGTTTAATAGTTTCCAATTTGGTTATTGTTCGAACATAAATTCTATTTCTAAATAAATAATACTTATGTAATAATTAATTTAATTTCCCGGTCCAGCTATATTGGTATTTTTTTTGAATGTTTATTAACCAAACAATTGTTACGTTCCTAATCATATTTAAAAAGTGAAATACCACAAATGTGTTCAGTGCATAGAAAATCAGCCTTAAAAACTCACATGTATGATTTGTTTTATAGACATTTGTTGCAGAAGAATTCGAAAGGCATCTTCTGCATATGGTGATAATGACGAATCAACCTATTTCCATTGTGTCGTCTTCAGCGTTTCAAGAATATTCTTGTTATGGCCGACAAATTAATTCCTTAATTAGTAAGGACACACTTAAACGCCGCATTTTTGGCATGTACGACGACGAAAAAGCACAACTCAAAAAGGATCTCAATGTAAGATATATGATAAAAATATAAACCTGTATGATGTAAGGTTCTAAAATTAAATACAACATAAATACACAAAAATGTATATAATGTTTTAGGCTGCCCCAGGAAAAATCTCCCTAATTCTTGATTGCTGGACCTCTAAAAACTTTTTCTCGTTTCACGGAATTATTGCTTCGTGGATTTCCGAATCTTGGGAGTATAAAGAAACTTTAATTGGAATGGATATCTTAAATGGGAGTCATTCGGGAAAAACCCTTGCTAAATCCTTGTTTAAAGTTATCAAGGAATTTGGGATTGCTGACAAAATACTGGGCGTGACAACGGATAATGCTGCTAATTGTGACACAATGTTTAAGGAATTTGCAAGTGAATGTGAAAACATTGTACGACAACTTTATCGTTTTGTAAACTAAATGATCTAGTCATTAATTTGTATTAATCAACTGGATATACTGTTTTGTTTTAAATTATAGGGTGTGCATTTTGATATACGTAATCAGCGCGTAAGGTGTCTGGCACACGTAGTTAATTTGGCATGTCAAGATGCTATTGCCGTTCTCAAGACAATTCGTGTGTCTGATGTCGATATTTCTGGACTTAGTGACTTCGTATTTGATTCCCAATCGGATGAAACGGATTCTGATACAACAACTTCAGAATCGAGTGAAGAAGAAACAAGTCATTCAGATATTGGAATAGAACCTAAACAATCTTTGTACAGTCGAGTAAGTGTGTTAAGGCAAATATAATGTTTTCACGGAATAATATTGCTCTTGCTCTTTAGGATGGTGTCAGTCTAGTACAGAGATGCGCAAATGAAATAGCCTTCCTTCAAGCCTTCGAAGGCGAAAATTCAGTAAAAATTTCCCCTTCAACATGTCGCAGAATGAAGCCTTCTAAAAAATCTGCCTTCCTTCAACCTTCCTTCCAAAATACATACACTCATTTTTGCCTTCAGCCTTCTTCTAAAAATAGCCTTCCTTCAATTTTAAACTACAACCCGCGTAAAAACGTTTTGCACCAGCAGGATTCAGTGCATTGAAGAGAGCGGGAACACATTGTCAGTTTTAAGGTCACGAATTTGCTGTATTGTTGCGGTAGGAGCAAAACGTCGTTGCATATGCTATGGTTTCACGTTATAGATATTTCGTGTACCTGGAAGCCTTCACGGCCTTGGAGGGCTAATATTTAGGAACCCTTCCTTCACAGTCCTTCACTGCTTCAGAAAAAAGTATCACCATCCTTCCATTCCTTCTGCAACGGTAAGAAAGTTACCTTTCCGCCTTCAAAAAAGCCTTCTTGGAAGGCTAGCCTTCGAAGGCTGCGCATCTCTGGTCTAGTAAATAGACCTGTCCGTAAGCCCTTGTGTCCGTAAGCACGATAACTCAAAAACTACTAGACCGATTTTAATTAAATATTTTATGGACATTTGTGTCAAAGGTATGGCTGAGTTCGTATTTGGTTGAAATCGGCGGGATAGTTTTTGAAAAAACAATTCTTGGAAATTTGGACTTCAAGTCAAATGAAAGTTATATATTTCCTAAATGACTGAATCTATGTCAATGAAAATTTTTGTGAAAATTTCTTAGGTAAATGCTATTGGTTATTGCTTATGTGGCTGAAATTGGCCCGTTTTTTCTATAAAAATCGAGAATTTCCAAAACATTCACAATTCATCCTACTTTAACGGCGGTAGCTAACGCCACTCTACGTAAAGCGGGAAATTAGCGTATCTATGATTTTTGATTCTAGATTCGAACAGCAATTCAAATGGTACGCAAATCCACGGTTTTGCGAGAATCATTTAAAGAGGCATGTCTACTTAAACGAGTCAAGCACAAAACGCTAACTTTGGATGCTCCTCATCGCTGGAATTCTACATTTTATATGCTTCAAAGGGTCTCTGAAATGCGAGAGGTTCGTCTATAATTTAGTGTACTTGAGATACTGGCAAAGTTACCGTTTTTCTGGATTTAGCTTATTGCATCTTCTACCAGCTTAATCTGGAAAAATAAATACTAGTGTAAAACAAAAATGAAATTCCTCTTTAGCCATTAGATTGTTTGATTCGAAATCAAAGCAAGCTAGCAAGTTTTCAAGTTGCTGAAGAAGAGTGGAATCTAATATCCGAGATGATATTGCTTTTGAAGGTACGCTAGCTAGTTAGTAGTTAGTATGCAAGCTTGTTCTAAATACCAAAACGGAGATATTATTCCCATTAGTTATACTTGAAAATTACTATTTTAAAACTATTGAATATGTTTTGCTCAGCCATTTCAAGACATGACAATTCAGATTTCCAAAGCTAAATCTCCAAGTATTGCACTTTCGGCTGCAGTGTATATTGAGCTGTATAATCACCTGGAAACTTTTTCGGTATTGTTTTGTTCGCAGCACCTGTCTATTGCAATGTTTTTGATCTCAATTATTCTGGTTTGTAATATTCTTTCTACCTAGGTCGATAACTGTAGTAGTAGCGAAATAGTTACTGCCGCTGCCGCCGCTTGCGAAAAACTTAATAAGTATTATGCTTCTTCGGATGGCCTTGTTTATGTAATGGGTTTGTGTACGTACATGATACTTTTTTCTTGCTTAGGCTTGTAAGAATAAATAGATGTGACTAAATGTGCTTTGTTTTTAGTGCTTGACCCGAGGTGTAAGTTGGATTGGTATAAATCTGTTGGGATTAGTGCTGATGTGATTAAGGCTAACAAGAAGTAACTATAAAAAAATTAAGTACGTTGAGAAGTACATTTTGGTAGTTTATACATTTTCAACTTTTTCATTTAGAGTTGCTCTAGAAAACTGGGACCGTTTTTATAAATCTGAAGACGTTGCAATTCCTGATAATAACGATACATCAGATATTCTTTCAACTCAGATGAAGCGATCAAAGCAATCAAAGATGGATGAATTCAGGAAGTATCTTTCCTTACCTGTAGTCGTTTCTCTCAAAGACAACTCACCATTAATTTGGTGGAAGGTAATACAGAAAATTGAGCAGACTAAATTCGGATTAATTCATGTTATTAAAAAGATTGTTTTTGAACACCTGCGTTTATTTTACAGGAGCAGGAGTGCAATTTCCCGGCAGTAGCTACAATGGCAAGAGATTTCCTTTCAGTATCTGGAACTGGTGTACCTATTGAAAGAACATTCTCTTTGGCAACAGATTTGCTAGGGCCGAAGCAAATGCTCACCTCTGCCGAGACTATTAAAAGACGTCTTAGTCTCAAGGTTTGGCGTAAAACCAAATGTGAGGATTACAATTCCAAGAGGATGAAGGCTGTTGCTAAATTAATGTCTATGGAATGACTTTGTGTAGTGTACAAATTATTGTTAATAATATTGTTCGTATTACGTTTTACACGGTGTTGTTGTACTTAAATCACCACTATTAAATAATAAAAACACTGAATTTTAAGTTCATATGTTAAAACTAAAGTACCCGGGGACGCACCCGGGTACTTCCATAACTTTTGGGAATGGGTACACGTTTTGGGTACTTTTCAGGAACGGGTACAATTTCAGGAACAGGTACAAGATTTTGGATTTGTGAACAGGTACAGGAACGGAAAATTTGTACCTGCAAAATTTTAGCATAGGTACAGGAACATAAATTTTGTACCTGAATTTATTGGTTCCTGTTCCTGAACAGGAACAGGAACCAAGTTTTTGTACCTTTGCGCTTCCCTACACTAGCTTAAATTTTTCAAAAATTAACAAAATTTTATTTTTTCAAAATTTTGCATTTTTATTTTTTAAATGAGGGTAACATAATACTACAAAAAGGGTAAGGAGAGATGGCCTTAAATGAAGCGCCACCCTAGCCACTTTGCAGTATTTATTTGTAAATGAGCTCGGCGAACCAAATGGTTTACAATTCAGTTCAGTTAGCAGACTGAACTGAATTGAATTGTTTTTTTCTGAACCGAATTGAAACCCCAATTTTATTTCAGTTCAGTATTCGAACTGGATTGAATTGTAAATTTTGAATTGAATTGAATTGTTCCGACCACTACCCGTGACCACCACTGATGCGGATTATTGTTAATTTTATTTTGCCAGTTCCATATTGCCATTAAATGAAAATGAACAATTGCCTACCTATAATTCTACGACGGATCTACTACCTATTTTTTATGTTAGGTTTCAAGTAAAGGTGTGGCCCGCAGGTCATTGCCCAACACAATCCGAGTCTTGCTCGCAAATAGGCAGCCCGAACCCGCCCGTCCCGACAATATGTTTTTAGGCCCGCACCAGACCGCAACCCGCCAGGTTTCAGTTGCGACGGGCCAACCCAGCTTGCGTGTTTTATAGTATTTTAATTTATTTAAAATTATTACTGACCGTTTATCTGGAAGATCGAAGAACATCGAGTTTTATTATTTGTAGTACAACTTGTAACAATACGAGCAGCTACAGAGGGAAAGTTGAGTACTTCAAGGTTCAGCAAATTCATAAAGTTAGACTTAAGACACCAAATGTAAGATATTTTAATAATAAGATACAAGTCACACCACGAGTAGCGAGAAAACGATGACACAGGAATAGAAACAACCAACACTAACCAATGTACATTCATGTGAGCAAGTACAAATGGAAGTAATAATTCTAATGGAAAAATCCTTAGCATCGTTGATTGAAATATAAACGGTTTGCGGGCTGCTTGCGGGTCATGCAAATATTCAGATCCAGCCCACGTTCCCACCCCGCCCCTTTTAAATACGACAACAACCCAGCCCGAACCGCAACTTGCAACACCAAAAACATTAAGCCCGAACCCGCCCATAACATGACGTTTCAGATGCGGAAACCGTATTACCGACCCAGGATTGTGCGTAAGGGGTTTCAAACAAAACGGGTTTCAGGACTGCAGGAGTAGTCCAGCACTGAATGTACTCAACTACCATCGTTGAGGAATGGCTTCAAAGCCCAGTGCCCCTGCAGTCGCGGAGGTGAGAGAAAGAGAGAGATAGATGTTGGGTTCTGTGGGATGTACTGCTAGTTAGCATGCACCCAACGCTCACTTCATAGTGAGTGGATTTACTGATGCTTCGGGATAGGTGTGCCTCTGTCATAGCTAGACAGTGCACCCTCAGTTCGTCGTGGGATATTATCTCCTTCTATGTTACCTTGCTCTCTCGCCTCCATAGTTTAAGTAAATTAGGTTAAGATTAATCGGGCTGCGTCCCGAAGCGAAATTAACATGCTATGTAAATTGAGATACGATTGTTATAGTCTAAGGCTGAATGACAATAAAGATACTTTACAAAACGGGTTTCAATAATCAATGAGCCGCATACTGATTCTGAAGTAAGTACTGTTTAAGTGATAATTGGATTACATGTTATGCCTGTGAATGTTTTAATAAATAATGTATTATTTTATTAGTAGGGTATGATTTTCACAATGGTTAAGATTTTATATATTGATATAAATAGCACATATTTTGTTTAGTTTTTGTTGTATTATAATGGTTTGAAAACATTAGGCAGAAATTAATTTTTGTACTTGTGAACTATGGTGTACTATTTATGTATACATATTTGGGGATAATCAAACTTATAATTTTAAATGTTTAATATGTGTATAAAAAATTGAATTTGGGGTTTATAATTGTATTTGTGTGTAGATGTTTAATAAAATCGGATAAAATTTGGGGAAAATGAAAAGCTCACTTTTTTTTGGCCCTTGCATATTCACGTTTTCGGTTTTCTGAATCACATGATGGTTTCCTTTTTTTAATATCGATAGTTGCTCGACGTTGACGTATTTTACCTCTTTTAGTATAACCCAAAGGAGCCTTAATGTTTTCATCTTGTTGTGAACGCGTTTTTGGTTGTATAGTTATATAGGGAAATTCAGATATTTCCCCCTGTGTTTTCTGGGTAGTTCATCCGTCGCGGCTGTAGCATCAACGGTGTTTAGGAGTGTTTCTTCCATTAGGCATGTAGGATCAATGAGTGGCTTTGTCTCTGAAGGTACCAAATGCTATATTATGGTGTACGTACACGAAATTGTGTTTGAAACATAATTAAATGGTGCTTATATTTTCTGGATTGATTTATTTGTAATACCTTTGTCATCCGTAGAATCAGTGTTAGTGAACTCGTAGTCTTGCATTTGTTGCGATGTCGTTGGGTTTTCAGTCGCAACATTGGGTGTATCGTGTTTGTCCAACCAGTTCTCTCCAGTACGGAATGGTGTCGATTGCTTTCTTTGACGTGTCCAATTAATTAGAAAAGAATGTGGTGTCTACATTTTCCAATTCGGTTTTGGTTGAAGTTACTAATTGGATATTTCTAGGAGTTTCTTTCTCGGTTGCTTGTGTATATGAGTTTGTTCCCAGTCACAGAAGCTCACAAAGGAAACGTATATGTTGTCTTCAATCAATTCGAACGCGCCGTCAAAAATTTGCTGATATTCGGGATGGTCCACTATTGTACCGGGTAAAATATTTTGTGATGTTTGCCAAAAAATAATTTACTTAGCTGAAAGTTGTAAAAATTCTCGGACGTTGGTTGAAGTGAATGTGCTTAAAAGTCTTAATGTTTGGCTTTTATATTCTTTGTATGAATGACTTCTTGTGATTAGAAGTAATTGAAAAAATGAAATCTGGAATTGCTGTTTATTGATAGACTGCCAAATCGTACAAACTGCGTTGTTTTATTCTACGCTTATGGCCAAATCCCCAATTACTCTCGAATGAAAACGCTGGGCATATTTGTCGTCATACCCTAATTATTAAATGTAGTCATATTTGTAAACAAACTGATTGTGACGTGAGTGCACCCACAAAATTAATGTTACCAGTGCATTATGTGAAAACTCTTGTTGCATTTACAGTAATGTATGAGCCATCGAGCAATCACATACAATATACCAATGTTGAGCACCTCGCCAATACAGGCCCTATAAATAGGCGATAGTATAAGCGGGCTGGAAAATGCTGAAAGCATGTAGGCGAGGTTGACAAAAAAGAGTAGACATTGTACAAACCCTGTAGTCTAGGCGATAGGAAGGCAAACATGTTAGAATGTCATAGGTCATGTTATAATGTGATGTTGAAGGGTACGTATCGACGATTTAGGGCTATTAAGGATCATAACAACAAGAGAATCTCAAAAACGGATCATAGACAAAATAAACATCAAAATAATGTAGGATTACTAAATTGTAATCACAGTTTTGCATCTTAACCGTTCGACCGAATGTCAAATATTTAAGTTCATTAGAATCAGCATAGTTTACTTCCCCTGAATCCGTATTAACATTTCTACGATAGTTGGTTATTTTAAGAGAAAAACGACTATTTCCAATTTACATAGTGCAATACTGAACACCCATATCCAACATCGTCTCCTTCACGCTTCTCATCAAGTTTTCTCTTTTTCTGTGTCCCCAATCATCTGCAGCGTCCTCTGAAAACCACTCCTCGACCCATGCAACCACCTCCACCCTCGCAACTTGTTAACCACCCGCTCTCCCGGTGGGTGTTGGGAGTCAACTAAAAACGGCCATGCACCACCGTCCACCGAATCAAGAAACAGCTCTTAATCCGCCAATCCGGTGTCCAGGACTGGTCATTTTTCCCGTGTTGAATCCAATTAAGCCGCAAGCTTAATTTCTGGTGTGCCCTTCCGTCAAGTTTCAGCTTTGCAACCATACCTCCCTCGTAACTCAAAAACTCTGGTTTCCCGGAGGCTGTCTGCTGAGTCATTCAATTAACGACAATTCTCTAACTTTCGTTCTTGATTATTGAAAACATTCTTGACAAATTCTTTCAGTGCGACTTGCGACGATCCAAGAAATTATTAGACCTTATAGAAGGAACAAATACATAAGTAATAAAGAATCCTAAATACTATTACAAACAATTACTGGTAAATTCAAGGGATTTGAAAACATTTTGCATTGAAATCGTACCTGGGATAGAGCAGTGACATCATTTTCCCCCCGTGATATCCGATAGCGAATCGTGATGGCACAAATAATTTTTTTAAACATCTGTCTGTCCGAAGCTTCATTGATAGAAAGCTGGTTTCAGCGCAGTGTGTACCAGTCTTCGATTCCGAAATGTCGTCCATTACTTTTGCGACCCACAATAAAATCTAGTATGGTATTTGGGTTCAATTTGAGACATAATAAAGGTATCAACATATACTGGGAGCAGTAAATACGAAAATACTTTCCAAACTTTGACATTTTTGTGGAGTTTTTAATAAAATCTCTATTTTAAGGGAAATTATTTGCCAACCTGTTTCACATTACCAGCAACAGCTGCAGTAGAAATTACTAACAAGAGAAACGGAAAAATGCGATTTAACATCATATTGTTACCAGTGCTGCGATCGGGTCAAGTAATTTCAAAACTTGACCATGAACTTGACTTGACCACGAAACTTCAAGTAATTTTCAAGACACAACCTGAACTTGATAACTCGCGTTCGTGTAATTACTTGACTTGTCAAGTTCAAGTAACTTTTGTAAGACCCGAACTTGAACAAGTAGTTAAATTTCCAAACTTGACTTGACCATGACTTGAACGCGACTTGAACTTGATAATTCAAGTTAAGTATCACAAAAAATTAAACACGACCACAATAACTTGTCGAACTTGCTGCATCAAATTATTTCCTTCAGTCTGAAAACCAAAACTCATTCAGAAAAAAATCTTACTGCTACTTTTTATTTAAAACCATTCGAGGACAACTTTGAGCGTATACTGAATACAGTAAAAGTTCAATATAAGGGACTATATAATTTACAAAGGAATTTCCCTTATACAAAACGTCTAAAGCATTGTGTAAATGAAAGTTGGGGTCAAACAAATGCATCCCTGATATCGATACATTCCTTATAAGATGAGCCCTTATAACGGACTTTCACTGTATATCTGACAAATTTTACATGGTGTCAAGTTTTATTTAATGTGTATATATGTATATATTGTAATGGTAAGAGGTGGCGTAGCTCAGACTTATTATAAGAGTAAGATAGTGTAGGGTGGCTCAGTGGTAGAGTAGTAAAGATAGGTCAAGTTATGTCAAGAGCTAAACCAGGAATGACCTCCCTTAATTTATTCAACCGAATAGATCGTAGTCGTTTAGTTAGGTAAGCATCGTGTAATAAGCATTGATTAATATCTTTCGTAATATTATAAATTCATTATTTATAAAACTAGTAATAATTGTTTGACTCAATAATAACAACTATGGTTATTCTAATAATGTCGTGACACTTCTCCTTCCCGGGGTGGGGTGTTTAGAGACTGGGACATCTCTCCGTCATGGGGGTGTTATAGGTCAATCACTTATCACTGTAGGTTTCTGGTCATAGAAATGGATTCGAAATTAACTAATTGACGTTTATTCTAGTAGTAGTCATGGTGTTCTTGATTGCATTGTTATCCATTGTCTGAAGGCAGAGCAGTCACGTAGTTTGTGATTGCCAGTATTACAGAATGAACAAGTTGGTGGTAATGTTGTGTTTGAGGCATTTGGTAAATTGGAGGTAGGGTAACTCTTGTTTTCTGTACAGTGGTTGCTAAAGTGTCTTCGTTGCTGTAATTCCTTTCTTGGGAAGCTGACATGTCTTTTATTGTAGTTCTTATGATGGTATTTATGTTGGCTGTTCCATCTCAGTTGTTTGCTCAGTTCTCTGAAACTATTTGTTTGGGGAAGACTGCATAAATTATTGGGAGATGAGGAGTAATTAATTATTCGCTTGCTGGATTTTGCATTCTTGAATGCTGTGCGGGGTAGTGTGGGAATTTTGATCATGTTTCGGTTTAGTTCTTCCAGAACAGGCATTTGATGTTGGGAGTTAGAGAGTTTCTTGGTAGTGGAATGAATTCGATGGTGTCGTGGATCAGATCCTTGTCGCGGGAAGTAACGGGGATAATCTGGGGTATATGGAGCGTTGGGTAATGTTTTGGGAATAGGGGAGAACGAAGGTGGATGTATCCGTTTTGGTGGGGGAGTGGGTGGACTATTAAATACAATTGACATTAATGGGACAAGCTTTGGGTTGGTTCTGGAATTGTTGATACGGTGGGAGGTTTCCGGGATGACTTTTGTAGCCTGATGATCTCCCTTCTTCACCAGGCTATTTAGTTTTCCGATCGCCAGTATTGGTCCTCGTTTGAAGGGTAGTGGTCACTGATTGAATCGTAGATTGTATTTAGATGATTAAGTTGATGTGGGCTGTGATTAGGAAATTGGTGGTCAAGTTGTCTAAATTGTTGTTGAGTTGTAGGGTCGTTTCGTTGTTGATAATTATTATTTGGGTTGCTGGTAACGATTTTAGTATCATTTAGACATCGTTTGAAAGTATAGCAGTGGCCTAGTTGGTGGGTGTTTGTATTACAGAATGGACAAGTGTGGGATGTAGTTGTTTGGGGTAGTTGAGCTGGTATCTGGTCTGTCGTTATAGACATATTCATAGTTTGAAGCTGTGGTTGACTGGTGTTTCTTATTGGGAATACATAAAGTTTGGACATGTCTGTTGGATGTTGTTGTTGCAGAAGTTGAGCGTTGTGGGATTGTAATTTAGAGGTATAGAAATCTAATTGTTTTTGAAATTGTTCAATGGTACCGTCAGCGCCAAGTTTGAGTAGTAAATTCCAGGTCAGATCTTGAGGTAGTCCTTGGTATAGGTAGTCGAGTTTACAGGAGTCAGTAATTGTAGGGTCCATACGTTTAAAGATACTTAATTTCTTGTAAATGTAATCGCGAGCGTTGTCGGTTTCAGCATGAAATACAGTGGTTGAATTTTCTGCTGTAGCAATGGCTTTATCGTCCTTTTCTGAAAATGCATTCTGGATTTGTTCTTCAAATTCTTTGAAACGTTGTTTAGAGTTGGCGATGTTTAAATTCTCTAGAAAATTGTCGTTGGAAAAATTCCACCAATGTAGAGCAGTTCCTTTCAGTAGAGAATCCATATTTTCGAATTTCCATTTGTCGGTCAGTTTAAAATGAGTACATCGATGGTTCAAGGATTTCAGCCAAGTTGTGCATGAGGATTGTCCATCGTAGGTGGGAATATTGGAGAATATTTCGTTCGGCAAAAATGAAGTCATGTTTAGTATCTATGCATCCACTCTTGTCCGTCTGGATCAGTCAAATTGATGAAGTCTGCAAGGGTGTTGTTGGTAGGTAACTGAGATGTTTGCTAATTGTTCGTAGATGTAGGAGGTATTAACTTTTAATCGGATGGTGACAATGTCGTCTTCGTGTTTTGAATAGAAAATGGCGTTGGTAGTGGGAATGTGAATGTTGATTTCCAAAGATGGATCAGTTGGTAAGGTGTATTGCTTTAATAAGGTAAAGTCTGGATAGTGGTAATCGTCAGGTGAAACGTAAGCAAAGATGTTGATGAGGACCATGGGGTTGGCAGTGAGAGATAATCAGGTCGCAGCGACTTCCACACTAGTTTTCTGTTTATTAATTTTGAAAAAATTGGGCAGGGGTTCCCCCTAAATGTGCAATTTTTTAACCCGGAATAATCCGAAGATTCACCGTAGGTTAATAATAATATCCCGGAAAGTCAGGAGACAAACCGTAGGATATTCACTGTAGAAAATAACCCGGAAAGTCCAAAGACCTACCGTAGGTTATAAAAGAAATATGGAGGAGGAGTAATTTCCCGGTAAAAGTTTTAAAACTCAACCGTAGAAAATCACAGAAAAAATAAAAAATTCGATAATCCGGAAAGTCGCAAGGACCTACCGTAGATTATCCTTCTTACTAAAAGCTTCATCGTAGTAGTGATGGTTGTCGTCCTTATGTACATGCCATGTTGAAGCATTGCGGTTCATTTTTTTCTTTCATTCATGCAAAAAAAATCTTTAAAACAAAAATCAAAGCATTTTTTCTTTTTACATTTTTTCTTTCATTTATGCAAAAAAATTCTTTAAAATAAAAATCAACGCATTTTTTCGTTTTACATTTTTTTGTTGACTTGGACAGGCTTAAGTTATAATAGCCAAGACTTGGCTTATTATTGAAACTTAGTGTTCAACTTAATTCTGAACAAGTCAGCAAAAAATAATACCATTTTTTAGATTAAGAAAAATTAAACAAAATATAAAAAAAGAGAAAATAAAAAAATACTCCAATGCTAAACAAAAAGTTACCAACAAGTTAATATCTTGCATCTTGAAATTGTTATGCCTAATTTGAATCAACTACCAATTGCTTATTGTGTACACCTTTGAATATTTAGTACAGTGTGGAATATTTAGTACAGTGTGGCTTTTAACCACCACAATTAAATTCTAACTTTTGATAAGTCGTCCATCAATACACGTCAGACATACAATTAATTAAAATGTAATGTTGAAATGCGCCTTTTAATAGAATCAAAGCGTTTATTCAAATATGTTGGGACCATTTATAAAATTGTTAAAGTTGTCCGGGCATAATGCATATTAAAGGAACATTTTCGAAGCAAGGCTGGCTGACAAACGTTTGATCAGCTTAAATATTTAGTTTAATTATTAACGTTTTAAACGTACCCCGTATACCATTATCTATCACAACAGCATTTAATTATTTAAAAAAATATTTATGGCCCGCAACAGCTGATTAATTTAAAAACAATTCTGAAATTTATTTTTTATCAACCGTCTTACAGGCATCCTAACATAATTTTAAAAACAATTAATCTGAAATTGACCCAAATTAGTGCTAACACTTGGACCAGACCAGAAACAATTGGTCCAGCTTCAGGACCAGACCAGAAACAATTGGTCCAGCTTCAGGACCAGACCAGAAACAATTGGTCCAGCTTCAGGACCAGACCAGAAACAATTGGTCCAGCTTCAGGACCAGACCAGAAACAATTGGTCCAGCTTCAGGACCAGACCAGAACAGACCATGGTCCAAAATGTTTGCAAAATAAAAATGTATGAGTTAACGAATTCCCATGGAACAGTTTAAAAATATCACTTCTGGTGACAAAACAATGTGATTGTTTAATTGCACTCTATGGTTTTCTGGTCTGGTCTGGTCTGGTCTGACCAAAGACCAGTTTCATAAAATCTGGATCAGACCAGACCATTGGTATCACTACAAGCTACTATGTTGAATCTTGGTGTTCGTGTGGTTAATTCAAATAAACTACCACTTGCTTATTATGTACGCACTTGAATATTTAGTACAGTGTGGCTAATATGATCAGTCATAATCTTTTAATCAACACTATTAAGTTTAAACTTTGGGTAAATAGTCCATCAGCGCATGTCAGATATTAAATGATTTAAAATGAAGTTTGTTTACATCTTTGTAAATAATCAATTTTTGTAAGTTTGAATGTTTCACGTTCACGTGAACAAAATCTCCAACAAATAGCCTACACTTTTGTTCATATAGTTGACTGGCTCATTTAACTATATTAATAATTAACCTACTCGATTTTAAAAATAATTCGTCACTGGTGCTCGACTTTAGCGAGAGAGTTACTGTCATGAATACATTGAAATTACACTGAAAGACTGAAAATAGTTGCCGCCTTTCTTGCAACAATACTAGCGACATAATGTTGAAACGCGTCTTTTCCTGGAATCAAAGCGTTCATTCAAAAATTGTGTGACCAGTTCTAATAATTGTAGCAAAGTTGTCCAGCAAAATGCATATTAACTAAGAGAATTTCAAGACAAGGCTGGCTAACACGCATTTGGTCTATTTAAATAGTTTAATTCACCATTTTAAAAGCACCATATCGTTGGCTAAATTATTAAAAGTACCATCTTTATTGGAGGTCAAAAATAAAAAGCAAAAGTTACGAAATGAAAATGGTACCTTTTAAAATTTATCCAGCAATATATAGACTTTATTTATCACAACATTTAGTTATTTTAAAAAACATTTATACCCCGCAACACCAGATTAATTTAAAACAAATTAAACAATTCTGAAATTTATTTTCTGTCAACCGACCTACAGTCATCCTAACATTATTTAAAAACAGCTGATCCGATATTGACTCGGAATTTTGCTAACGATGCTAACATAAATTGGATTAGCTTATTTTTGTGGATGGGTTATAAAACTCCATGTCAGTTTCCATATGATTTTTGTTTATTGTCAGTACAGATAAAGCCACTCCAGCAATGAGGTTACTAGAGTTAGATATTTACGAAATGTTGTAACAGTAATAATGTAATATTAGGAACTTTCTGAAATAGACTAATCATCAATTAATCATTTCATGTTAATATTTCTTAGCTGTTTGGGTATTTTATGTAATAATTCTGTGTAATTACTGTAAAAAATAGAATCTGTATCTGTATATAAAATATTATTGTTGTATTCAAATTATTGTTACAATCAAAATTCATTGCTGCCAGACATCCCATCCGCCTCGGCGGATGGCTTGATTGCTAGTCAATAATTAAATTAATCACTTTACGATATTCCGGTAAAGGTTGTGAAACCTAACCGTAGAATATCACACTAAATAATTTTCACAACCCGGAAAGTCGTACTGACCTACCGTAGGCTGAGGGGAAAAGATAGCACATGGGGAGGTAAATGTGTTGTTTAAAAAAATTGGGGAATTTAAAATGTAAAGATGCACAAATTGTGATATGTCACTGTGTAAAGTGAGTGAAATGGCACTTGGTGTTAGTAAAAAAATTACCGTTAAGTTAGAGAGGACAGGTCACTAAAAACCGGCGCCTTGTAATGGTAAGAGGTGGCGTAGCTCAGACTTATTATAAGAGTAAGATAGTGTAGGGTGGCTCAGTGGTAGAGTAGTAAAGATAGGTCAAGTTATGTCAAGAGCTAAACCAGGAATGACCTCCCTTAATTTATTCAACCGAATAGATCGTAGTCGTTTAGTTAGGTAAGCATCGTGTAATAAGCAGTGATTAATATCTTTCGTAATATTATAAATTCATTATTTCTAAAACTAGTAATAATTGTTTGACTCAATAATAACAACTATGGTTATTCTAATAATGTCGTGACAATATACATATTTGAGTATTACCAGTACTCTTAACTTAAAATTTAATAAACTAGTATTTACTTATTTATTAAACGCTTTTTGTAAAGAGCCTTCCAAGCTCAATTTATATTGGAATTTATTGACACAAGTTGAAACTAATAATTATAAGCAACAATATGAATTATCAAGATAATTATTTCATTTCATGAAGAGGCTGATGCTACAACTAACAATGAGCAACGTCGAATAAACAATACCTTTATAAAGCGGGCTCTGATTTTGAATATTGTCCTTTGATTTATGTCATGTGCAAAAAATATACCCTGGGCCCTGTACCCTGGAAATTGGATTGTGATTTTGCAATTGCTTCCGTCCTTTATGGCATACGCAATCTAACATTACTTGACTTGAGATTCAAGGAAATTTCTCTTACTTGTACTTGAACTTGAACCTTACTTGTCTTAGAATGGCATGGCCAAGACGAGTACGCACTTGAACTTGACCCGAAAGATTCAAGTAAAACAATTGGCCTACTTGAACTTGACCCGAAAATGAACTTGACTTGAAAACTCAAGTATTACTTGAACTTGTCCGCTGCACTGATTGTTACTGAGTGGAGTTAATTTTCGATTATCAAGTGACAATTTCTGATTTTATACATAAGAGCATCATATCATGATATTGTTGTTGCTCAACCATCATGTAATCATAGACTGCTATAAGCATGAAAATTATTATAACTTTACATACAAATAATCTCCCGAACGAAGCCCTTCCATTCTAATAGGATTCCGTGAAAATATGTTCCGGTTGTGTCTACGGGATGCTGAGCAAGGTTCTCAATCATCATCATTTTATTAAGTATATGCATTGTATTGTTAAACATTTTTGACCTGTCGTAGTTCATTAACATTCGGGGACGAGCGTTTGCACAATATATGTGTAGAAATTAGAAAAGGTCATTGCCTTTTAAAAGATGTCCAATTTTCTTATATAAAATAATATTATGTTTAGTGTCAAGAATTCCTTAAATCCTCAAATTGTTACTTTATTGTAGTTTATAATAATATAGCTACAATCTTAGTAACACCATGTAAAATAAAACTACTCGTTTGCACATCTTCATGCTTTCTCGAATTTTTCTTTGCGTAACGCTGAAAATTACGCCGCTGATGCTGAGTAATACGCCCAGATGCAGTGTTTCACCTTGTCTGGTCAAGACGACGCTTTTCCTGCTTTGAAACCTGTATTGCAATAAAACCTAAATTACAAATGTGAATAAATTGCAAACAAAATAAAAGAGCTGCGGTGTCAGTGCATAAAAATACCTCAATATGCACGGATTGTGATTCGTCAGGTAAATGTAAATCGCTCTCCAAAGAAATTGCGTCAACCTGCAAAATAGTAACATTTTAAAATAAGTGTGGAACTTTAGACAATTGAATGAAAAACCTTCATCCTGATGAAATAATCATAATAATAAAATAAAAATATGTCCATCCATTTTTACCTCCTCTGGCAGCTCCTCAATTTCTTCAGCATTGATAAAGGACCTCGGATCCGTTGTTGTTTCGCGGGCTTTTGTGGTTAGGTCCCTTGGATCGACGTACGGGTAAGATGCATCACTGGCCCACCAGTCAATCTGTTTTCGAAAATAGCGTCTATTTTGCGCTATGGAAGAAAAAATATTGTCTGTTATAATCATAGTATTGTCAGAACTGGATGTGCTACATAACACACGTTGGATTACGGATTAATATTATCACAATTTTCACAATTTATAATATTCCTGGATTATTTTAATTGTGGTCACCTAGGACCCTATGGTAAACCTTACAGCTACAAATCAGTACACAATGTCTTCGTGCCGTAGGCATAGTCGGTTTTGTCATTATTAAACTGTGCTATTATAATAAACAATGGTATAAGTAATAAAAAGAATTACAAATCGAAGACCTGGTCGAAGAGGAAGTTGTTTGGGAGGACTGTAATGCTGAGGAAAGTACGCAGGTGCTTTCGGAGTCCACGTATACCTTTGCATCTGATAAAGCAAAACAAAAGGAGGAAGTGAATTAAAATAACACCAGAATCATATCACCTGCAATATAAGCACATTCGTCATTAATATCTTCAGATTTACGAACATCTATAGGTAAAAAATTGAAATAAAAGGTAAAATTTTAATATTATTGTTAAATTAAATTAAACAACTTGAGTATAACAACTATACAAAATCTGTCGGCCAATTTCTGCAATATCAATATATGATCTTCTTAAGACTAGATAACTTTCATCATCAACGATCATCGTTGTCTAAATTGAAGCAGGCAAATTTTATTTACACAATCAAATGCTTTAGATCTTTACTTATGCAAACTAATAGTCAATTTTTAAGGGAGAATTAATATAATACTACGTACAATTAGTTTTATTCCAACATAAATATTAAAACAAACTAGTTGGAATATAAGCTTTAAATTACATGGTTGTAAAGTGATTACAATGCATATACGATTGGAAAGTAAACTAGAAAAAACTATGTAGTTACATCCCACTAAAGTAAACTACATGGAAATACAGTACATGATTACATCGTTATAACATGTGGACACAACAGTATTATAGTACAATTATAAATAAAAATGAATATTATTACAACATTATTATTTAATATGCTATAATTTAAAGTTAAACGATTGAATTACCACCTCGGAATACATTACAATTGAAAACAAAGAATATGGAAATGAATCGTCATTCGATTGAAATCTGTACATAGAAATAAATAAAATTAAATCCTTTGAGTCGGAGGTACTAAGGTATAACGAATAAGCTAGATATTAAATTTTATTCTGTTAAATTTATTTAGTGTGTTCGGATTTCATGAATAGTCTGCAATATGTTTTCGACCGGACTCCATTGAGGAAGACTCGGCCCTGTTTTTCTTCGCCTCCGCTCTGGCCGCCCTTTTGGCATTAACGTTTTGGCACTTACGTTGTTTCACCATCTCGTCGTCCCGACCCAGTTTCTTCTTTTCCCTCTTCAAGTCCCTCCAGTCTGGAATTGGTACTCCTTGAAACTAGAATTTCAAAAAAAATTTTATTCTGAATGTATTGCTAAATCGGTTCACATTGCTGTAAAGTCGTGTCTTACAAATCCACCCGAATGGAAGGATATGCCACCAAGGTAGTTCACGGGCCCCAGGCGACCTTCGCTGACCGTCCCTTTCCCGATACTCGTCATCACGTCACTATCTAGCCTGGTATCGATGTCCATGCCGGGCTGACGGATGACAAAATTCGGAGGATGCCTCACGATCGTCGTTCGACCTCCACCGTTGGGCCCAAGACCTCGTTCGGGGACGTACCTACAATACATGATAGACTAAGCACAAAGCATTTGATTGTTTACAGTGGCTTGCGCACACACTTTGTAACACAACGACCAAGATGTAATACCGTAGGTGGTTGGCCATCAGATTGGCTGTCCAATTTGTGCCGGTATTCTCGTGAGGCTTGGAAGCCTTCCAAGGCTCGGGGAACTCTGAAACGACGTCAGCTGCTCGGTTTCGCAGGGCCTTGTCGCTCTGGTCCAACAACGGAGGATAGCATTCTTTTTCAGAAGACCTGCAGGCACATGGGTCGAAATGGATGAAAACCTCTACATGTTCAGAACAAAGCTTGGTGCCCAGTAATTGTTATGAAAACATTGCAGAGGCAACGATGACATGATTCGTAGTGTTCACTTGTCACAAAATCTGCGATTGACAAAGAGTATCAACAAACACATTCGAAGACAAGGCAACGTTAAGCGCACTCAGGCGACAACAGTTGCTTTGTAATAACTATGTAGTACTTATTGTACTCTTACCAGTCAGCAGTTTAATATCGTTGGAAGGTAATGCGACTGAGAAGAAATATCTACACGCAGAGTTGATGACTGCATTGGCCACTAAGGCAATGTTAAGCGCGCTCAGCCGATAACAGTTGCTTAGCAATTTATCAGTAGTACCCATTGGGCCAAATGGTACGATTAAATACAATGACGTTCAAAAACACCATTAAAAACTGAAAGCCAAGTTTTATTAGTATTATCAAATCGTTTAGCTATTTATAAAAAGTGCAAGCACAACCTAGTTACAACAACGGCGTTAAATTATAAACAGTAAAAGAATAAGTGTTAAAATAATTGTAGATATTACAAATTCCATATCGAAACCACAAAACTCGAATGTAAACTCTAAAGTGCACTGCAACATAATAGTATGTATCCATATGGTTTTAAAGAAAAGTACAAGAAATTACAATATAATAATTACATTTCCTTGATAATATGGATTTAGCGTATTGACATCACATTAATTGTGAATATAAATTTTGCCTTCTTTGTTATCCAAAGTCTGATTTAAACTCTGCACTATTGAAATCTTAGAGCAAATTGAAAACAGAACATAATATAATTCTACAAAGCTCTACTAAATAATCTCAATATGTTTCCACTTCCATTTCGTCAGCACATGGAACATCTGTGTCGGTCTAAATCTCCACTGAAGTTGGGCTTGAGAGTGAGGCATGTGTAGAAGGAAGAAGCCTAACTGGAAGCAAGTCAGTCATGATGTTTTGACGATCAAAATGGTCTGGTTTTGTGCTATGCATGAACATCGTCTTTCTTGGAATGAAACGCATTTGTTTTTCAACATTTGTGTTTCCCGGTTGTTGATTTTGACTACGTGGGAAAGATACTAATGCAGACTTTCTAACTTGAATTTGCTCCAATGCGTCTGACAGACATGTGTGAATGATCTTGTAATCTTCATTAGTTGATGAATTTCAAGGTCATTTTGTAACTGTTCTTTAACTGTTTCATTGGAGTATCTATCATCGCAGTTCGAAGCATTTTTGTTTAAGTCCATTAAATGAAATTGCATTTCCTCATGACGCTGCTCCACAAATGCATTTGTATCGATGACTAGATCGGGTTCCTCATCGCTCGATTCCGGTTGGGGATTTTGAGCAAGATATTTACAAAGAAGGTGAATGTGTTTACACATATTGTTCCGGATGGAGCTTTCAAGGCACGAACATTTATACATATGAATGCATGTACTACATTTCAAGCATCTGGTTTGGCAAATGCAATTGTCTAATGCCTTCCAGAAGTTGTACGTGGTGGGTGTTTGGGAGAACGATTTGCATTCCCAACTATCTGCAACTTCAGAGATGAGTTGAAGGGATATATGCTTAGTGCGGCTATGAGCTAGTCGCAATGCGTGATCTTTAGTGGTGACTTTGCCCCGGTAATCTGAAATTATACGATCGAATTGCCGCTGGTGGAAGTTGTCCAACACAGCATAAAACCCTTCATCTAATCGTTTAACCTTCTTACCCCGTAAATACTTGTATTTAATGTCTTTGTGCATCCTTTCAAATCCCATATTAGTATTAATTCCCGCGTGATTCGTATAACAGTAAGCCCACTCTTCTTTTCTTGACCAATAGTGACTGAAATATGAATGGAATTTGCTGCAAACAGGGTCGTTTTCAATTTGTTGTAGCAAGTTTTGAAATGTCTGTTCAAAGTCAACTTGATGTAATTCTTGCATAACTACTCGTAACTGGCTAAATAACTTAATTTACGTCCTTTATCCGAACAACAAACCTTTTTATTCCAGTTATGCAAAACGTGCCATGAACAGAGTAATTTCTTCTGAGCTGATCCCATCACTGCCTTCCAAGCGTTATAAAATGCAGGTTCGTCGTCAGACATAAAAGTTGAATGACTCCTACTTGTTCACTCCAAGCCTCCAAGAATTCTATGTATGTTATTTGGCTTTTACTTGAATGGAAGAAGACAACAAGCGGGAAGCCTTCAAATTAGTCATTGGTGGTCATTAGTGTCGTCATTTCAAAACCATACGAATTTGTACCGTGCGTTGAATTAATGCATAACATTCGTTTTCCAGCAGTTTTCAACAAATCAGCCTGTCCGTTGTTCATATAAGCCACCACAAAATCAGTTTCTTGAAGTGTTGGATACTGTGATGAAAGTTTGCCGTAGGGTTTATAAAAAAATATGCTATTATCACCCGATTGTTTTAGCTCCAGATACTTCAGGTGGATGCTTTTCCACCTGAAGGATGTTCACCAAGTCCTGATTTGTGACCAAAGTACCAGTACTCCGCTCTGATGTCATTTTACGCCCTGGCTGACTCGGATACGCGATGTGCAAATTCTTCCTCACTTAACTGTCCGCAGTTTCTTTATTTCACGAGGGCGATCTTGCTTTGCCTCATACACACCGCTTCGATGACAGATGTACAATTGAGTATTCTTTTTGGATGGACTTTTGATGTACTTACAACTGTTGGTTGCTTGCAAACTTGATTTCCAATCTTTGAATTGGTCTTCATTTGCAAAATTCAGTGTCGCCACTTCCGTGCAAGCATAGAGTCCCCATATGCTTGGCTGCAAACGTGCAATTCAATTCAGGACAAGGAAGAGTGTTTCCAGTGAATGTGCCATTGCGCAAACTTTGATGCTTCTGTGACGACAAATGCTGCTTCCAATTACTTGTCTTTACTGTTGTGTAACTCCTGAGTTCTTTGAGTTTTCTTTTCATGAATTCTTAAATGACGTCTCAAATTAGATATTGGAAAAATTAGTGTCCTCTGTTAGGGAAGAAGTGTGGTAGTCAAAATAAAAATATAACACGGTTATATAAAAAGTGTTACATATCTTATTATTCACATCAAAAGTGAGTAAAATAACTTGAATAACCCTCTGTATTTCAAAAAGTTAGTTTAAGTTTCCATGCCAAAAAACGTATTAAAAAGTAACGAAGCTAAATATACGAGTTTGTAGAGATAATTGTGAATTGATCTCTACAAGTATAAATGTATCAGCTAATCCTACTAGTATGTGCTAGGATGAGAAAGATGTTTGCAACTCGGTGTAATCATATATGTTAAGAAATATTATATGTGCTTCTAGTTTGTAAATACAATTACGATCTAGTTGTACAGGATTTATAAAAACATTTTCATCTTCATTGCAGTTTGACAGCAAAAAGTCAGGAAAAAGCTAATTTGATTCTTGCAAAGTGTATAGTCTGTCTGTCCCTAACATTTTCAGGGGACAATGTCACCCTTATTCGGGAGTGTCTGGCACAATTAAATGGTGCTTTGACACAACTTCAGGAATGCCGGGTATGAATGCGCCTTATGATCTGATTTAAATTAATATATTTATGGCCCCCTCAAAAAATTTCGTGTACCTGTTTCTTTTGGTCAAAAAGTAAAAAAATTATACATCCACTGTTCCGACAATAAATTGTCGCCCAGTTTCTTAACAATAAATTATTAATTACCTTAGTTAGTGTCAACAGGATTACGTACTATTCTGTCGACCCTCCATCTAATCTAACCATACCTATGCATGCAGTTGTAAATACACTTACATCGGAATATCCACGAGATAGTACGGTGAAGCTACTCAAACACAGAATAAACGAAGATTAAATGTTCAATTTGAACTTAATTACTCGAACAACAAAACGTTTAAGTCAACTCGCTTATAAACTCGCATCCGTTTAGAGAACTCGATTATACACTCGCATCGATGAAAAGAGAATGCCGCGAGACGAAGAAATAATTCGAAGAGAAATGAGCCAGTGTGCATCATTTTGCTTTATTATTTTAAATTACTTTGGTATTTTATTTATTTATAAAATTTTGATAATTACAACTTCATAACTACAATCACATATCTTATACAAAACTTCCACATTCATTATTTATTACTGAAGGGCCCCAGTAAAGGGCTACATTTCGGAATCGAAGACTGGTACACAATTCGCTGAAACCAGCACCTTATCAACGCAGCATAGAGTTTCACTGTGAAAATGTAAGCCCATGCGAAGCGAGAAATCGCCTAAGTTCCCAGTCATTTTCAGCTTGCGTTCTCAGGATTTACGCCCTAGTGCTTTACTTATTAGTTTTCGCAAAAGGATAATGCAGGTGTTACTTGCAATAGCCAATTTCACTTACTCCTGTACTTTGCAATACGATAATTATTTTAGTAACTGTTACAGAATAATCATTTAAATTCGTGTTTCTAAAGGTATTTCTAACTCATAAAAATAAACTTAAATGAGTTAAAACTCAGTCAGACTTTAGCCAGATCACCAAGAAGGTTCACTGTAAGGTAAAAAGCCTGACTGCAGAGCAGTCGCAATGCTACTCCAGCATTCACATAGTGTTAACAAATCGGTCTTGATTAAGTAAAACATTCTTGACAAATACTTTCGCAGTATTTCGTCGTGCGACGATCCAAGAATTTCACCTCTAACATCGGAGTACGAATGTCACCGTTCCTATTAATCATTACCTCGGCTCCGAAAGCCAACGATATATAACCGAGATCCTATTACATTCTTCCATGTACTAATTTTCAGCATCTGAATGAGTTCCGTATTGTTATTTTCGGCACTACATCCACGGGGTGGGTGTGGATGATTTTCGCGGTTGCTTCATTCCTTGGGTGTGATAGCCGTTTCTCAGGCACCATCTCCGTGATGGAAACCTGATTCGCAGTTACCCTTACAATCATGGTAGGTGCATACATATAACATCCCATCAACATTTAATAAGGCATATAATATAAGGCATATATAATGAGATATACGTCCCCCGTACAAGACCATGCGATCAGCAAAGTTATTCAGTCACCAACAAAACACACCAAAGCACTATTGGCTTTGATCTAATGAAAAAAATAACACAAATTAAATGCACCAAATTGGCCCGATCATCACCAGAGTTAAAATTAAATTAACCAACTTGTTGGTAATGTTTCATCAGAAGGTACTTATTCCTCAAATAAAGCTGCATAGCGTAGCGCTTTCGTTGTTGAGGTTAATCCCATTGTCCAGGCTGGCCAAAAAATCCCACAACTCCCTCAATTTCCACCTCCAAAAATTCCTTCGGTTTTATAATGTCCAGAAGCTGATTTGTTCATTCCAGTGCTACAACCTGCACTTTTATTGGCATGTCCCCTGCATTTGTAAACCGCGGTCTACCATAATAAGAGGACATATATTTACAAAGTAAATAATATGCAGATATTATAAATATACCCATTAATCAGAATACGAGAATTTTGGTAATTACCTAGTGATGTTGCTGTTGTAGACTTCTCCAAGTGTTTACATCAGAATGGTCAGCACGATCATGATCCCTCGATCCATTTGAATCTACAATAATACAAAAGTCTTTCACCATTTCAGTTAAATTCGGGGAAATAAATATTGGTCCCATAATATTTCGGAACAATATAGGATCATTACTATTGACCCCATATTATGTTGGGGCGGAATCGGTACAAATATTTGTGTCCCGAGTAGTTTCAGGAAAGGATCCGCGTAAATATTATATTCCAAGGATTTCGGGACGGGGGAATCTCCTGTTGGACAATTTTTATATTTCAGGTTGGACGGGTTGAAACAGATTTTTTTGATGAAGTAGAAACCAACAAACAAGTTACGTAAAACACAATTCTTATACATCAATATTTTTGTCATCGATTTATCCCAACCCTTTCCCGAACAGTTACCCAGTACGTACAAAAACACTCCAAAATCCTATCAGATCCTGGTTTAAAGGGACATGCATTGACCATAAAGGTGTACTATTATTGAGTTGACCACATTTAATTTAACGGAATATTCCCACTGCAAATCGGGACAAAATGTTCACAAGTCGGGACAGCAGAAATGCAGCAAAAATGTTTCTCGGGATTTTCCTTACAGTGCTTCTGATCCGGACGGATCGTGTAGTCAATAAAGCTTCCTTAATAAAATTCAACTACACACGATGGACTCTTTCTTTCTCGCTTTTGCGCCTTCACTCGCATCTTTTCCGACCAGGTGTGGATTCTATTTGTGGTCGTTGAGGACAGTGAAGGTTGGGTTAGTTAATACTGGAAAAGGTGTGCCGTAACTATGATGGGTTGGTCGGTTATGATTCTGGGCCGGAAACTGGGCCACATATCGTAGTTCGGAAAGTTACCTTTCCATCCAATGAATGTAGAGCTACTTTTGGGATCGGGATACACCCGGGAATTGGGTTCGGGATCGGGAACGGGTTCGAGTTCGGGTGTCTAATTAATGTTCCCAAATACTTTGGGACCAGGTTCAGGAACATGCTCAGCAGACCCGGGATTTCGAGATCGGGACCGGGTTTGGGAACGGGTTCAAGCTTGATGAAGGTATTTGTGTTCCCGTCGGGAACCGGGAACATCTTCGTTCCCACACCCGTTACACGCTTCACGTTCCCGGGAACTACGCATCCATCTAACGGAGAAAAAAATACCCTCAGCGGGATTTGCTTCCCTCGTTAAAGTGTTGAGATAATAATTTTACATAAGCGACTTGAGCCGTTTCGCATATTGTCAGTTGGGATCGCATAGTAGTGATTACCGCCTACTCTAACTTGCAAGATGAAAGTCATTGCAAAACTCATAGCGGGAATCGTTTAAGCAGTCTTCCTGCAGCTTTTTCGGCAACGCAGACCAGACGTTTAGTTTGATGACCATTTTTAATAGTGCCTAAATCTATTGTTGCATGGTACGCATGCGTAAGTATTGCTAAATCAATAAAAATGCGAAGAAAAAAATTGATTTACACTAACTGCACTGGTCCCGGGAACGAGTCCGGGTTCAAGGGTTTCGGGATCGGGATTGGGAGCAAATTTTATCTGATTTCGGGTTCGGGATCGGGTTTGAGATCAACGATTGAAGCATATTTAATATCTGGGTTTTTGTGCACCTGATCCCAGTATTTCGGGAACGGGTTTGGGTTTGAGTCCGAAAATATTGATGACCCGATTTTCGGGATCGGGTTCGGGAATGGGATCAAACTTTTCGTTCCCACAAGTAGCTCTAAATGAATGCTCACTCTTCCACCAAAGGGTTTGTTGATTATTACTTGGGCCACTTATAGTAGTTCGGAAATTCACGCTTTGGGGGTTTTGGCACACGGTGAATTATATGTGGCATTTTCTAGAGCTACGTCAGGGAGAAAAGTGAAAATTGCTTATTATGACCCGCGAAGTATATTAATCGAAGGAAGTAACTCAGTATTTACTACCAACGTTACTTTTAAGCTTAAAATGGTTAAGTAAAATGAACTAGCTTACTTGTGGGACTAATTCCTATCCACTATCAACAGATCAAACGTTGGGTAGGAGGTATACCAAGAACGCTCAACCATGATTTTTTTTGCTGTAGTGTAATGTGAACTATTTGAAATGAGTTATTTTACTCGAATTAAATCCCCTTGTGCTAGTTCTCTATATTGCTGGCCAAACACTTCCAAGTTGTGTAAATTTAATGCTTGGCTCGCTTGTTAAATTCAGCGAGCAAGATTTAGGCATAAAATAAGTCTCAACGACTGGGCTTGATTTGTAAGCCTATAATTTCCACACTCACTACTACCTCTCTAGGTAATTGTGCTTATGAGGCAGGGGGCTTTTACTTGTGAATTATTTTTAAAAAGAAATGTAAAAATATTAACTATAGCACTGCACAGCCGGCTATTGTTGGCTTCGAAAGGCTTCATAATATATCCAGGGAAAGTGAGAATGATTTAATCCGGTAGTATTAAAATACTGATAAAATGTTTCTAATAATAACACTTCCTTCTGAAATACAATTTAGTATGTTGCATTCTAATTATACAGAACGGCTTTGCACGAATAATTGGCAATTTGTACTCACGAAGCTAGAAAAAGCATTTAGGAGAAAGTTACGATCAAGAAATGACCTCTCAACGTCAAATTATCTTAGGAGGAAAGCCAATAGTCTACAAAACTTTTTTAAAAACACCATTACTTATATCTAAGAGTTATCTAATAAATTGATGTGTAATTAGAACAAAATATAATTTTCTTACGATCATATTGAAATGGCATTGTTGCTACTGTGTAGCAGTAATAATTGTTACTGTTGTTTCATTTGAAGAAAGTGAAATTAATTTATTTTGCTATTTTTTTCATTTATAATTCATCCGTAATTCGTGTATTCGGGGAAGTCGATTTCTTAATTATATGTGCAATCAGTAAATTTAATAGTAAAAAAATAGAATTGGGATTTTACTATTTATAAGTCATGCACACGCCCCAACACACATACAAACAATTTACATACTATTTTGCAGGACAAGTTTTAGCAGTCCTGATCCAGTGAGAGAACCAGTCTTCTAGTAACACCTGCAATAACTGCAATCAGCATTAGTTTACTATAATAGTAAACTATAATAATAAACTGATAGCTGGAAGATCATTGTACTGGAAATGTCGTGATAACATTTTTATCAATGTTGTTGCTAAAGCTACTGCATTCACATTTGTATTTTGCAGAGCTGTCCAAAATATATGGTATTTTAAATACATGTATTTCAAATACGTATTTCAAATACATTTTTGTATTTTGTATTTTTGTGGCTAGGTATGTATTTTGTAGTTTGTATTTTGTCTTACTTAAGTAAAGTAAGCAATGCATTTTGTAGTTTGTATTTTGTTCGCTATGTAAGCTACTTGTGTTTTTTGTTGGCGCACTTTCTTTGGGTTTGAAAATTCCGTTTATGCCAAAACCCAATCACATCAATGAAGTAAAACGAAATGCAATGGTTTTAACATCCCATAAAACTAAACTAGTAGCAGCCCTGTGCTTCACAGGAACAATTACTTGGAGAGGTGGTAGTGTGAGTGTAGAGGCTTAACCGCTTACAAATCAAGCCCAGTCGTGGAGACCTACTGTTTGCCTAAATCTGGCGCGCTGATCTTTAGAGTAGAGCGCGAAATTTTAATAGCCACAAACTCCATCCCTAGGCCATTAACGCCATTAATTTATAAGGATTCCAGATTTTGGCTGTTCTACGTTTCAAGCATATATTTTGTATTTTGTAGTTTGTAGTTTGTATTTTCGTCGCCTGAGGAATGTATTTAGTAATTTGTAGTCTGTATTTTCTACGTTTTGAGTATATATTTTTTATTTTCGACGCCTGAAGAATGTATTTTGTATTTTGTAGTTTGTATTTGGGGAGCATGTATTTTGGACAGCTCTGGTATTTTGCAATATATTTATCCTCTATTCTAAGTTGAAAGAGTGGATAGTCTCCGTGATGGTAAAAATTAGACATGTTCATACCGTTCTTGTTTAAAATACCGTAATTACCGTTACCGTAAAGGGGAAAAACTCCGGTAATATTTTTAAGGTACGGTATCGTAAATTAATCCGATTATGGTAAAAACACGAATATAAGTCGATTTTTATGGTATGTGTGTAAAGATATGAAGTAAAAAATCCAACATCAGTTATTCAACAATCAGTTTAGCGTCTTTGATGTCAATTAATGTGAGAGTATTAAATGTGCAGAAATTCCTTATAAAATAAGCTAGCTTGAAAAAAAATCAAATTTCCTTTTTTACATTCGTATGAAAAATATGAAAATTATAAAATATAGAAAACGATACTGAATTCTTCGATCTATCTTCTAGTAATTTTTCCTAAACTAAATCTTTACCGAATTCGGTCGTACTTATATTAATTTAGGAAGTGACTTCCCATCTCTTTCTCATAACAGGTGAAGTGCCATCATGCCGTCAGGCCGACTCAAAAAATGACTCCAAACACTTGAATTACTAGATGCACGACTTGGTTTAGATTCTAAATAATCAGTTCGATTAAGTTTTTTCCCATATTGACACTACACACAATCTTTATTGTCGAACAAATTATTTTGATTTTTGAGTTTAACTCTTTTTAATAAAAATTCGAGTGTGTAACACCACAATTTTACGAGCCTTCCGCTGGACTGACGATATCGTATGGAGTTACGAATCGGTTCAAAAAACCGAGAATTATCGTACCTAAACCGTACCTAAATTGTTTACGGTAATTACGGTATTACTGTACTACGATACCGTAGTTGACATGTCTAGTAAGAATCAAATATTCGCGCGCTCTTGATGCATCCACGACCATAGCACTGCGCCGCTAGCATTGTATGTACCATAAACTTACATTTGCCTTGCTTAGCCAACAATAGTTGGCTGTGCAGTGCTAGTACTTTGTTTATAACATAACATGTAGTCCATGCCAACACAAGCTTCGGCTCGCTGTTAGTTGATGAGTTACAATGGCATGTATATGTATAATTTTAATTAATATTAATAGCTATTATCCTCCATATGGCAGAAATCATCTTCCATACTTTCTCAGACAGATCAACATTATTGCTGTCATCGGTTTTAAAAACATGAAAAAAAGTTTAGTTTTTTAGCCCTCAGAAATATAAAAATGTTTTCACGTACGCGTCTCATTTTTAGCCCCTGTGGGCAATTTTTTGGTTGATGAAGTAAACTATTACCCCTCCCCCCCACCATTTTCCTTTAAGCCTAGAAGTTTGAAAAATATTATTTTATGTCTACCAGATCTTGCACGAAACCTTCCTCCTTCTCTCTAACTTTTGCTCCTGAGTCTATGTAAGTTTCTTCCAACCTTGTATATTTTCCCGGCATTTCTCCAATTTCTATCCGAGTAATCTGTTCAAAAGCTGGATGGACTAGATGGGGAGACAAATTATATGACCCACTGTGTACTTACATATACACATTGTGCTAAGCCGAAGGAAATTTTCCCTGATATTTACGATTATATATAAATTATTAGTAACTAACTTTAAACCATTAATTATTGCCTACTAAATTATTTGAAGGTTACAAAAGACGACAATCATAAGATTTTTTGTTATATAAGCTTGTACTCGTTCCCACAATATTTTCATTTTCCTGAAAGTAAATCTATATGCCTTAGTATTTTTATTTTGTTAATATAATTTTTCCTATATGTATTTAATGGATTAGAATCAAGATCTGCAAATTCGAGTCTGGACGCTGGGAAAGCAAAAAAAATGATTATTTCGGAAATAAATGGTCAATCATGGAAGCAATCTCATGTGAACTTAATGCAGGATTTTTGATCTCTGGTGACTAATTTGCTGTTCTTCTTAATGATATGAGTAATTTTTGGTCACTATTTTTCATTGGTTCGCATAATTTGTTTGTGTTGAACTTACTGTTAGCATTTGTTGTAAGGAACTACAGTTGTATATGTTTTTATCTGTAGATACATACATATCTTGCCCAATTTTTAAAAACAATTGGTTCGAACCTGTTGAATGAACCTGAAGGATCCTGTCCTGATACCAATTTTGTTTAACGATAAAAAGCTTCCTTGATCCCGAAAGTCCTGTGTTTAATGTATACATCAATATTTTAGTTACTGTTACTCTTGCTTCAGCATTCAAGAACTAATTTACCTTTACTATATTTATTTTTTTAGCTATTTTTGTCATTTTGTAATAATTATTGCAAGGACTTCACTGTTCTCCGGCATTTCCAGTTTTTGTCGACTAACGTCGGGGTCTCACTAAAACACTGAACTACTGAACTACTGAACCACTGAACTTTACCCTAAAACACTGAACTACTGAACCCCCTAACTACTGAACTGCTGAACCCCAACTACTGAACTGCTGAACCCCAAATACTGAACTGCTGAACCCCAACTACTGAACTGCTGAACCCCAACTACTGAACTGCTAAACTCCAACTACTGAACTGCTGAACCCCAACTGCTGAACTGCTAAACCCCAACTACTGAACTGCTGAACCCCAAATACTGAACTGCTGAACCCCAACTACTGAACTACTGAACCCAACTACTGGTTGAAACTCTGAACTACTGATCTCCTCCAAAACACTGACCTGCACTGACCTGCTGACTGAAATTTGAATACAAAATTTGAATCAACCGATTTCTTCTCAACAAATATGATTACACAGTGTTGCAAAATAACTTTCTCATCGAAGCACACGCTAGGGTATGTCGATTGAAAATGCCCTACAGTATTTGCCCGCCCAGCTGAAAATGCCCAAAATGCCTGCCCAATTGCCCGAAGTTGGACAAGTGTGCAGGTTTTACAAAAGCCCTGATTTTGGGCATTTTGGGCGGGGCAAGTTGGGCATTTTGAGCATTTTCACGGCACCAAAATTGGATTACTAGCATATATTTAGGATATCCATCCGAATGCATGGAAGCGAAGCTAAGGAAAAGGTACAAATGTGAATGCCTGGTTACTCGCTTGTTCGTTAATATATTATAATGGCAAAAACAACCAAATCAATTAAATTTCATTGACATGAGGTGCCATCGTTTATCACTCCTATGAAAATAAATTTCTATGTAAACAATAATATGAAATAAATTTGCATATGCGTTACTGACGGGTGGGCAGAAATACCATTTTCTGTTGAAGTACGAACTCATAAAGTAAAAATATGATGGTAACTGTTCAGTCAAAATGTTAATGGGTGATGAAGCTGAATTTTATACTCAGTTTATTCTACATCACTATTGTCTGCAGTTTGCAACGATCAGCCAAAAATGGCTCGAGTAAAAACCAATTTACATCCTCCATAAAGGTCCCACAAATATTGTTGTTTGTAGATTTATGGTGTATAAAACAATTACCGTATGAGTTCAAATTTTAACCGAAAAGACATTTCTGATCGCAGTAATATACATGCATGCATAGGGGTATGTGAATATTCCCAGGATGGTGGAAGTTCATTTTACATCGTCTGCAGTTTGGAAAAATAGTTCCTAGAATAATTTAATGTATAGCTGTATCGTGTACAGGTGTTTCACAAATTGTAATGTTCAGTATAACTTATGGTATCCTAACGTATTTCATCACCGGTTGAATTAACTTCGTCAACATAATGACAAATCTAATAAAATTTTCAAGGGAATTTCGAACGATTTTTCTCCAAAAGTACAAATAAATTTTGAAATCAATTGTCAAATTGTATAGATTATACGATTATATTCCACGATTCTGCCCAAAATGCTCAATTTTTCCTCGATGAAAATGCCCAAAATGCCCTTTCCCAATATGCCATATTATGCCGCCCTCGCCCTGAAATGAAAATGCCAGGGCATTTTGGGCGGGCAAGTTGCCCAAAATGCCGGACATTTTCAAATCGACATACCCTAAGTACACCCAATTAGGAGTACGTATTACTTGCATACTTGTGGAGTTCAGTTCATATACAGTGCTTGGCTATATACTTGTACTATATATTTTATGAGACCTCCAATTTACAAAAGCATGTCTAGGGAGTTCAGCAGTCACCATGTCAGTACTGGCCAGTGTTTTGGGGGAGGTCAGCAGTCAGTGATTCAGTAGTTAGGGGGTTCAGTATTTGGGGTTCAGCAGTTGGGGTTCAGCAGTTCAGTATTTGGGGTTCAGCAGTTCAGTAGTTGGGGTTCAGCAGTTCAGTATTTGGGGTTCAGCAGTTCAGTAGTTCAGTAGTTAGGGGGTTCAGTAGTTCAGTGTTTTAGGGTAAAGTTCAGTGGTTCAGTAGTTCAGTAGTTCAGTGTTTTAGTGAGGCCCCTAACGTCGGCTGTCTCGCTTCTTGTCAGGAAGAGCTCGCGCTCACTCGGATTAACAGGTTCGTGTTATTCTGTATTTATTTGCTCGGCGGATATTGAGCAGAGCACTGTGCAAGTGGGCTCGGGTTTATTATTGGGTCTATACTATTATACCGGGGAAATGTCGGTATGATTTTCTAGAAAAGAACATAATTTTATTCGAATATTTTGTTTTGTGGTAAGTATCTATTATCCTACTTTGAATTTGAATGGTTTGTGCAGCTATAAACAATAATTTTTGTTGACAAGCCAGTACAGTACAAGTTAAGTCAGTCAGTTTTTGACACACAAGTACGTTGTGTGTTTTTGATGTTTCAGATTGAAAATTAATCAATATACCGGATTCCGGATCTTGTTCCTGCGGTAAACATGGCTGAAAGTGAAGCAAAGCAGATCTTGTACGCTTGGCTGGGAAAACAAAAAATTGTACCCCAATATGATATTCGCCAGATAGGTAATGAATAATAAATAAAGGGTGCACTCTGACTCCAATAAAGCATATACTTTTAATTAAAATCCACTGGGAATTGTCAAGTTAATTTGATAAATCAAACTTCAGCTATTTATTGTAAGAAGTTGTTCCATGGATTTTTCTTTTGATGTCGTAGGTCTCAAATCCAACCTAAGATTTTTGTGTGAATTGAATGTCGAGGGTCATCCTTATATTGCTGTTGGAAACTCCACGAACAAGAAAGATGCACAGACAAATGCTGCAAAGGACTTCCTCCAGTACCTTATTCGGACAGGAGCTATGCCTGCGGGAGAAGTTCCCCAAAGCGTAATTGCATTAAACTGAATGAATTAGCATTTTTATTTGTCGTTATTATTGTAAATTCAATTAAAACAGGCATTCAAGCATGTTCCAGCTGTAAATGTGGATTCTTCCGGTCCTGGCGCACGGTTTCCTCAACAATCCAGATCGGTATTTCAAGGTGGAATGGGACCGAGGGACATGGGTCGAGCATTTCAGTATGTTAGAGTTTTATTGTTGTTTATGTGTGTATGTGTAAGGTAAGGAGGATTGAAAATTCTGAGACTAAGTCTGAACTACTAAATTGTTTTTTTTAGACCAGCTCATGGCCAGGATTTCCGCAATTTGGACGAACTAAATGCCAAGAGAGTCGCCGAGGCGGAAGATTTAGATGTAAATGCTCAGATTCATGGGAATTGGACGATTGAGAATGCAAAGTCTCGGTTGCATCAGTTTCTTCAAATGAATAAAATTTCAGCAGATTATAAATATTCCTCTATCGGACCAGATCATCTAAGGTTCTTTTATACGAACACGGACAGTCACGAAAATTATGAATCTGTCAGGAAATTTCCCACGCTTGAATATGTTGAAAATATTCTGCTTGGGAATTTTTTTGAAGCTGTATACTTTTCAATCCTGGTCGTGCAAAAAATTTTAAAGTTTCAAGTTTCAATTCTAAATATCAGACTTGGTTCTTGAAGTTGTTTTAACATACTGCTTGCACGTGTCAACAAGGAATATGGTATGTTTACATAAAACAGTTTTGTCACTCCAAAATTGCAAATGAACTACTCAATATTTTATGGTCTCGAGAGACAAAACTGACTAAATCTTCTTGTTGACACGGGTCATACTTTGCCTGCTCCGTAGTACATCAACAGTTCAGGCATTTGCATGAATAAGTTCACGGGTCATGTCATGAAGGTAAGCTACGTTTTCGAATGCCGTAATTTATTAGCTCATACTTCAGTTTTTCGGTGGCAATTGATTGTACCAGAAATTTCATATCAATTCTTAAACATGGCCCGAGAACTTTTTCAGAATTTTTGTTTTAGTTTTGCTCATTTGAAAGTTCGAACAATTTATTATTAACAACGATAAGTATATAAATTATAAACATTCATGTGTTTAAACAGATTAACCATTGTGCATTGTCTTCACGTTAATATTCATTGCTGATTTTTTGTAACCATAGGAACTTCCAGTCTGAACTTGTAATCTATGTGAAGGAGCTTGGAAGAAGTAATAATATTTATTGGCCATATTTTTAAATGGGAAAATGTGACTGTCTGTTGGTAGTCTAATATTTTTTATTCTTTTTAAAGCCATTCATGCAAGAGAAACAGGATCGAACAAACAAAGCGCATCAAAAAGTTGCGCCCTTTCGCTCGTTCGTCAGCTGTACCATTTAGGTGTGATTGAAGCGTTTTCGGGATCGCTGAAAAGGGCTAAGAATACTAACGAAATCAGTCCATTCTTAACAGATATAAATCCAGTGGTCATGGAGGAAATTCGCGATGTTCTGAACCGACTTGAGATAATTCCACCATCAACAGAGTCAAACGTATGTCCACTATGCAGTTATTTATTTGAAGAAGTACACTGGTACGATGATTAATACTAGTACCACAAATGGTTACATAAACTCGCAATGTCATGTTTTCAATTTTTGCGTTCAATAGAGTAATTTAATAATTAGATTAATGAACTATAGGCAACTTTGGACTCCAGTAAAGATGCAGCAGCTTCTGAAGAAGAAAATGAAAACATCGTTCCACTAATCGCTGACGTGAAGAAAGGTATGGCCATGAAATATGACGCTGAAGAAGCTGCAGGAAAATGTGGCATTGTTTCGTGGTCACCACCTGTGCCAAACTGGAATCCTTGGACAGCATGTAATATTGACGAGGGACATATGGCTATCGTAAGCTGGACTATATAATATTGGGATTTATGACTCAAAAGAGTAATTTATTAGTGACAGGTTTCGCTACCTTCTAAGTAATATAAATTATTTTTTATATTTCGTTACCAGACACCGTTGGAACAATTGAGTGAAGAATTTTTAGAATCTTTCAAAGAAGTTCAACAGGTCAGTGGAAATTATAGGAACATGTACACTTCAAGGTCGAAACTACCGATCTTTTCCCAAAAAAACAATATAATGTCGAATATCAGTGAGTATCCAGTGGTTCTTATCAAAGGTGACACCGGTTGCGGGAAAACAACTCAAGTGAGACTTTATCGGCAGTGCAGATTAAAAATTTTTCAGCAAATATTTCTAAATAATTTGCCGTTTTGTTATTACGATTAAGGCTCATGCCAGTTTTGTGCTTAACTAGATTTGCCAGTTCATTCTCGATGATTACATTTTATCGGGACAAGGAGCATTCTGTAACATCATCGTGACACAACCAAGGAGAATTTCCGCAATATCCGTAGCTGAACGTGTGGCTACTGAAAGAAGTGAAGATTTAGGTCAAAGTGTTGGTTACAGCGTTCGGTTTGAATCCGTGTTGCCTCGTCCGTATGCTTCTGTACTATTCTGTACCGTTGGTGAGTGCGAGGAATATTCAATATATACTAATTTTTGTAATTCTATTAATTATGTATGTCTATTAAGTAATATCTATTAACAATAACTATAATTCATAACTAGTTAATAATTCAAAGTATTTACCTACTTTTTTCGACTTAAAGGGGTTCTTCTGAGAAAGTTGGAGGCTGGTATCCGTGGCGTATCCCATATTATTGTTGATGAAGTTCATGAAAGGTTAGCATTATAATGAATTAATCAGTTTCAGTTATTGAGTAGTACAATTATTATTATGTTTATATAATCCAAAACGATATTCAAGTTAAGTCTCGATTTGAAATGCACAAATATTTATTATCAACAGATCCTGCGATACGGATTTTCTACTGGTTGTTCTCCGAGATATGTTGTCTGTATATCCCGATCTTCGCGTAATTCTCATGTCGGCCACTTTTGATGATACGTTGTTTACTCAATATTTCAATTCTTGTCCAGTTGTTAATGTGGAAGGAAGAGCTTTTCCGGTTGAAACATTATTTTTAGAAGATTTAGTAGAGATGCTGCAGTACCGACCTTCACCGGATTCAATAAGGTATTTATTTTACTACATCACAGCTTTTAGTTATTGCATCTGTTTTGATTTCCAGACTGTATGTTTTGTCTTTATCGGATTCTTTTCAGAGAAAGAAACAAGAAGAAAAAACAGTATGCAGAAGAAGAGTCAGCTGTGGCAGATGGAAGCTCGGAATCAGTCGCTCCAAATGATAGTTTAAATCTTTTACCTCCTGGACTTCAATACTCTCAATTGACGTACAACACAATGGCTCTTCTGTCTGAAAGAGATTTTGATATGGAGTTGTTAGCTTCATTGTTAAAATATATTCATGAACTGGAAGTTCCTGGATCGATTTTGGTTTTTTTACCTGGATGGAATAATATTTTCACAGTTATGAGATACCTTTCTGAGCATCCGCTATTTGGTATGTTTGAGATTTATTAAATGCTTCTTTATAATTGAAAGTCGTCTAGTATTTTTGAGTTAATTGTATTTTTTGATTTGTAAGTTGATATATCGTCTTGCAGGAAGTGACAATTATTGCATTCTACCGCTGCATTCTCAGCTTCCGAGGGAAGATCAGCACAGAGTTTTCGAACCGGTTCCATCTCATGTTACAAAGGTAAAAGGGATGCGTTATGTTATACGTTAGAATATTTATAGGCATTAGCTTTTGCATACTTCAGTTGATATTACCATTTCATTTTCGTTTATATAATAAGACGTTTTTAATTGAAGGTTATCCTTTCAACTAACATTGCGGAGACATCAATTACAATTGACGATGTTGTTTTCGTCATCGATTCCTGTAAAGCCAAAGCAAAATTATTCACATCTCACAATAATATGACCACGTATGTACAGTGTTGGGGAGCGAAGACAAATTTGTTACAGAGACGAGGACGTGCAGGGAGGGTTCGGCCAGGCTATTGTTACCACCTTTGCAGTAAGGTAAGCAGTCGTAGGAAGATTTAAAATACTAGATGTGTTAAAGGCGAAACTGTTCCCTGTAATGAGGAGTTCGAACACGAAGCATAAATAATTAATTATCATCTTTGCAGAAACGCTACGATGCTCTGGAAGAAAATATGGTTCCAGAAATGTTTCGAACACCGCTACATGAAGTGGCACTAACCATAAAACTCTTGAAGCTCGGAGGTATTGGCCATTTCTTAAGTAAAGCACCAGAGCCTCCACCCATTGATGCTGTTATAGAGGCTGAGGTGCTGCTGACGGGTAATTTAATATTTAATGATAATTTGTAACACGGTTTTTTTCCTCGTATACATTATTGTTGCAGCTATGACTTAAGAATATATGTGTTCTGTAAACGTAGAATTGAAATGTCTGGATATAAACAAACAGCTGACACCTCTTGGGAAAATACTGGCTAAATTGCCATTGGATCCTCGTCTAGGAAAAATGATCGTATTAGGAGCAATATTTTCATGTGCTGAGTCACTAGCAATTATTGCCGCGCAGTCCTCCAGTTTAAGTGAAATATTTAATCTTGGATTGCAAAACAAACGCCTTTCTGGTCCACAAAGAGGTTTTGGAGCGAATAGGCATTCGGATCACTTTGCGATTCTCAATGCCTATCAACAATGGAATATGATTCGGAATCGAAGTGGAGAGCAAGGAGAGATCGAGCTTTGTCAACAAAGGATGCTCTCTCTTCCAGCTTTACGAATGACCAGTGAAGCAAAGGTACATCTTCAAACAAATTTTAGTAATGATATAAGTAATTATAAATTATTTTGTAACAACATTAATTTGGTCATTAGAACCAACTATTGCAAGTATTAAACGTTTGCGGATTTCCTGAAGAGCTGCTACTTCCTTATACGTTAAGATTTTATGATGATTGCCCACCTTTGGATATTGTTGCTGGCTTGCTATGTGTTGGATTATATCCTAACATCTGTTACCACCGAGACAAGAGGAAGGTGTGGGGTCAAACTTTTTAGCAGTTTACTTATTGCTAGAATTTTTTTCATTCTAACACAACCGGAGAACTACTAATGTTTGTATTTTCATGTTGTCAGGTTTTGACTACCGAATCAAAGGCTGCATTGATTCACAAAGCGTCGATTAACTGCAATAATCGCATGGAATCCAAGTTTCCTTTCCCATTCTTCATTTATGGGGAGAAGGTAAAATATTTTAAACCATTCAGGTTCAGGTTTACGCATGTTACAATGTCCAATTCAGTACCTTTTTCCAAGAGCCTCTGATGTAACAATTTATAATTGTGCAACTATGGGGTTTATTTCTTAAAGTGTTTATTATCCAACATTCGGATTTTAATATTTCAGATACGAACTCGAGCTATAGCTTGTAAATCCATGACCATGATTACACCGCTACACATGCTTCTATTTGGCGCCAAACGAGTTGATATTATATACAATGGAAATGAGTCTATGGTTAGGTTAGACAATTGGTAAGTAAATTCAGAATTTGTTCAATCAGTATGACTTTCTATTTAGCATAACATTGATCCGCACAGAGCTAGATACTGATTTTGTTTTAAATTCATCACAGGATTTTGCTCAAGATGGACCCTGTTGACGCAGCGGCGATTGTAGCATTACGCCCAGCAATCGAAGATCTTGTGACTCGAGCCACTGAAAATCCAGAAGCATTCTTCCCCTTAAATGAAGGAGATGCTAAGCTTGTATCGGTAGTGACACACCTGTGTCGCCTCAGCTCTGTAGCGTCCGTTGAAGACCAAGGGGAAGGAAATCCAAATGCCTGGGGAAAAGCCAACAAACAGCAGTACGGGCAGTTCCGAATGTATGAATCGTTTTCCGGAAGTGCCGAAAGGTTGGAACTGGTAGTTTTTAGACAACAATAGTGAGTACTGACATGCTGACACTGATTGATTCTTTTTAAATTTGTAGATTTCAAGAAGAAAGCGCGGGTGATGAAACCGTTGAAGCTGAATACTATAATGAAGATTATGATGATTCAAACGAAGTAGAGGAGGCAGATAGTACTCCAAGAGGAGAAAAACGAACTTGGGATAATGCAGAGGAAGAAAGTAAATCGACGCCTGCAAAAAGGCCAGCCTTCGGTAATTTTTAACTGATACTTATAGACTAGAAGGTGCTAATGGGAATGACACTGATTAGTTCGTTAAGTACACACACTCATGATAATGTAGATGGAGTACCAAGCAGAGGGCGAGGAGGATTTCAAACTAGAGGGCGCGGAGTTTCATCATGGGGTTCCAATTCAAGTTCTGGCAGTCACACACGAGGAGGTTTCGGTTCGAGTGTATTTGGTTCAACGAGAGGTGGATCCTACAGTTCTCCAAGGGGTGGGTCCTACAGTTCTCCACGGGGTGGGTCCTACAGTTCTCCAAGAGGCGGGTCCTACAATTCTCCAGGAGGCGGGTCCTACAATTCTCCAGGAGGCGGGTCGTATAATTCTCCAAGAGGCGGGTCCTACAATTCTCCAGGAGGTGGATCGTACAGTTCTCCAAGAGGAGGATATGGTGGTGGTGGGTCTCGTGGCAGTGGGTTTGGTTCGTCTGGGTTTACACCCAGAGGTGGATTTGATTCATCTTCTGGTAGAGGGAGTCTACGATTCTCTAACAACAGAGGCTGGGGATCAAAATTTTCTGGAGGGGAAGGCAATCGTGGGTTTTCTCCTCGCACGGGTGGTAGAGGTAGAGAATTTGGATTCAAACCTAGGGAAAATTATCCTTACTAACTTTTCCATTAACGTACATATTGTGGAAACGTATCTTAAAAACATGAGGTTCCAATTTTGGTATTTATGAGTATTTGGTTGTTGCTTGAAAAGTTAAGTTTTTATTAAAATGGATATTGTCTTTGAATGTTGTATTTACTTCGATCTGTTAGATTTTATATCTGATGTATTAAAAAACAAATCTTTAAGTTGAATAATCTTCTTTTTCTGAACTTTTATACTGTTCGGTTCGAATATTTAAGCAAGTTTAAAACATACAGTGAAAATATTGGGGGTCCCAAGCCGAGCGCCAATGATTGCCTACATTGCGCTTCACTGTCTTGTTATTATTGCCATAAGTTGGCTGTTTAAATTACATTTAGCATTTGTTATGTATTATAGCTAGGCCTCCGCACATGTACAATTTTCTTAAACATGAACATGAACTTGAACATGAACATGAATTTTCATGTTTTACATGAGTTGTTTTCAAAATTACACGAATTAAATCATGTGATTCAAAACGAATACTTGATTTTTATTTCATGTGAATAAAGCACACATGAACATGACATTTACATGAACATGAAAAGTGGCAATTTCAAGTACATGAACTGGACATGAACATGTACATGAACATGATGACATGAACTAAATTTCAGAAGAGTTATTAAGCTTATATTTAAGAAAGTACACAACAAGAGAGATTCGGATTCACGCAATAAGGGAATAACACTAGCTTGTTTAGCAAATGCTTCTACAATTGCACCCTTGTGGTCTGCGACAGGTTCTTTCTTTAAATCAATTGATTTGTGATGCTAAAGGACTAAAGGCCTTCTTCAATATCCGGTTCCCGAATTTGCTTCAACTTTAAGGGAGTATGTAAAAGCAAAGTATTCATTGTCCTTGCCGCTAACTAAATTGTACGTACACAATAATATCTCCAGATATTTCCTTCCTCGAGTGTGAAATGATTATGTACACTTGATCGTTGTTTCTTAACGTTTTTTAATGGCAATTCTTGAAATTCTTCCAAAAATGTCAATTTCCTGAATACTGCTACTTCCAGGTGCTTTTTCGGTCATATTTGAACCTTCTTTTTCCTTAATAGTGTCAGTGCACAACTTAAAATGACGCTTAATACGATAAAGGAATTGAACGACATGGAAACATTTGGCTATTAGTAGCATACTTTGTGGTGACATGAAAATATTCGTGTTTTTGAGCTTGAGTTCATGTCTTCCGCTTTTGTGAACATGAAAGTGTACATGAAAATATTGTCATGTTTTCAAGGTAACCTGCACATGACATAAGACATGACTTGAAAAATCATGTCTGTTGTCAAGTATGTTTTAAATGCACATGAATGGTTTGTGACTCGATATTCAGATACATGAACATGAGTTGAGACATGAGTCAAACATGAAACATTCATGTCTGAGTTGTACATGAGCGGAGGCCTAATTATAGCTGAAACGAATTTCACTTGACTAAAAATGCGTGCACTGTGTACCAGGGTTCTACAGTCTTTGGTTTGATCAGTCCGAGTCCTCCATCAGTCCCACGTCTCATTCTGCCAATCAGTCCCAGTCAGTTTTGTATCCCAGATCTATCAGTCCCTATCAGTCTCAGTCCTGCTAAAAGTCCTTGCCAAAAGTCTCAGTCAGTCCACAAATGTATATTAATGTATTAAAGACTGCCAGAGCTCGCATAACGTTGAAAACACATTGAAAACGTTCAATTTCGACAACTATGTTCCTATACACCCAGAAAGAAAATCCCCACTAATTGAAATTAGTTTATAATTTTCCAACCTATCCATTGCAGTTAAATTGGTGTAGGTTTAGTAATTTGGAAAAATAACCGTTCGGTACAAGAATTCAATATAGAGGTCATGAAAGGGACAAGTGATGGTGGTTATTTGGAAAAATGAAATGATAGAATTACTTATAATATAATAAACCTTCAAAAAAATAATTTGGCTCTCTTTGTAGCAAATTCAAACAGATTTCCAGTAAACATTTACAATATACGACAACTAATTGTAAGTTGAATACTTCAGGAACAGAATGGTCTGCGAAGCATGATTACATCAGAAGGATATAATTCAGTTTCACATATCGGAAAAAGGTTGAATTAATATTTCATTTTTGAATATGTAATCAAATTTTGGCCTTATTAAAAGTCAGTCACATCAGTTCATTACATACACTGATACTGCACTTATAGAGTTATAATTTTAACGTTGTCCCTCTAATTGTAATTTATCATTATTTATTATGAATAATGCACCAGAACGTGGGAACTCAATTACTCAAGTGATTTGTACAATGTGGTGCGGGTGCGGGCCAACTAACACAATATCTTTGTTAAACAATAACGACAGATGGAAGCCATAGTATAGCTGGAAAGAAGAGACCAATGATAAAAATTAATTTAATGAAACGTATCGGAAATACCCTGCCACTTTGATTTGTCCATGCGATTTTTAAAGCTCAGTTCAGTACTTGCACTCTTGCACATGCTTGAGCTCATTAGCAGTGCTCATATCAGTCCCAGTCAGTTTTGGCTATGAAATTCATCAGTCTCAGTCAGTCTCAGTCTTAAAAAATAGGACTCTGTATCAGTCCCAGTCAGTCGCAGTCTTCAGTCAGTCCTATGATCTACCCACTCAGTCTTTACCCTGAGTCCAAGACTGTAGAACCCTGCTGTGTACTTGCATACAAACAATATTTTTTGTGCACTTATAGGCAGAGAATAGGCCATATTTTCACACGTCGCAAGTTGCAAGTTGCAACTATGCATACTTGTAAATTATATGCCAATGTGTGTTAGGAAATACGTATTGTATTCTGCAACTGCTTTATAATATTCTTCGTTGTATGTATGTTATCTGCATGTACGGGATACCAAGAACGAAACCATTTGGGTCTCTTTTTCCTAGCTTGACTGGGTGAAAGAAACCAGAGCTTCTGCCGGGGACAGGGACGTCCCGTCGGGACACTGGACGGACCGGGACGGGACGTCCCCGGGGACAAAATAATTGTCCCCATGTCGTATTCGGGACGGGACGGGGACAAAAAAAAATGTCCCCATTATATTAGGGACGGGACGGGGACAAAACAAATTGTCCCCAGTATATTCGGGACGGGACGGGGACAAAAACAATTGTCCCCATTATATTCGGGACGGGACATGCTTTTTGGTCGTGTGTATAACGGGACGGGACGAGCAAGCATAGCAGAACAAGGATAACGTTTCAGCTTTAATGAGTAAACTATTCTGTGAACACTATTTCACCGAATGTAAGACATTCGATTTTAGGTTGTAGAAAATGAGGCTTGTTGCTCAAAAAGTTAAGGAAGAATCTTGGAGCCACGATTCTGTAAATGTGTTTTTTATGTTTTTGGTACGAAATTTTCCTCATGTTCCGATTTTCGGTACGAGAATGTCGACAACTGTTTTCAGTAATTATCGGGACGGTACAGGAATTTTGTTCACATGCGGGACCGGGGACAATATTTTTTTTTTAATTTTGGGGACGGTACGGGTCAAGGTTGTTGTCCCCCCGACTTTCGAGACGGGACCGGGGACAACGTTTTTTAAAAATTTTGGGGACGGGACGGGGACAAGATTGTTGTCCCCATGTCCCGACTTTCGGGACGGGACCGGGGACAACGTTTTTATAATTTTTTGGGGACGGGACGGGGACATGGTTTTTGTCACCGTATTCCGATTGTCGGGACGGGACTGGGGACAAAGGTTTTTAAAAAATATCGGGACGGGACGGGACGGGGACGGGACAAGAATTTTGTCCCCAACAGAAGCTCTGAAAGAAACTTTGTTCCTCGTATGTGCTAGCCAATGTCATAGATTTTATTTTATTTACATACCGAGGAAAAAACGTGACTACCGGATTTGAAAAACACCCATCCTATCCGATCCGATAGAGTCGGATACCATTTTATAAGTATCCGTATCCGATCCGGAATAATCGGATCGGATAAAATTTTCGGTCCGGTCCGTCGGATACATTTACGGATGCATCCGATTCGATCCGCGGATATCCGAACCTTACTTCAAGAAACCGTAAAAGAGATATATCTTATATTGTGGGCATGTTTCTAATTTTATCACATTCAAATCAATATGAAAATTTTTAAATTCCGGTGTATCGATAATTACTTCGTTAGATGCAAAACCAATTTTGCTTCCAAAAAACTGAAAACAAATAGATTATGCATTCAATATAATTGACACGGCTTTCCTTGATTCTTTTGTCTTGAATATTTTTCCACCAACTCTTTAAGTTCAAGTTGGAAATAAGTACTGAGAAAAATAATTAAAAATGTAACAACAAATTCACGAAGAATTTGAACAATTGATGCCGGGCACGTTGCATTCGTGTATGGAGGACGAGAATTCTCATGAATGAATTAAAGTTTCAAATTAGAGGTGGGATTCGGGCTTGACTTCAGGCCCGAACCCTGAAGAAACCCGAACAAATATTCAATTAGCCCGACCCCGCCCGCCAACGGGCTAAATAATCGATATTCAACGTTTTATGCACTTCACATTTTGTGAAACCCGAACCCGTTAAAACCCGGTCTCCAAAATATTTTACAACCTGAACCCGCTAAAAACCCGGTCTCCAAAATATTTTACAACCCGAACCCGCTAAAAACCTGATCTTTAAATAGTTTTAAAACCCGATGAAAATCCGGCTTTTTACTAACAATTGAATCCGCTGTGAAACCTTTATTTACATATTCTATTTTATTTGCATATACTGTCCATCCCAATAAACGTGCACACACGGAGCAAAACTTAGCTCTGAAATTTTTTGAAGATAAACTATCAAACTTAAGGGATCGTTTCAAAATGTTTAAGCATGTGTACGTATTAAATACAGTGAACCATTATTTAGCTTTGGCATGAATATACTGTATACATGAAAGCAATGCTTGAACTCTGCGCAACGTCAAATATGCATGCCACCTATCTGTCCTAAATCATATTCTAGTAGAATTGTCGTAATTTGTGACCCGCCCGAAACCCGAACTGAAAAATAAATGCAGGCCCAAGCCCGATCTTAACCCGGTTTCATTGTTTTAGTGCAGCCCGAACCCGGTCGGAGCCCGACGTAAGTTAGTATTTGCAGCCCGAACCCGGCTAAAAACCCGGCCGGGTCGGGTTCGGGCCGGCCCTAATCTAATAGCCCGCTTCCTGGCCTCACCTCTATTTCAAATCCAAGAATCTCTCTACTATAAAATGCGTGAAAATATGATAGCATCATTCCTCACGAGAGGGCTCATGTATTAGTCCATTCTCGAAAAAACCAGCCTGGCATATACATAGCTTGCAAGAAATCCAAGAAAATCCGTACTAAATGGGCAAAATATTTATTCCTCACTAGTTTGAATCAGAGATGCGCAAAGGAAACAGCCTTCCTTCAAGCCTTCGAAGGCGAAAATTCAATCAAAATTTCCCCTTCAAAATGTCCTAGAATGAAGCCCTCTGAAAAATCTGCCTTCCTTCCAAAATACATATGCTCATTTTTGCCTTCAGCCTTCTTCTAAAAATAGCCTTCCTTCAATTTTATACTACAACCCGCTTAAAAACGTTTTGCACCAGCAGGATTCAGTGTAGTGAAGATAGCGGCACACATTGTCAATTCACGAATTGGCTGCATTGTTGCGCTAGCAGCAAAACGTCGTTGCATATGCTATGCTTTCACGTTATAGAAATTTCGTGTACCTGGAAGCCTTCACGGCCTTGGAGGGCTAATATTTAGGAAGCCTTCCTTCACAATCCTTCACTGCTAGTTTTTGTGAAGGCTTCCTTCAGCCTTCAGAAAAAAGTATCTCCATCCTTCATTCCTTCTGCAACGTTAAGAAAGTTACCTTTCCGCCTTCAAAGAAGCCTTCTTGGAAGGCTAGCCTTCGAAGGCTGCGCATCTCTGGTTTGAATACTGTCCCTGGAAGGAGATTTCTTGGTGCCGTTGAATTACGTTGCGCATACTGAATTATACGTGTCACATGTCAGAGTAGAGCTACTTGTGGGAACGAAAAGTTTGATCCCATTCCCGAACCCGATCCCGAAAATCGGGTCATCAATATTTTCGGACTCACACCCGAACCCGTTCCCGAAATACTGGGATCGGGTGCACAAAAACCCAGATATTAAATATGCTTGAATCGTTGATCTCAAACCCGATCCCGGTCCCGAACCCGAAATCAGATAAAATTTGCTCCCAATCCCGATCCCGAATCCCTTGAACCCGGACTCGTTCCCGGGACCAGTGCATTTGGTGTAAATCAATTTTTTTCTTCACATTTTTATTGATTTAGCAATACTTATGCATGTGTACCATGATACAATAGATTTAGGAACTATTAAAAATTGTCATCAAACTAAACGTCTGGTCTGCGTTGCCGAAAAAGATGCAGGAAGACTGCTTAAACGATTCCCACTATTGAGTTTTGCAATGACTTTCATCTTGTAAGTTAGAGTAGGCGGAAATCACTACTATGCGATCCCAACTGACAATATGCTAAACGGCTCAAGTCGCATACGTAAAATTAGTATCTCAACATTTTAACGAGGGAAGCCGTGCATGCTTTGTATTTTTTTCTCCGCTAGATGGTTGCGTAGTTCCCGGGAACGTGAAGCGTGTAACGGGTGTGGGAACGAGCATGTTCCCGGTTCCCGATGGGAACACAAATACCTGCATCAAGCTTGAACCCGTTCCCAAACCCGGTCCCGATCCCGAAATCCCGGGTCTGCTGAGCATGTTGCTGAACCTGGACCCAAAGTAATTGGGAACATTAATTAGACACCCGAACTCGAACCCGTTCCCGATCCCGAACCCGATTCCCGGGTGTAACCCGATCCCAAAAGTAGCTCTATGTCAGAGTAATATATTATCCTCCTCCGCCAGCCCCTAGAAGGGTTAATGGTTAAAAACATATTTTCCCCCCAATTTCGAAGCAAATATATTGTTCAGATTTTAAAGAGTTTCATCCAGCCGCGCCGCCTAAAAATTTCTCATACAGTGGTGAAGAACGTTAATTGGTAACAGTCCAAATTTTTTGAAATAAAACAATAACTTTGGCCTGATAATTAAGCAGGTATGCTAATTTTCCAATTCCCTCATTTCAAAGCGAATCGTGTTCCAGATTTATCAAATTTAAAAACTGGGAGGCTGTCCTGCTTTTTGTTTCACCCCACCCTACTGACAATGAGCATTTGAGCAAGCTGAACAGCATGATCAGAAAATCAAATATAAAAACTGTAAGGCCGAAAGATCCCAGCTGAGAAACTGTAACACTGGAAATTCATTTCCTTCAGAGGGCCCGGCGTCTGATATTGAGTTGAGTAACCTGAAATTGATCATGGACCAAACATTTTTCCAGGCTTAACTGCCTGACTAAAAACACATCCCCGAATCCCCACCATACAGGGTTGGTTTGGTTTAAACCAAATGATTTAAACCATGGTTTAAACCACGGTTTAAACCAAACGGTTTTTTTATAAAAACCAATGGTTTAAACCAAACACCTAAAATTTTAATATTTTCAATCCAAAATGCTTATATTTCGTCATGCGCAAAACTTGTGCAGTTACTGTGATATATTGTGTAGTTAAACTTTAGTGAAGTAAATAATACTATTAGCTTTTAGTCTTGTACATTTGGAAATTCGGAATCGTTTGTACAATGAAAAATGCCAAACTTGTGTTTATGCGGCAAAGTTATCGTTAAAATTATATCTAAATTATTAAATATTTAATGCTTTGTGATACTTACTGAGTTTGGGAAATAAGTAAAGTTGTTCAAATTCACATGTTTTTGCATATTAATGAATGTTTTGGATTGAAAATTTGTTTAAGCCAAAAAAAACCTGGTTTAAACCAAAAAAACCTGGTTTAAACCAAAAAAACCTGGTTTAAACCAAAAAAACCTGGTTTAAACCAAAAAAACCTGGTTTAAACCAAAAAAACCTGGTTGTTTGGTTTTTTTGAAAAAAACCAAAAAAAAACCCCAACCCTGCCACCATATGCCCTGCCCCACTACTATACCCTTCCCGACAACCTAGCCAACACAACTTTCCCTACCCCTAAACCCCATGAAATTCCCTAACCCCATCATCACGTTGAATCTTCTAAAATAAATAATTAATTCCTATGTTCCGATTTCTCAATTTCTTTCTCCCGGATTTACGCTTTGTACCAAAGATGGGCCCCTTGCCTATATCTAGGCCCTTTTATAGGCAAAAATTCTAGGGAGGAAGCAAAAAAACAAGAATCTAGGCTAGGATATAGACAAGGTTCAATAGGATTTATATGCAAATAAAATATTATAGGAAGTTTGGGGAATAAATATAGGCATCTAGGAAATTTAGGCTAGGAGCTTCATAAATAAATATAATATGAAGGGAGCAGGTATGCTACTGATGCCGATATGCCGAGTAGTGGTATGGTTATGCATTGGTGCACTGAACAATAAAACGTATGCATATAATTTCGAAGAGGAATGTATAAGTTTACATTGGGAAATCCCTACCTTTTATACTACAAACAACAAATAAGCAATGGTTGTAAAAATGCGGAGAAGTAAAGCATGTTATAGCACGATTGTTAGGACATCTGGGCGACAATGGTATAACAAATTTTCAGCGTGGAACAGACCAACAGATCAACAAACCAACAGACCAACGTAGCAATAAATAAATATAGTATTATTAAGTACACGATATTTCGACATACACACATGCGGGGTTTTCGGTTTTGTGTAGGGACTTTAAGGGTGTGCTTATATAGTAGCAGTTATATAACAAGTTATATATCATATAAGCAGTAGTTTTGAACTTCCTAATAGGGTATAGCTGCATGATACTCCCAAAAGGAATATTATAGGAACATTTATAGGGATATATGTAGGTAGGCATCTCCCTGTTTCCTATATTATAGGAAGGAACTTCGTGTTGCCTTAGCCTTTATAGGATTTCAGGAAGGCGTTTGGTTGAGCATTTCCTTAAAAGGGGGAGATAACTTGGCGAGGATTATAGGAAATAGGGAGGCGCATTATGTTAGTTTAATTATAGGAAGGAAATAGGCTAAGTGAATTAAAAGGCCCATCTTTGCTTTGTACCCTATTCAATGAAAACTCTGCCAGGAATTTCGACACCGACATCTCCCTCCATGTCCACCTTTCTCAGCAGAGCCATCTCTGTCACACATAATTTTGAAATTCATAAAATCTGCTTTAAACTGTACAGAGTCAGCATTACTTTTAAATAATTAATTTTAAAAAGTATTTTGGAAACACAGTCTGAATTAAAGTTCCGTCGAAAACAGTTTCACTTCACCCCAATCATTCGACGGTTGTGCCTTTAAGCTGACCACCGTCTTGCCAATGCTGCTAATTACTTTTACGACACGATTATAAAAATAGGGTGTCATTTTTTAATTTCTTTACTACGTTTGCATATTTTGGCTATAGGTAGAATAAGGATGCATACTTATACCCTGTAGGGATGGAGTGTCTAACTACAGAGAGTGTATAAAAATCATCTAAAGATTGTGTTCAGATCCTAAGATATACTTTCCTCAACGGGAACGAACGCGGCGGGATCAATACTTTTGTATGTCTGCAATTAATAGTGCAATTGTGTGGATTGTGAAGCCTTCTTGTGTAAATTGTTTTACGCACTTATTTATGTACTTTAATAAATTAATGCTGTTCAGGGAAGTGCAGTCGCTTCACATAATTGTAGTACAGAGATAACTCTCTTAATATTTAATGACTCAACGTGTTATTTAATTTAATCGAATCCAAGTTAGCTGTTTGCATATTAATTCCACAGAGGCAGAGGTAACTATTGGATCTGTCTGTTGCAACTTGTCATTCCAAAGGTATACGCGTTCTTACTCCCTCACGTCGTATATTGAGTAAAGTAAATACATACTGTCGTCATCCACTCCTCTCTCACCTGTAAGATTAAGATTAAGACACAGCCTTAATTCAATTTAGGTGCAGTTGCAGTAATAAGTTCACTGAAGTTTTGAATAGTATTAATCTGGAGAGTGTTCCCTCAATTAAGGATATAAATACAACACCTATTTCCTGCTGGTACGGTTCCAGTTTACGTATAAAGTATTATAAGTATTATATCTTTCAATCAAACTAAGATCATCTCGCTCACAAGAACTAAACAATACAGAACATAATTAAACTGTGATTTCAGATATTGTTTTATGAGTACACTTCAACATGTTGAGATATGATTACCACGTGCCTTCCCTGGAAGAAATTACCGGATCAGGCCCAACAAGGAATTATGGCCTTTTATCTCGGAGTGATTCACCAGCGACGGCCTTAACAAGCTTGCTGAATGAAGATCAAATTAGAAAGAAGATGATATTGAAGAAAAAATGGCTGGGACTTGTACTACTAATTGTTGTTGGTTTGGTGGCCTTCTCTATATTCATTACATATGCCGTGAAGAATCAAGACCCCCGTCAACTCGAAGATGTGTATCCCGACTCTTCAGGTAATCGTTAATCATGGGGAGGAAAAGTAGTTCATTTTGCATTGTTTGACGCAGGTTGGAATGAAAAATTGAAGGAAGAAATTCCATGTGTTTTGTGTGTGTAAATTGATTGTATTTTATGTAATTATATATGTGGGTGATAATTGTTGAGCATGTACATGTACTAGCTCTGTCAAAATCATTTCGATCATCTACTCTGAGTTATGCGATCCATACTGTCACTGTTATTTGTTTACTTTGTTATTACATGTGTGTGGAAGACTATTTTGGGATTGACTCAAGTACTGTTACTTGAAGTGATAAATATATTTTTGTTGTAATTTTAGAAGGTAAGATATAACTAAACTTGATTGTTTCGGGATTTTGTGCAGATAAGCTTACTGTGGTGTTCCCAGATGAGCAGTCAGACAGTAATGAAATGCCCTTGCAAGAGATAAGCTTGAGTACAACGACAACCACTAAGGTACCCACTTATTATTTCTTATCGTGGACGTTTTTACTGGCCAGTTGTTAGGTAATTATTATTGGGAAGATTCTAAATTTTAGAACAGCATTTGCTTGGGTGAATGTGTATACCAAAAACTTGGGGATTTTTTTGGAGGCTGAAGGAATTTTAATGATGTGGCTCTCGCAATGAATTCTAATAATGTTTGAGGATGATTGCGTTGTTTTTTAAAGCCTCTCAGCGAATTTTGTTGTCATATTGCTCCCGGTGTTACGGTGGTTCTGCAACCTTTTTAATACGAGCATAGTCTGTTTGGGGTTAAGTTTTTTAGTTTATTGTTGTAGTGGTGACATTCAAACATGGATAAAATTGTCAGAAAGTGCTGATTTTTACTTCATATTTGCTCAATTAAATTACTACAGAGACAATTATTTTAATAGCAGCAGGTTTTAATTATGGAAGTGGGCATGAATTATGAATACAGTTTTTACGTACCTACTGCAATGAAATTCATGTAAATTGTAAATATGTAACATGGAACTTATCAACCAATACTTTTAATTGTATGGTTCAAGTCTCCTTTGGTTTCCACACCAGCAGCTCGTAAAGCTGCGACAACAGAAACCTCTCTCCCGATTACATTAATTCCGACAAAGGAGGTGGGAACCGTGGAAGTTACTTCTGCCACTTCAGAGTATCAATCAACCCTTCAGAATACTTTGGATTCTAAGGTTGGACTTCTAAATACTATATATTGTAGTTTTGAAATACTCTATACGATTTTGTAGATGACCTAAGTCTGTCTGCAGAAGTACTTAATCAGGAACTTACACTTACATGTTTACGTTTAAAAGCAATTATTATTTTACTGACACTATTTTAAGCAAACTCATTGACCTTCTTCAATTTATTCTTACTTATTCCACATTTATGTTTTTTTTTGGGCAGGGTCCCAATGCTCCCAATCAGTCCAAATCCATTGCCAATGAAAAACCAATGAGTTCTTCAACTAGGTCTCTTCCTGCAAATGCTGCTGATCGCGATCCCGTAGACTTGTTGGTGCACATGGCTGTGAATACATCCTATACCTGTTTTGAATGTGAACATCAAATATTTGGAGTCAAACTTTATTTGCCGTTGGATAATATGACTTTTGGACCTTACTACGGTACTTTCAAATGCTTGATCTTTTAACCAAGTGATTGTACTTAAAAGTATGCTGCTAAACAGTCAAGCCAGTCTGTTGGTGTAGCTATGCATAAATAAGTATAGATTCAAGCAAATATTTTATTGAGAACTGGCTTTATGAACTGTTTGCAGGTAAGGGTAAGAAAAAAACAAAAAAATTGTCCGCTGCGGAGGCATGCAATTTTCTATACAACATTCACCCGAAATTTCAACCAAATGATGAATCAAAAACCGAGGGCATCAACTGTCACTCTACAAAGTGCTAAATTTAAACATCAATTCAACACTGAAGTATTGAGTGATAAGTGTGTGTTGTTTTCAGTGAATGAATTGTATTATAATGAGTTGGATAATTTTAACGATTTGAAATGTTTCTGAAAAGATTTGTATTTCTATGCCGATTTGGTTTGCTGACTGACTGTAGGTAGTTAAAATCCGTTTAGCTCGTCCAAATTTTTAATTTATTTACTTTATAGAATATTTATTGGATTGTTTACTAACTCAAATATGTCTGCTTTCTCCAAATTATCAGCATAATTGTACCATTTAATTTTTTTAGCTTTATTTCATCAGTCTGCTATTTTTAATTATAACGAAAAGAGAAGTAGATTACGTCGGAAATTTAATTTAAATGTCCCAGTTATAAGTTATAATTTTATACCAAATTTCGATAGAGTAGGAATTTTTACATTTATTGATCCAACGGGCCATATTTTGAATATTTCATGTTTTGTTGTGTACTTATAATTACGTGTTATGTTGTGTGCACCTCGTGGCACTTTGACTGATTGTTAGTTTACCTTACTCCAATAGGGAAAAGGGGCTATCGTTGAATTGTGTGTTTTGTAAAACATGCGAATTTACTGACTGGTTTGGTACTGTATAGTTTTTGAACGAATGAAACTATTACTACCTGTGCTTTATTCGTACTTTTTCATTTCGTATTATATCGTTTTCTTAATGAAAGAACAATTCATATTAATTGTCTAGCATTCTCTTGGCTTAGCTTGATCCTAGTGTCCAAAATATAACATTAGTTATTATTCAAAGAGGTTGTACATGCAATATTTAGGGTATGTACAGAATTATTTTTTTAGTTCTGTTGTTGTTTCTGGATAGAAATCAAGGTTTTAGTTATTTATTAATGGCCTAAATGATTTGATTAGGTCTCCTTTAAGCAAGTCAATTTAGAGGCGAGGGGTGCAACATTGGAATTTTAATCCATAGTACATATGATAATTCATGTCGGTTTTCCCCAGCAGACATGCAAACTGTAACTGTATTGTATGTGGACTTGTCGTAAGATCTTCAATGTTGAAAACTCGGCCTCCTGAGTCTCAAAACCCATGTGGGCGATAATGCTATGTCAGCAAGTAAGATGTATTTAAATACTGATGGTATTATTTATTCGTATTTAGTGTACACGAATTTCAAGAAGGAATCCACTGTCAAAAGACTGATTGCAAAGTTATTCAGTAAGGTAAGTAGAGTATTTTAATATCCTCTCACAATCCAAGGAATGTATTTACAACCTTTTCATAAAACGTTTGTCTCCACTAATTGTAAGATTGTATTGGTAAATAAAAAAAATATTAACCTAAAAATTACGTCACTTTAATCTCGAAGTTACATATGCTTCTTTGTATTCCCCGAAATTCACAAGACAAATTAGTATTTCGTAAAACAAGATTTCGTAAGCACTTGAAACATGTATCTCTAAACACTGAAAATTCTGAAAGTCTGACTGGCAATGAGTGAGGTCTTGTGTATGTAATTGTGTACATACGTACTTCTTTTACATTTTTTTTGGTATTTCACACTTCAGTGCTTTCTTTCAGCTGAAAACTAATGTGAGCAAGCTGGTTGTCAATTTACTGGCATAAAAGTCAGATTTGTTAACTTTCTGCTGCAAGCAATTAGTTGCTTGGCTAGGAAGGTACCCGGTTCATCTTATTCCAGATTATTATCTTCTAACCATGCTGTCTACAAATAAAATAATAATCCATAGGAACAAAAAATAAAATTATTATAGATATAAACTGTATTGGAATAATGGGCATATCAGAATAAATTTAGAAACAGATCCGTAATTTTGTATTTTAATTTTAAATAAAAAAAACAAACAATGACACTTGTTTGTGAATAGCCTCTCTAGTATGACATTTTCAACCACAGCATTAGCATTTATCTTCTTTTTAGGCACCAACTATATTTTTGGGCATTATTTTTTCCCATCTTTAATTGTTAATATTTAATATTTTATCCTTAAATTACTAAAGAATCATTTCATTATTGAAATGAAGACAAGGTTTTGAGGGCCCGGTTCGGACGGATGTACAGTAGTTTGTGTTTGTGGTATACAGAGCACGAATAAAAATCTTTCAAAATTTCACTATTTCAAAAAATATTCCACTTCCTTCACAGCTGCATCACGAGACTTTTGGGCCAGGGGGGCTGGCGGGTGGAACATATTAAATCTGGAATAAAAACTAACACATCAAACAGAATTTTTTACCATTGTCCCTTCTATAGGCTAGTGTAGGAAAAAAATTAACTACTAATGAGAAAATGCGAACCCCAAAATACATTCTTGACAAAATTGAAATAAGTAATGGTCAAAGTTTTTCGGAAATGTCCAATCAGGAAAAATTATTCTCAAATACATACACTTGCCAAATATCTGTAAAGCGTCTGAATTTGGCAAAAATAAATTATTTGTGGCTTCATAATCAGTACTAATAATAACGGTTTGTCGTTCCACTGGATCTTTTATAGGGGCGAAGTGATCCCAATCATGAGAAATCTGAATATCCCCCTTTAAAATCAGAGCCTTTTCCAAAGCTTTGAGCTATTAACCCTGTTTAGTATGAACAATAAAATCCCTCCATCGAGCATCCCTAAGTTCAAAAATATGAAGCTTAAACCCACGAAACACCACGGTAACGTCCGTTAAAAAAAACTTCCAAATTTCCATTGTGTAAATAAAACTATACTCCATCCCTGAATAGTTTCACATGTCTCTACTTCATTCCCACATAAATATGGACATCACACTCACACTAAAATGCCAGATTTTAAAAAAAATTACAGTTTACTCTCTCTATTATTAAAACAAATTATCTCTAACAGGCATACAATTTGATCTTGTACTGACAATACATACATATTTCAATAAACTGCCCAAATATATTTTTAAAGAAAATTCGTCAACGAATGAACAATAAAGTCCACGTCAACATTTCAGCTTTCGGTACTGACTCTATGGGCTGAGTAGTTTTTTTAAATCGAGATTTGATTACGTAGCTATGTCGTTGTTTATCAATCGGTTATTTTAAATCCCAAATGTGAAAATTCGGTGGTCTTGGAGCTACCCAGCGAAGCTATAGGATCAAGCCTGGGAATGGGAACACGGAGCATTTAGACTGAGACTCTGACTCTGGCACTCTGGTCTGGACTCTGGACTCACAGTCGGAGTCTTACAGCCATTGAGTGAACGTGTAACGTTCTGTCATTGGGTCTCTCCTTTACCGGTATGGAATTATTTGTGCAACGCTTTAATTTTTAGATATATAAGTATATATATATTTCTACACACGGAAATGCGTTCGTGTTCGTATTAAATTCTTTGACTCTTAATTTAAAAATACTTCCTGCTGCTACTGTCCGTAACTATATACAGTTATATAGTGTCCGTGTCCTGTCCCGGTCGGGTTGTTCGCTACGCGTATTTTTTGTATATGTCGTGCGTCTTTGAACATCAATTACTTTTATTATATTCGTAAAATATTAGATTTGTATTACTTTCATACAATAATTGTATGATGGTTTGATTGTCCACGTGTGGCATTACCTTTAAATTATATTCAAATTACAATTTACCTTCAATTCCAGTGTGGTGTAGTAATAGCCAGGTATTGAGAGGTATTTAAAATTAATAATTCCTTACATGTCAAATATGTAATTACTTATCTCGTTCTTAATGTACTTGATATTGGGGGTTGCATTGGAGGTAAATATGCGTGTAGATTAGATGGCTTGAATTGATAGTGACTTGATAGTTGACTTGAATTTTGTCATTTATCATTTAGCATTGATAGAGTGTCGTTAGTTTTGCTGTCATTGCTCGTTTAAAAGTTAGTAGTTTCTGAGTTTGGGCTTAATTTGACAATATTGTCAAGTAAAAGTAGAAAGAGGAATCTGTGGTCGTTCACGTGCATATGTGAGCATTCAGTTGATTTCCTCATTCTTGTGATTTTGGATATACGTAATGTAAATGATGATATTTTGATTTGTGTATTGTCATTTGATTTATTTGAAGGGGGGGAGTGCTAGATGTAGGAATAATGATCAGGTGTGAGGTGTGACGTGATGCTGTGTTGGCAATCGTTGGGAATCAATATAGCCGTTCGAACGAAGAGTTTTAGGAGTTGTTATTTTTAAATACAATTTGCAGGAACAGTTGTCAATTCCGTGACATAGCTTGTGGGGAAAAAGGAAGGGTGTGTGTTATAGTTGGAGTTGCGAAGCTTTTCAGGCTGTTCACTAGAAGTGATTTCTGGAATTTTTTGAACATGACAATGGAATTCGGATGTAGTTTCGAAGTATTTAATTTTGGTAATTGAGATTGTTTGTGTTTTGCAGCCCTGTGGATAAATAGACTTGATGGACGTTGAAGAGAAGATCAGGCGGTTGGAGGAGCAGTTTTTGTCGACTAACGAAAGAATAACGGAACTTTTGAACAGAGTGGTCAGAGTTGAAGAACTCGTTACGAAGCACATTGTTGGTAAATGACTTGTTAATCGGAAGTAGGAGGAGTTTTGGAATTAATCTGATGTTTATGGTGGGATTAGTGTACTTAAGTATGCTGCTAGGGTCTTCTAAGGTTAACTATTTGTGTTGTTTGTGTCACATTCGACTAATTAACAACTTAGGGGGAAATTAGTTTGGAATGTAGTAGTATCTATCAGTTCTACGGGGCCTTTAACTTAACTGTTTTGTAAAGCACGATCCAGAGTACCCTGTAACCATGAAGTTCTGCATGATCTAACACATCTCGATCCCGAAGGGCTCTACCAGAGATTTTCAAAACTTGCTTGTGACTTTAATAATGCGCTACCAGACCTTGCTGATGTATTAGCTTTCAGTACGTGTGCTTGAAGTTATTTAATGTTACTTTAATTAAGTAGCCATAGGTAGGCAAAATAATTTAAATATTTTTAAATAATGGTTCTTAGGAACCGGAACTAGCAGTAGCACAGACGGTTGCTACGCTAGTGTCCATTCGGCAGATGTTATAAAATCTAAGTCAGGGGGGAGACAAGAAGCAGTTCAGCCCAACCCTTTCTGTGTTAAAAGTTCAGGTAGTGGAAGTAGTATTACCCGTAGTGTAGTAACTATTTCACAAGGGGATGAAAATATTAATCACAGTGGGCCCGTGCTTCACAGTACATCCAATAACGTTGGGGAAAGGGGCGCAGGTATTTCAGGTCTTGATAAATTTTGTGCTTACAAGTAGGAGTGGAGCTGGGGAATCAAGTTTTTTATTTTTCCATGTAAAACCTCATATTTTTATTAGTTGGGAGTACACCAGAAGGGAAGAAACCGATCCGTAAATCTGCCCAACAATTGAAAAAAATAGATGATGGACTGGATATTAATGTTCAAAATGGAACTCAGAAATTACTGTTCTCACCGTCTCAAGACCAACAACCAGGTGTACCTCTAGCGGACCTTCTGTCAAAACTAGTTTCCGCCAATGCTTATTCCAAGAGTAACGAACAATCTGTGCCGAAGAAAACCGTCACTGTTTTCGAAGAAAATCCATGGGATATAGAATTGGATAAAATTCCTTGGGAAGGTACGGGTAGTTTTGGTACAGACGAAGGTCATGATTTGAAGAATAAAAGGTTGATTGATCCTCTAGCCAAGACGAAACAGATGTTCGCTCCCTGCAGAAAAGTTTGCGGTAATTTAACTGGTAAGTATCATTTCCTACAGCTATTTAATTAGTTTATTATTCATTGAAGATCGTAGCTCTTTTTCAATTTAAGGTCATCCATGCAGAGTACTACATGATCCCTCGTTATCATGTCCACCTTGCACAATGCTCATTAAGAATTTCAAGCTCAAATGTAATCACCGAATTGATGTTCTGTGCCATCGTCAAGGCAAAATCAGCGAATACTGCTCTGAATGCGATGCCAAAAGACTGGTAAAAGTAGAACAGGAAAAGTCTGTACTCAGTCGACCAACGTTATCCCTTGCAATGGATCCAATTCAGTCAGAGTCAGAGGTATTGTCATTTTCATTGTGAAATCACCACCACCCGTGGAAGCATAATTGTGTGCTGTTCTTTCTTATTTATGTACTTGATATTTACCATCTTTGTCTCATTTTTTTGACTTTTTTACATATTAGGTGGCATTTAAGAAAGTTAAAGAAATTTTAAATAAACTGACTTCAAGCAACTTTGAAAAATTGTCTGAAGACTTCATTACAATTGTCAATGCTCAAACCAAATATTTGCCGGAAATAGCCAGTGTACTCATTGAGAAAGCCATGCTGGATGTTGAAACCCCGCTTTCCCCTGCTAATTATGCGAAATTAGTAAGTATTTTATTTTATTTTCATTTTTTCATGTTAAATAATTGTACAAGCCGATTATATAATTTTTTATTCAGGCTTCAAAGACAATCAACAGACCGCAGGGAGAGCTGAAAATGTTCCGGATTGAAGTGGTCACTCTAGCTGTTTTAATTTTTACTACTGTGTTATTTTCAAAAAACACCGATGGTGCTGCTAACCTTCCATACTTCGTCAAAACTCTGTTGAAAAGAAAGGAAATTAGTGATTTAGATCCAAAGCGACGAAATTTAGGAGTTCTTCGTTTTGTAGGAGAGCTCTTTAATCAGGATGTTATTTCTGCATGTACATTGCAGACTGACGTTATTGATCCATTAATAGGTGACGCCGTGTAACAGTTCATATTTCGTAACATTCATAATCTAGACATAATAGTTTTGATCTTCATTAAACATCTTATTTTCGTAGCCAATCCTAGTGAAGAAAATCTGGATTACTTATGCAAGCTACTAACACTTGTTGGACACAAAATTCACGAGAAGGTGACTGGAACATCGTCGTCTTCCTGGTTTGAAGGCTTGTTTGTGAAATTGAAACCTTTCTGTGATAATACTTCTATCAGCACGCAAGTTCGCTTTTCCGTCCAAGTAAGAGTTGCATCAATGCATCACAATATTTGTTTGTAAATGTGGTTTCTTTACTCAATATACACGTGTTTATTTCAGAACCTGTATGACTTGAAAGAAGTGAATTGGGATCGATACAAGAAACCTAAAATACAAAGCTCATCCTTGAAACCGTCACTTGACATTGGATCTACAAGCAGCTTATTGAGTAATGGTTCAGCTTTAGATCCTTCAATTCCTGGAAAGTCTAGGAAAGCCAGAAAGAAGAAGCAAGCACCTGCAGTGACAAAACAACAGATCAAAACAGTACCGGTTTCTATTCTGCCTGCAAATGTTAATTCCTCGGACATATTCGATCCATGGGAGTCGGTACCATGGGGAGAACATACAGATCCTCTGGCTGTGGCATTTCCTAGACTTGATAGTCCGGGACTACTACCGGGGAACTTAAGTAGTCCTTCTATTTCTGGAAAAGCCACGCCATCAGATCTAGGATGGAAAGGAAGCCAATCTTCAGCCACTTTTGCTAAAGCGATGTCTACTGCTTCCAGCAGAGTAATTTCGCCAGCAATTTCCACAACCTCCTTAAACTCGGCCCATTCGTCTTTACCTCAGAAAATAGACGCGGTGGTTGTTTTTAACATGTATGTGAACATTCACGCAGCTCCGCAGAAGAATCGAATAGATTTGTTAAGTCGTAAATTGGCAGGTTGCGAAGGTAATTATTGTGACTAAATTTTAAGACTTACGTAGTGTTTATTGTATAATTACTTAGTGTAAATATTAAGTAGTTTTATATAAACAGTTCTTTGCATGCTTAAAAACGGCATAATATCAACATCTGGGAACGAAAAGATGGATGTTCTTTGGCTTTCCCTCGGCCCTTAATTTTTCATTATTTGTAGCGGTGGATAGTGCAGAATGGGTTTTGCAAAATGGGGACGGATAGTGCAGAATTGGTGTTGAAATTGGGGCTCAAAAGAAAATTTGCCGCATATTTTCTGTTCTTGGAATCCAAGCTTTCCTGACAACAAGCTCTGTTTTACCGCATTAGAACTTCGTGTTGTTTTCACCTGTCTTGTAAATATATTTCTTGCTGTAAAATATTAGCGTCATATTTTTGTTGTGGAATACATAAATTATAAATGTGCAGTCATTTTGAGTAGAAACCCAAATCGCCACTGAAGTTTTTCTGCATTTTTAATGTCAGGTTTTCGAGGGGAATATAAATAATATTTCTTCTGGTATATCAGTGGGCATCTACAGGGTCATGATATCAGTATCTTGAAGCCCGATGTTTATGATTATTGATTAATTTGTCTTTGCAGATAAGCAGCTGCGAGATTTCATAAGAGATTTGTCAAGACATTCTATGCAGTTAGAGAAGAAGATGAAAGTAGCTGCCTTGGGGCAGCTTGTCGATGTTCTTCTTAAATCGAAAATAGTTTCAGAGGAACTGGTGAGTTCATACTCATACTGAATTGTAATGACAAATGAATTTTAGTATCCATAAAGACTTCACATTGCTTTGTATTAAAATATTCCTTTCTGTTCCTCTTATGGTATATTGTTAACGCTAGCCTGTATAGCAAAAGTGAATTTGATAACAATACATTTTGTTCCTACTCAAGGTTTCAAAAGGCTTTCAAAGTGGGGTCATCTCGGACTTGCCAATAATGCACAAAAGTAAAACAAAGAACGAGTTCGAGGATTTAATTTACAACGTTGCCGTTATTGTTGTGACCGTCTGGTCAGAACGAATGTCGAATTTTACTTGGTTATACGAATTAGGGCGGAATATACTGCAGTACCCGGAGACTTGGTGGGTATTTAGCACTGAAGTATTGAAAGTAGTCTTGGAGAGAAAGAAAATAAAATTTGCGAAGAACTGCTTTGAAAACACCATTGAAGGTCGGGATTATCTTCGGAAGCAAGCAGTAGCTCTAAAGATTGCCGATAACAAGTAAAGATATCACAAATACACGACAACTGAAGACTGATACAGAAATTCATTACGTAAAATGTCCATCTTCATGTTATATGCTATGCTCTCTCTCTCTATGCATTTACTGCTACATGTTCTGGTTGTTGCTAGTTGTCCTGCTTCATGAATTTATATTTTCGTCTTCCGTCGTGACGAAACACATCGTTGGGTGTATGAGTACTTAATAAATAATTTTGGGAAACGTCACCATAACTTCATAAAAGAAACGTCACTACTCATTTTTGATGAATTTTGTATGTTTATTGCAGCGTAATCGGCGGTTAAATAGCTTATTCTTATATTTAGCACTAATTAATTTATAAGTGAAACTTTTAATTCTTAACTGTCATACGTTTATACACTAGTAGTACGAAAGCGATTCTAATCAAATTTTTTATTATTTGTCTAATCATTTCGGGTCATTGAACTCCTGGGAAAATAAAAGGAACTTCTGAAAAGGGAGTATTTTTTTGAATTTCTGGAAGGCATGTAGCAGTTTCTATGCTCCTAATGCAAACTTGTACTTACTACCTGTCATTCAAGACAAAACAAAATAGCAACCACCTTAGGTATTATTCCTTGAAAAACTAATGACCATAGGCAAGTAAGCACACTTAACTGTCATTTGGATTGTTATCGAGCGCAACAGTCATATTAATCTTCAAACTCATCTATTTGGAAATCCTCAGGAAACGCATCCTCCACTGTTGCCTTCGTGTCGACTGATTTGATTTCAACAAAATTATAAGCACCATATACTGCAGAAGAATCAGTTAAAGTGCTTGATATTTCATCGTCCTCAGAACACTTGTCCTCGTCTCCTGCAAACTTCTCATCCAAAGTCTCCGTCCATTTGGGTTTGCTTTGAAATAAAATATTAAACAGTTGATACAGTTTCATATTAGATGCACTTTCCAAAAATAATAACATGATCTCAAAAAAAATGTGAACGCACTAGGTATTTCTTAAATCTTTGAAGATCCCCACTTCGTTGACCAGCTTCCTTTGATCTACAAGTTACAGAATTTTAAAGTTTTAAATGTTGAATATATTAAGCAACGTCAAACTGAAAAGTATAACCTTTTTGTTGGCTCACCTTGATTTAAAACATTCCCTTTTGTAATTTTAGCTAAAAAAGGAATATCTTCGTGATAAAATCCTTCTAAGAATGAGTTAAGTGTAGGAAATAAATGTCTCGTTCGGTCCACTCTAGTATATATTCCGGAAAATATTTTCAAATTATTCGTGCATTTAAAACAACCGAAGTGATAAGATTACAAGATAGATTTTTTACATTTGTTTATTTTTAATATCAACGTCACTGCACAGAGGTTTCTTTAAAGGCCTCCACCTGGAAGACACTGGAATCGTATTACTATGCATGAGTCCGCGAATGGCTATGCTCAAAGCAAGCTGATCCTTCCTATCTTGACCCTACAGTGAAAATTATAATTCAAACCAAATGAAATATAACCACCGCAATAATATGATGCAAACTATTTTTAAACACAAAATTGTAAGAAATACCTTAAAGTTATTTGATCCATAGGAACAATCTTCGTAATTCCAATTCGAAAGCAAAACTTCAGCGTCAGAAATGTATCTCGCTGCCTTGCTGACTTCTTCGATGGATGTAAAAAAGTTCACGTAATTCTGACTCAAAAATCCAATAAATGTCCCCGTCGACACTTCAACTTTATGGGCAATATCTTCAGGATCATCTTCACAACTGAATTCCCGTTTCTGGTTCAACAAATCTTTGTGAAGTTGGTCTTCTACGGTACTAACAGCGCTTCTATTTCCTACAAGGTGAAAAAATTCATTACATTTCAAACTGAAAGCAGGTATATACACAAAAAAACACAGTTTCAAAAGTGTGTCCAATAGGTATTGAAAGAATGAACCAACTTTTGTTATATAAAACTTTTCCCAAAGCTCGAAATAAAAATAGGGATTCATCCTTATGAGCAAGTTCTTCACTTTTTAGCATTTTATCTCGCGTTACTTTAGTCACCCGTGGAAGTGGTCGTTTAAAACCTCCATTTTCTTTCGTTACAGCTGGAAAATATAACACATTTTATCACTTTAGCTGTACCGTATAAACTGTGTGCCACTTTTGCCCATGGCAAAAATTATGAAGTGAATATTACGTTTTTCTTGTAAAATCTTAAATTGAAGTGTGTTAATGGCACATCTCATGTCTCCACCGGACGCAGCTGCAACTCCTTCCAGTATCGGTTGTTGAACAGTAACATTTTCACGAGAGCAAACCAGAGCCATAAACTTTACCATTAAAGTTGGAGCAACGGAATTAAATCTAATCAATATAAACCACACACGTTATTATTTGCGAACATACAAATGTACAGCACAGTAACGTAGTAGTGTACTGTCGTACACTTATAAATGACTGGCACAGTAACGAAACAAAAGATTTTATTTCCAAATTTTTTCGTCCCCACAACGATGAAAATTCTTGAACTTACGATATCTGTACTATTCCAAGTTCTTGCAGTAAGCCATTTGTAAACAGTCTCATCGGATTTGACCCGCTTGCATTGTCTCCCACTATGAAGATAACCGGACTTGTTCCACAACCTTGGAAATTCCTGAAGGAAATTCAAAAGAATCCATTGGTAATTGTAACATACAAAGTCCTGCACGACATTGCCAAAAATAGTGACAACAAAACAAAGGAAGCAACTAAATTGTGTACCTGAGAATATTATGAAACGCTTCTGTATCCCTAAAAAATTGATTTGGAATGTCTTCCACAACCACGATCTTGTTTCTCAACTTTTTCTTCCCCTTGACTGGCAAAGCCGAATACTGTGAAGACCGAAGAAGAAAGTCAGAAAACAATTCTGTTTGGCTTCTACCATAGATTTCATCCGTAAAATTTCTATTCTCTTCGTACTGGGTTAGACTCATTGGATTAATCCATTCTTTAATTTCCATTTCCAACTCATTAGCTAAAAGGTAAGCCGTCGCTGTTTTCCCACTCCCAGTTGGCCCAGTCAACAAGCATATTCGAGACTGGATAATAATAATAATTTAAATAATTAGTCCTGATGATGCTTTCACATCCCATTGCATCCACAATCTTACACAAAATTTATTACTAACCTGACACTGATCTGCATTCAATGAATTTTGGAGCCAAACACGCAAGTCATTCACTTTCTTTTTGTGAACGAAATGTTCTTCCAAATCTTTGGGGAAATTCCGATCCACCCACGGCAAACAGTCTTTTTCATTTGACTGGGCTTTAGTATACTCTTCTTTTATTTTGGTTGTTGCACGAGCCATTGCCTCTAATTTTTGAAGATTCATTTTCCCTTTAATTCCTGTTCCGACCACCGATACAGACGATATTGACGGAGTTGCCTGGTCCGGTTCCCCACGCAAACTTTTACCCCTCTCTTTCTTAGACCCTTCACGAGCAGATGCTGTTTTCGATGGACAAATTGGCGGATCTCCGATCTGATCCCCACAAGCGGCATGTCTAGTTTTTTTGGAAGCAATCACTTGAATTTCCTCATCATCCGAGTCAATCTCGTGAATCAATTGTTGTCTCTCTTCAAAGGAAGTATCTGTCCGTTTCCTTCTCTTCAATGTAATTTTAGGTGGCATGATAAGCTCGAATTAATTATTACCCACAAAAATACGGCTTTCGAATTTTGAACAAATTTTGAACCTGTTTCAATATGTTTCTTAAGGATTTAGTACAAAGCAGGTTTATCATTAGAATTAAACTAATTACAGTAAATTACAAATGCATGAATTTTATATTATTTCCACTCCGAATGAAATAACACAACGCGCTCCGTTAAATCCAAATCCTTCATTTCCAACGGTCAGTAAGTTCACTTTGATTCAATTTTGACAAAAACAAAATGATCTAAACTTTAGAGATGACTAACGACAATGACTATCTACTAATTCTAATTGTATGAATTTATGTGGAACTCACAAATAACTTCACGTAGATAAATAATAAAAATAACCGGGATACATTTCAGTGCCTTGACTTGTTTTTAACTTTCAAGCAAATATCTTGACATGTACAATGTCCACAGTTGTTTAGCAGCAGCAGATCAGAGATGAGAGAGAGAGTCCCAACGTCCTTACGCGCGCAAATGTTCACCCGACCTCGTGCTATAGTTTAGCACTGGTTCCGTAGTCTAGTCCGACTTTACTAGGAAATTGGCCAATAGACCAGACTTGTGGTGAAGAAGGAGCAAACAAGATAGACTAGCTCTATGCGAGGTTTGCAAGGACTAGACTAGACTAGTCAGATAATTTTGCTTTTATTTTCGAAAACACTCCCAATTCATTTCAGCTCTGCACCAATGACTTGCTCACCGCATTTATAACTTTTTACAAGAATTGCATAACTCTGTAAAAAAAATGAAATATGACCGCATGAAGGCGTAGATTACGAACCTGGAGAATTTTGGTCAGCAAATCTAAACTTCCCGAGATATGCTAGGTCAACGGTTAAAAAATATGTCAACGTTTTATTTGTAACGATTAGTCGTCGTTAATTTTTATGTTAAAAATAATGTGCGAAGTTTCTTTTGCAAGCAGGGCAATGCAAGCACTCGTTTTTTAATTCGTGAGTGCTTGACCTGGTACTCGCACTCATATTTTTTGGGCTACACTGGTAAGGTAAGTGCACTGAATGAGGGAGTGTCCATAGCTGTAGTGAATAAATATAATGTTTTATTTATGAAGACTTGCTGTTAGTTTGGTTCACTAAATATTGGGGGATATTTTTTGTTACATATTGTAATGATTAACTATGACTGTGAGCATGCCGCCGTCCCGTCCCACATTATATCTCTTCATCCAGTTATATCTGGCAGACCACGCATTTTATCTTCTCATCCACAGCTATAACTATGGCAGATCCCACATTTCATCTCGTCACCCCGATCTCGCTCATTTTATCCACGAACTTCTGAATCCAAGACCAGGATCAACGCATTCCCTGGATCATTACGTTTGAGAAATTCCTGGAAATTTTTTAGTTCAAGTCTTGAATGGGAATTGACTATAGGAGTAGGATAGAAATAATTACTTATAAGAAAATGTACAAAACTAGACTATTCAACAGCGTGGGTACCAGTGGTTTAGAGAATCGCGACAAAAATTAAAATTCAGACAGCCTTAAAGTTTTGTAGGTGTATCACACAGCACCCTCTGTACTCAATTTACACAAGAAATTTTTTTTAAAAATTTTATTTCTATTTGTTCACGCGGGTAGTAAAATTATACTTGTGTATTAAACGATTGCTTTTCAACTTATAGGTTCTACAGCACTAAAAATAGGCATCTAGGATTTCATATTACATGTGCACACATGTGCATGTATTTATTAATAATACATGATTTCTTCATTCTTCGAAATCTTGCTCTGGCTCCACCAACTTTCGAGTTACAAGCCCGAGAACGATGACCGAGAATAGGAGAAAGATAACCTCGATTATAAAGACGACTACGACCGCATAAAAAGATTCTGGTCTGACTAGCTCGGTTTTGATGTCCGGAAGGCTATGAGCCATATTGAATAATACTACCAGTACCACAACCGCTAAAGTCGTGAATAAAAAGTGGCAGAATAGTAATGAAGTAGAAAACGCCCTCTTTGTGCAATGATAAGGACAATAAAAAGTCTGCAAATATTCAGAAAGATATTCACACTCACAAAACATATCCAGAAATAGCTTCTTATTAGGTGCGAAAGATAATAATTATGTAATTTACTCTTTACTCCGTACCCCAATTGAAAGAACGGATAAAATGAACTGGAGGACTCCAATAACTATTCCCACGCACCCTACAAAATATCTGAGTTTGTACTGTAAACATTGTCCATTATTACTCACATCCAGAGTACATTTTACTGACCATTTACGGGTCTTGGCCATGACAACCCCCGTGTATGTCGTGGTTCCTGCGATGTTTACACTGATGTAGTACATCACTGATGTTATAAGTACCATAAGTGACACGGGCTATTGGAACAACAAAAATGGGTTGGCTCTCTACCTTCACATAAATATTCGTGAATATGATCATCTGTATTTTTGAAACTATTGTAAACTATTAGTAAATGCAAATTTTTAAACAGTAACTGCAAAAAAACTGTACTTTCTACTTACTGCTGAAATTAGGCATATTCCTATAAAATACAAGGTGGGCCGATCTAATTTGAAATCAATATCCATACCCATGATTAGTTTCAGTCCCAGAAAGAAATAGAATGGAAATAAACCAAAACCAATAAATTACACTAAATACTGTCAACATCAACTGTCACAAAAATATACTTTTTTGTATGCTGGGCTCATAAGACTTCTGATCACTGCCTATGTTTTAGATAGGAGATCAAAAAGTTATTACTTTACATCTGTGCTGTACCAAGTAGTAGAGCATTTTATACAATAGCTTGATAAATAAATGTGAAAATTATTCAAAGAGCAAAGTATAGTTGTTTTTTAAAGCATATTATTATTAAACTGCAATATTTTATTTTTTCTAAATGGAAAAAAGTTATTCAGGAAATTGTAATATTAATTTATATTTACATTCACTCTTATTTTTAAGAAGTTGCTTTTAAAGGAGATGTGCCCAGGTCTGTGTACGTGCCCAGGTTACTATGAACAAAGATGGAAACTATTAGTTTCTTATTTTCATGTTTTCATGTCAATGTTAAGTACCTATAGTTTTTTTAAGAAGTTGCTTTTAAAGGAGATGTGCCCGGGTCTGCGTACGTGCCCTGGTTTGTCCCCTAAAAAAAGCAACCTATATGCTTTTACCCATACCTCAAAAAGTGACTTTTTAAGAAGTTGCTTTTAAAGGAGATGTGCCCAGGTCTGCGTACGTGCCCTGGTTTGTCCCCTAAAAAAAGCAACCTATATGCTTTTACCCATACCTCAAAAAGTGACTTTCTCAGATAACTCTTGAACCAAAAATCGTACTTGGAATGTCAAAGGCTTAAAGTCGATGGGAATGCAAGGCGAATCTCCTTGAATTTTTACAATCGCATATCCCTTAAGGTTTGGCATTCCTTTGCAAAAATAAACAAAAATTGGGCGCAATTTCATAAAAAAATATCCATGGCCTCCGTTCATTTAGCATTGCGAGCTAGAAAAGTGCGTTCCACCCCTTGGAACTACATGTAATTTTTCAGGAGGGTGCCTTTAGTAACTAGGACCTTAGTATAAAAATTTGGTACTGTGATCTTTAAGGGATCAGCCCTTAAATATATTTTTTCTTAACAATCATTGTCAACAACATTTTTAACTTTCTGAACAATAAATTTTAAAATTAATAAAAACTAAATTTCATAAATTCTTGCAATCTAAACGATAAAAAATTTATAATGCATATTCGTCTATGAAAAAAATTATTAAAATCCTAAACTTAATACTATTCAGCTAAGCAGGCGTATCTGCATAATATATGCTGCAATCCAGAGGTGTCTATCCCTCGAAGGATTTCCTTCAAAAAAGGCTTCTTTGAACGAATTAAGCGTTAGCTTTGGCAATTATGAAGGGAGCGGAAGGAAGGCTGGAAAGGAAACGAAGTCTGCACGAAGGCATGTGCTCTTAGCAGAAATAATCGAATGCGAAGGAGCATGTTAATTTTACAGCCTTCGAACGCCGTTGGAACTAGTAATCCCATTTCCTATATTTTAGATAAAATCCTTCCGTAACTAAAGTACATGTACGTACACCGTATTATATATACATACGTACACTGTTACTCAACTGAAAAACATTTTTCTGGCGGACCTACTTCATGTTATTCTAGAAAAACTTATCTCACAATGGCAGCGTGATACCCGGAGCATGTAAGCATTCTATTCCCTTCACTGTACATTAAGTAATACTGATACTCTGCAATAATTGCAGTTAATATTATTAGTTTTTCAGCGGTAAGCAGTTTGAATTTTAAAGCTCTGATTTTGACTTGTGTTGAATGAACATGGAAGGAAGGTAACGCATGAAGGGCATTTAAATATTTTTGAAGTCTGAAAGAAGGATTATAGTAGGATTTGAATGAAGGAAGGGCGAAGGATGGGTAAATATTCAGAAGGCTTCATTTTACTGAACAATGAAGGAACGGGTAATTGGAAACGGGTTTCCTTCTGAAGGATGAACGAAGGTGATTTCAAACGGACACCTGCAATCTAAGCAAGCCATAATAATTCCCTCAAACTGAAAGCACCGTCGGGGTCGGGATATGCAACTGATATTGAACAACTAATGCTAACGAACAGGCATGGAATGGAAGGTGTCCAGAGCTTAAGGAATATTATAGTTTAATATTGTTGATGGTTGAAATAAATAATTCGTTTTCCTGTGTTGTTAACATTACTGGACGTGAAAATCATTTCCCCCCTTAACACTGGATATCATTGTAATCTGTGCTTTTGAATCAAAAAGTTGGAAATAAATTAATAGCTAAAAAAGCTAAAACAGAAGTTGCTTTTGCGCCCTCAAAAGTTAAAAACAAGTTTTCTGGTTGGATTTGTCAAAGGAATCAATATTCTGTTACTGAAAATGATGAAAACGCTTGAAACGACGAAAAGCAACGCTACGATATATTTATAGTCACCATAAAGTAGCCGAGTAGAAGCACCATACCTTTGTTTCAGAATAAGGTTTGATCTAACTTTATGCATTCCTAATATTCTAAAATACGAAATTCCGCCTTAGTATTTTTAACATGTAAGAATTTCTGAATTTACTTGAATTGCAATTTGTGTAATCAATGAATAATAAATGCAGCATATTGTGGGATTGCATAAAAATAAGTTATAGTGCTGCTACTTGGCTACTTTATGGTGACTACAAACTATACACATATCGTAGCGTTGCCTTTCGTCGTTTCAAGCGTTTTCATCACTTTGAGTAACAGAATATTGATTCCTTTGACAAATCCAACCAGAAAACTTGTTTTTAACTTTTGAGGGCGCAAAAGCAACTTCAAAAAAAAAAACCTGGGCACGTACACAGACCTGGGCACATCTCCTTTAAAAGCAACTTCTTAAAAAAGCAACCTATATGCTTTTACCCATACCTCAAAAAGTTACTTTCTCAGATAACTCTTGAACCCAAAATCGTACTTGGAATGTCAAAGGCTTAAAGTCAATGTGAATGCAAGGTGAATCTCCTTGAATTTTTACAATCGCATATCCTTTAAGGTTTGGCATTCCTTTGCAAAAATAAATAAAAATTGGTCCCAATTTCATAAAAAAATATCCATGGCCTCCGTTCGTTTAGCATTGCGATGTAGAAAAGCGCGTTCCACCCCTTGGAACTACATGAAATTTTTCAGGAGGGTGACTTTAGTAACTAGGACCTTAGTATAAAAATTTGGTACTGTGATCTTTAAGGGATCAGCCCTTAAATATAGTTTTCCTTAACAATCATTGTCAACAACATTTTTAACTTTCTGAACAATAAGTATTAAAATTAATAAAAACTAAATTTCATGAATTCTTGCAATCTAAACGATAAAAAATTTATTGTAAAATACACTTGGAAAGGGTTACTGCCGGGACTTACTTAACAAAGCTACCCTAAACAGAAAGCAGGTTGTTAGCGATAGGCCAAAATTACAGGAGAAAATTCTGATATTTTATTTATTTTTCTGAGTCAAACTCTAAGTAATACAAAACAACAGTTTCTCTCGCGCTCTCAAGCACTTCTTTTTTCCCTGTACATTACATAACATTACATAATTTTCACAAGCGTGAGGACCGAAGTAGTGTTGTCCAGTCTTGAGTGAGAGTTTGAGACTGAGTGGCAAATCGAAAAGACTGAGACTGACTTTAAAAGAAGGCGTTTTTTGAGACTGAGACTGAGTGAAACTGTTACATTTTGTAAAAAGACTGACTGAGACTGATAAAAAGACTCATGTATACAACGCGCGTATACAATATTAAGCAATTTTAAATTTTCGCGCCATTATTAAAGCCCAAGGATGGAAATTAGCGCTATTTTGTATCCTTGGGGACTGAGTGGGAGTTTGACCCAAGACTTTCCTTGGGACTGAGGCGGAGTTGGACTGATATGCTTAGCATAAAGACTGACTGTAAGTAATACTGACTGTAAGTAAAAGACTTTAAAAAACTGAGACTGATAAACTTCAAAACTGGACAGCACTAGACCGAAGAGATCGCTCAACTTCATACATTAGCCAATGAATCAGTAGAATGAATGAAATACGTCTACATCCTTAGCCGCATAAGGAATGTAAAGCATAGTAATGAGGAAATGTCCCAACCAACACACTCGTACTGTATAGTACATAGGTATACGTTTAACACTACTCATTATGTATATATTTCTAACATTTATAGTGCATATTACCCCATGCTGAAAAATGGGAACCATACAGTCTCGACAGGGTGGGGAAATATTTCCCTGATAATATTAAAACATCAGTGGAAGTTGTTTTTTCTGTGAAATGACTGGTGTAATTACACGAGGATTTTGAATATATTCAATTTCCGTCTATCCCCACGTGTGTCCATTATAGGGGTTGCAAGCACCCACAAATGGAAAGCATTTTCATAATCTATGAGCAAAACTACACTTAGCTTACCCGGACTGAGGGGCTTTAGATAATGGACACATACAGGGTGCATTAAAATATTGGGTGTTCTGTAGTAGTGACTGCTGTAGAAAATGAATGGATGTACACATAAGAGCATGTATGAGTGTATGAGAGTGAGTAATGCCCATACGGGATATGTAAGTGAGGATCCCTACTGAATCAATTGAACAGTGAAAAAATGAGGCACATCAGAGAGCAAATGAATGGATTATTTGTAAGTAATTTATTGTATAAGTATGTATGTTTGCAGTATGGTCAGTTTGTCCATTTACACGATTGGAATGAACTTGTAGCACTGCAGATGTCGAAAGTAACTCGGGCTGGTAGCCAAACCTAAGAACAAAGAAGATAAATAGTCAGTTACAATTCACAGAATTGCAGATATTGACACAGGTCAGGGTTCACAACTAGTCAATTTTCCTACTAGCAATTAGTGGCACAATCAGGAAAATTGAATGAGAAAACTGAATTCCATAGCCCATAACAACGAGGTTGCTTACCAAAAGGTTTGGCAGTTGACATGGAACTGATCCTGTGGATCGAAGAGTGTAGGAAAAAACCAGCGATGAGGAAGCAAGTTGAAACTTGCTTCGGTGAAGAGTTATTTTCCAACAGGCATCGGCATTGGAGACTAGTAGTAGACCGAAGTGAGAACCAGTGAGATTCAAGCTACTATTGATGAAGGAGCTGACTAACAATGAGAGAGCTGCTTGCATTACATACACGCATGTCACGTAATAATTACATAAGCTTAAGAATCAAACATTGGGGGACTTTAAGAAGCCGAAAATTCCACAAATGGTTTAAATGACGACCAATATCCCATCCAAATGTATTGATGGCTGCAAATATAAATAAAACTACTTCGTTTCTGGTGTACACGGTGCCAGTTAAACCTGTTGACAAAGATTTATTTAAACGAGATGGGATATAATTTGTTTTGGTCCCAAGAATTGTTTATTTTACAATCTCAGAAAAGTTGCTCATTGAGTGGAGCCTGGCACCACACATTTTTCCTTCTTACCATTTTCTATGAAAATAGCATTGTTACAAAGCAACAGCAATTCCATTTGCTTAGTATACTGGAATTTTTCACTGGAGGGACTGCATTGGAAAAGTTTGATAAACTGTGGTATCGTATTACCTACACTCTAATATTAAAAACAATATGTCATTAAACAAATTACATTACATGCCAATGGTTCAGCACAAGCTGCTATGTCAAATTACAATAGTTGATAAGTAATGCGTTAAATAGCAATGAATCACATGCAATGGCAAATTGCTCATTTCGCTTTCATTGAGAACAATGACTATGTTTGAAATTACCAGTAATTTAGCTTAAGAGCACACTTGGTGAAATTCGATTCTCTAATTGTGGAAGACGAAGACGAAGAATTCGCAAGCATAGCATACACTTCTATATATCATTGAATTCCTCAGTATATTAGTTATAAACAATATTTCAAACCCGAGAATCAAAGGTGGGCCCCTACCCCGCATCTAGGATAGAATATAGGCCTAGATCTAGGGTGTAAAATAAAAATGAGAAATATGTGCACGGATATAGGCTAGGTCTCAAAATAAATATAGGCCAGGATGAAAATCTAGGTAGGGTCTCCAAATCGATGCTCCAGGGTAGGGCATATAGGCTTGGTACTTTGTAACTACATGGGTAGTAAATATACACATTTAAAAGTATTTAAGAAATTTTTGTGTATATTGCACATTAGTATAAATATTGTTGTTTCTGCATTTTCATTACTTGGAGCTGATTTCATAATTCCAGGTGAAGTTTTTTAAAATGAATAAATAATCAGTAAATCAGTAAATATCTGTGAAACTTTGGGCGTTTTGCACAAATGATCTTTTGGCCTATTGACGTTTTTATTTAAAATGTTTGGCAATTCTTAATAAGCTGGACGATTTTTATTTTTAAAAAGTTAAGCCTTATTACACCCAATTGCGTAGGACCCCGGATATGAGACATATATATATTGTCAATGTAACAAAAACTACTTAGATTCAGAATTATCATGAAAATCAAATGCGTTCCATAGACCATATAATGCAATTTTGGTGTCGATTTTAGGGAAAGAACCTCGAATTTCCGTTATAAAATAGCTTAGTTCCGCTATGTTAAATGTTTTCGTTCAAGTGTAAAATAGGCCTATATCTCTCTTAGTTTGATTTGAAAAGCATGGCGATTTCCACATATCCTTACATTGTGACGATATGTGTAAGCATATATAATTATGTAGGGGTGTAGGAGAAAGTAATATGCCTTCTAATTTACAGTACAATTTCTAGGCCGGCGGGCCCGTAAGATAATAGTCTATATAAGATTATAGGCAGACACTTGTCGCCCCCAGCGTTGAGGGATAGGGGCATAAATAGAAAATTGAAATTCTGGGGCTATGGGGGGCATAACAACATTTTAACATTATTCACAGGATATAAGCTAGGGTAACGAAAAGGCCCACCTTTACCGAGAACCCTGAGTAACAATATTTTTCAACGTGTAAAACCTAACTGTTGCTTTAATTGGGCAAGGCGACGTATTTACCTCACCGGCTACCACAAAACTTCACTAGTTCATCACCAGCTCATTTAGGAACAACATCTCCAAAAAGTAAAAATAAGTTTATTTACTAGTCTATTGTGCGTTGAAACAATTAAATCACCAACCTGGCTGGGGCAAAATAAATGCGGTTGCAGCTGATTCTGGTTGTTGCGGCACTGGTTCCAAAAGCTTCTTCTGAACATCGGTTAGACTCCGCCGCTTACTTCAAGCAGGTAAATGTTATAAATTCTGATTATTAAGCATGTAATTGGTAAATATAGCAAAACATTTTAGCCCCAATACAGTTATCGCATATTTTATTATAACCTGCGAGGCACTTTTCAATCCTTAACAAAATAACATCGACAAATGTCTTAAATATTAGGTGACAGTATTATCATCTTATTTATTTTCGATTACTTCTAGTAGTATAATCAACAATATACGGTTGCAGCTGATTCTGGTTGTTGCGGCACTGGTTTCAAAAGCTTCTTCTGAACATCGGTTAGACTCCGCCGCTTACTTCAAGCAGGTAAATGTTATAAATTCTGATTATTAAGCATGTAATTGGTATCTGTAACAAAACATTTTAGCCCCAATACATTTATCGCATGTTTTATTATAACCCGCGAGGCACTTTTCAATCATGAACAAAATAACATCGACAAATGTCTTAAATATTAGGTGACAGTATTATCATCTTATTTATTTTCGATTACTTTTGGTAATATACTCCCGGCCATATTTCTACTCACCTAACCGACAACATATTACAAGGACTTAAGTTGTTGCCCCCTTCGTTTTCTCTGCTTTACTGAAGCTATATGAGAGCAAGCAGACCGTATTAGAAAAGCGCATAACATTTCATTGAAGAGCAAAGAGAAGGAAAAAATAAGGTATGTAGAAATTAGTGAATAATATGTAGGATTCGCTATATGAGTGCACGTATCGCGTCAATCACTCATGGCCTAATAAGAAATTGCTAGTGTTTGCATTACACTACTTCCAAATCAAGTTCGCACTATTATATGTAACATAAAAATTAACGACGGTCAGTCGTTACAAATAACATAGAGGCAGAATTTGACAGCACTGCCGCCACTCCCCGGTTGATTTTCCTCTTTGTGCACCATTGTGCACCATTGTGTTCATTGAAGAGCAAAGAGAAGGAAAAAATAAGGTAGGTAGAAATTAGGGAATAATATGTAGGATTCGCCATATGAGTGCACGTATCGCGTCAATCACTCATGGGCTAATAAGAAATTGCTAGTGTTTGCATTACACTACTTCCAAATCAAGTTCGCACTATTATCTGTAACATAAAAATTAACGACGGTCAGTCGTTACAAATAACATAGAGGCAGAATTTGACAGCACTGCCGCCACTCCCCAGTTGATTTTCCTCTTTGTGCACCCAAAAATTGAGTACTAATGATACCTCAATCACTCCAGAACTCGATGTAGCTGATGACAAGCAAAATTAAAAGAATAGTTAAGTTTTCTGTGATAGCTCTAAACAAGGTGTAATAAAACGTGGTCTACATTGAGTATTTCAGTAGCAGGTTCAAAAATATTGTTTTCAGCAATCCACTAGTACTCGAGGTATAAGAGCTCAGCCACGATCACTATAGGTATTTCTGTGGTAACAGATTACTGCAAATTTAAGTACCGTGAAAACCACCACTATTGTTCAATCACAACAATTAAATCACTTCCAAGTTTTTCTATTTTTGGTATTCTAGGTTTTTAATTTTATAGTACTGCTGACAACCTGCTTCGGTTAAAGCCTATTTCACGGATGAGATTAGTTCGATTTAAGTTCTTTCTGTGGTCAGATTAGTTGTTCAATTGTAAACACATAGCACTCCAGGTTCATTTTCAATTTTGGACGGCCAGGTTGGTGTTTATTAGCCAAATCCTAGAAGTATACATTAGTAACACATGTGAACTTTGATCTCTCGTAATTGTGGAACTAGAGATTCGTTGACAGACATTCTGCTTTGTAATCGACTACTGAAATATAAATGTATATCAATTTTTACCGCAACAAAAAGGATCTACTAAAGGAAGCTTGATGGAACAAAAATGATAAAAGTCATGTCTTCATAATTTTCCGTTTTCATTTAAATGGCTATGTAATACTTGAAAAAAATTATAAATGGACTGCGCCAGTTTTATGTGAAGCGATAAAATAAATAGGTGGGTCTTTGATTATACATAAATCTTCAACAGGTTTCACAACAAGCAAAACGATATACTCGCAAATAAATTTGTACAGCGTGTACATAGTATCACTTTCAGTCCTGCATGAATCTAGTTTACTCACAATCAGAGTCTTGAACTACGAATACTACGTGCTAGCTGCTGCTGGAGTGCCAGAAGGAAGAATTTGTATTCGCATCCATGCTTGACTGTTGTGTACATATTGATGAGAAACGAATATGAGTATTTTATGCAAACGAGTGCTTGTTCTCGCACTATATATGCAGCATAGTTTGAGCTGAATCTGTGAGTAGGAATATGTCTTTTTTCCCAGTCAAGTCTGTTCTGTTGTGTTTTCATTACCTGACTAGTCTAGTCCTTGTAAACCTTAATATATTACTAGTCTATTTGAGTATATTCTTTTCACTCCCCATTAACTGCTATAGTCTATTCCCTGTTTTCCTAGTTAACTGTAGGTATTTTTAAGTTTTATTTAATTTTACTCATCCAATAAAAGTAGTTAGAAAATAAATACGTTGCAATTCAAAGCTGAACGGAACCAAAATTTAGCAACACCCAAGAGAGCTTTTTACTTTCGAAGTAATACCAAGTATATCTAACTTTTTTTACCAAGCACAAATTTTGAAAGCTAATATTGAAAATAATGACAAGAAAGCAATTTAATTTACCACTACTTCAATGAGCGGGGGTAAACTCGTTACAGATAATGGATACATGCGGGGCATACTAACACTGCAAATAATCAAGACAGATTAAATGCAAAAATTGCTTTTCGGTCGATTCTATGTTGCTTAACAAAATCTTTTGAATATGAAGATCTTTGTGGATACTAATACATTAGCGTAATTATTTCCGTACATATCCTACGTAAACCTTTTTTTGAATGGATGACAGTGAAAGGTTTTGCGCTTTTCTAATACGGTCTGCTTGCTCTCATATAGCTTCAGTAAAGCAGAGAAAACGAAGGGGGCAACAACTTAAGTCCTTGTAATATGTTGTCGGTTAGGTGAGTAGAAATATGGAGTTGATTATATTACCAAAAGTAATCGAAAATAAATAAGCTGATAATACTGCAATGAAAACATTGGCACTTGTTTATTAGTTCATGAGTGATTGACGTTCCTACCTACCTCACTTTGTCCACGAATTTCTGAATCTAAATCCAGATAAATCCCTAGTCCTTCTGCATTACATTTGAGCAATTTCCGGAAATATTTAGTTTTATTGTAGCCCAAGTGCACTAATTGCGAACGCTTATATACCGTAGGACGTTTTTCTCATCTAATAGAAAGAGTAGCCGTAAACTACATACATTGCATACCTTGTAACCTTTTTACCAAGCATGCTGAGACGAATTTGAAAAGCTAATATTGACAATTATCGAAACAAAATCAATTTGACTTACCACTACTACTTCTATGAGTTGAGGTAAACTTCCTATAGGTTATACATACATGTGTAGTGTATTGAAATCTTGGACATGATTAAATTGTTTTGATTGAACAATTGTAGGGATTTACAGTTGTAGGGATTTGCAGTTATCTGATTCCGTAGTGAACGTGACTGACCTCTCATGCCTCGAGGACTAGTGGATTGCTGAAAACAATAATTTAGAATCTGCTACTGAAATACTGAATGTGGACCAAGTTTTATTAAAACCTGTTTAGAGCTACCGCAGAAAACTTAACCATTCTTTTATTTTCGGTTGTCAGCAGTTATTTTGAGTTAATAAACGTCTTAATTTGGAAGTAGTAAAATGCAAACGTTAGCACGTTTAGTTCATTAGTGATTAAGGCGGTACTTACATTCATTTGGTACATCCCAGATATTATTCCGTAATTCCTACATACCCCATTTTGTCCACAAACGCAATAATCTAATTCCATTGCAATCCCTTTTCATTGTTCAACATTCGATCAATTTCCGGAAACGTTTAGTTTTAGTGTTTCCCACAAGTACTAATTGTAAGTATTTTCAAGCTGTTTGACGTTTTCCTCGTGCAAAAGAAGGAGTTGTATTAAAATAAATAACATTACATTTCATAGCTGAAAGGAACCGAAATTTTACCAGTGGCCACGATTTCGCCAGATTTTTCTCTTGTGAAATAGTACCAGCTATATCTTTTATAACGTTTTTTACCCAAACCTCTGAGCCGCATTTTCAGACGCCAATGTTGACAGTTTTAAAAGAAAGCAATTAAGCAATTATTTAATTTGCCACTACTTCTGTGAGCGCAAACTCCCTACAGATTAACGATACATGTGGGGCATACTAAAACTGCAAATAATCAAGAAAGTATTAATGCAAAAATTGGTTTTCTTTAGATTTTATGTTGCTTAATCAAATCTATCAAATCTGAAGAATTTGAACGATATTATAACATTAAGCGTATTATGTGTTAATTCATTAGAAATATTTTGATTCTTCTTCATCAATCCCTTGTCTGCAATACAGAGGTGTCCATCCTTCGAAGGATTTCCTTCAGAGAAGGCTTCTTTGAACGAATGAAGCGTTATCTTTGGCAATTATGAAGGGAAGGGAAGGAAGGCTGGAAAGGAAACGAAGGCTGAACGAAGGCTTCTGCTCTTTGCAGAAATAATGGAATGTGAAGGAACATGTTGTTTTTACGCCTTCGAACGCCGCTGGAACTTGCAATTCCATCTACTATATTTTAGGCAAAATTCTTCCGTAACTTAAGTTCATGTACGTACGTACACCGTTACTCAACTGTAAACTATTTTTCTGGCGGGTCTGCTTAACGTTATTCTGAAACATTGATATCACAAAGGCGGCATGATACCCGAAGCATTTTATTCCCTTCTTTGTGCATAAGTACATACTGATAATAATTAATATATAACATAATAATTGCTGGAGCTTTGATTCGTGCAAGAAGAGCTACACTTTAAATTAATACTGTTTCAAAAATGATTCAATATCGCGAATATCGCCTTTCTAGCTTAAAATGCAATGTGATCTTACAATCAGTGCATCTTCTAACATGAATCGTTTTGTTTACAAAAGCTCTGATTTTGTCACTTGTGTTAAAAGATTTGCGATAAATAAATGAACATGGATCGACGGTAACGAATGAAGGTCATTTAAATAATTTTTGAAGGCTGAAGGAAGGATTATAGCATGGTTTTGAATGAAGGAAGGGCGAAGGAAGGGTAAACATTCAGAAGGCTTCATTTTACGGAACGATGAAGGAACGGGTAATTGTAAACGGTTCCCCTTCTGAAGGATGAACGAACGTGTTTTCAAATGGACACCTCTGCTGCAATGTATGCATCGTCATTATATATCGCCAATAAAATGAAAATCTGCAAACTTTTGATCTAAACCAAGTTTTTGCGACTTCCCGCCAATCGAATCCAAATTATCGGAATTAATCGCGGTATTCCGTTAGTTGTAACCCTATGATCGGAATTTTTTCCCCAATTTCTTAACGCAATCTAAATAATAAGAATTTCCCACAATCCTGCAGGTCCCTTGAGTAAATATCCAGTCTCTGGTTAATATTGTGTTCGTTGAAAACGTGATTGCACATAAATATTTATGTTGCATTTTCAGCATTCTGATGCATTGTCCTATGAAATATCTGCCAAAGTGGTTTTTAAGGTGAATCTACCTATGTTCAATTCAAGTAATCCGGGGAAATGTGACGGTACAGATCTCCAGTGCATAGCTGAAAGCATGATATACCACCGACGGGAGAAGCTGAAAAGCATGTTTTGGAAACACCCCAATACTCCTAAGGTCAAACGAGTTAAGCGTCAAGTGGGGCTTTTGGCTGCTGGGGTGCTCGGAGGTTTAGCATTGCATTCAATCTTGACTTCACTGGCTTCAAAAATGTCTGGATCAGATTTTGATGCGGAGGAAAACATAAAAAATGTAAAAACCGGCTTGTAAAATAGCTGCTATAAAAATTGAGTTGCGGAATATAAGTTATTAAAACCTGTTAACAAGTAAATAATGAAGCATTTACTTCATTTTCACGAGCTTTACACTTCAGTATGACTGATGCAACACAATGTCGTAGGATTGTTGGATTTCGTAGTTAGAATTCTGGTTTAAAAAAATCTAGTATTTTATTATTTTATTTGTGTTTGTAGCTATGGAGATCAATGGAGGGATATCAAAAACAGTTCCTACTATTCCGGGAGGATGTGAATCTTTACAGACAAAACCTTTCTAGGGCATTAAACAGATCCTGGTGGTTTGACTCTGTATTGGAAAAGCAAACTCGGTCGCATTTACATTTAACTCAGGTTAATCAGTGTATGGACAGAGTTAATTTTGGAATGCAACGATGCACCAGCCATCTCGTCCCTTTCCAGTTTATTTCGTCCTTTGATTTCCATTCTAAGCTTTTGACGGTGCAAAAGCAAGCCAAAACGCATGGATATACCCTTGCAATTGATCCCGAAAATCTTCACGAATATTTAGATCTCAAGCTGGCAGACTGTTTTCTGACGGATTCAAATGTATTCATTTTAGTAAATATACCCATGTATAAGAAAAGGTGGGATATATACGATATGATTCCTATACCTTTTGCGTATCAAAATCAAGCCTGCGCTTTAGAAACTCGTCATACTGATTTAGTCGCGGTTTCTACAGACGAGGTTAAAATTCTGGATTTAAATTCCCGTCCCTTTTGTGAACTAGTAAATAAGAAACTTTGCCTAGTACCCATGTTTCAATATCCAACTGAACAGTCTGCAACCTGTGCTTCAAATATCTTTCACAAAACTTCCGTTGAAAATATTGGAAATACGTGTTTATTTAAATGCACATACAAACACAACGTTATTGTAACCCCGCTAGAGAGAAACAAGGTAGCTGTTACGAATGGCAAGTCACTAAATGTAAAATGCCCAGATTCCAGCAATCGAATTCCTCTTTACTCATTTGGGGCCCTAGAACTTTCACTCAAATGTAACTGTTCATACAATGTGGATGGCAAAAATATTAGTACCGATGGAGCTTGTATTGATTCCACATTGAATGACATTGACGTCCAAATTATAGCGCCTCATTTCCTCCTCACTCCTTCACTCTCTGGACCAAGTTTCGATTTATACCATAACTGGTCATTAATTGTTCCAGTTTCGAATTACACAAATGCTGGAGAAAATATGTTTTCAGGTAATGGTAGGTTTAATTACGAACCTTTCACAATGATGGGATATAGTTTGGATACCAGCCATCTGTCCGTATGGTTGATAATTCTCTCAGTGCTAGTAACCGCTTTGGCCATTTTAGTTATTTTTTATGGTTGCCTTATGAAAATGAATTTTAAATAAGTATCACTGCTCCATGCAACTGCATATAATCGTATTCTCCTTGAATATTATTCTTTGTTTCTAGATACTTTAAGCAAGCATACGCTTGCAAAATTAATTTTAACGCTGGTAGTTTATGCTGTATACATTTTTAGACTTTTTTGTCCAGTTATTAAGCGATAATGTTATTATTCTGCAATGTTTTCAAATACAGTGTATCGTAAATGATCACGTTCGTAAGTCTCCAGACAAAGTTTTAAATAGAAGCAAAAATCATTTTAATTCATAAACACAAAGGTTGCCGTGTTTATTTTAAAAAATAACAAATAATTAAGTTTATATATTAAAAAGGTAAAGAAAACTTAGTATTTTAATTTATTACATATACATTCTCAAAACTCATATTTAAAATTCAATAAAGCATGCCCTAAAGGACGATCATATTCATGTAATCTTTAAAAGCCGACTTCAGTCATCTTATATATAAATATATAAATCATTTTAAATCCTACCGATGCAATATTCGTTCCATTTCAGTAGATGTTTAGCTTACCAATATCTGGTGCATGTGTATGTATTACAACGTTCTAATTACTTAGCATCTGCTCACACAGTGCAATTTTGCACTCCTCGTAAAAGTGCTTTATCTACAGGTTAGTTTTCATCTGAGATATGTTTTCCCTATTGGGTTATTTGGTATTATGCATATGAAATAATTCTAAATAGTTTTTTATTCAAATAGGAATCGTCACATTGTCTTTATAATTGTAAAATGTTTATTGATCCTCATTAATATTTTTCATGCATAAGTAAAATTTTCAAACAGTAAAGACTAGTACATACGCAACCATTACCCACCACCAGCAACCAACCATATAACCAAAAGAAAAATTAATGCATTAGACCCCATATTTTTATTATATCTTGAGATATACGTCTTATCATAACTATACTATAAATAACTGGCCTAAATAAACACTCGCAGCAGTTTCTAGTAATTCCTTCGCAATGCCGTAATTTCGTCCGACCTTTTTAACGCCTGTTGAATCTCCATGGCATTAAATTCATACATTCTGCAACTTGATGTCACCGGAGATGGACATGTCAGGCAACAAACAAATGCGATAAATGAGAACGTTTTTAGGATAACCGGTTCAGGCCAGTAATATTTACTTCTGGTTTGTTTCATAAGTTGTATTTCTACTTCCCCAGCTTCAATATTGATATTAATAACCAAACCAACATAAAACATCGACGAACAAACAAATGAAGCATATTGTCCTATCTTAACCATTTGAATGTCTACTGTATTTGGCATTTCTGGGGTAGTATAGAACTTGTGTATATATGCTTCAGTAGACATAGCAAATCGTTTGCATAACAATCCCTGATTAGGAAAAACGTCTATGAAATGTAATTTTCTCGTTCCTGGAATGGGTTTAAATAGATTATAACGTCCAATATCTGCAATGTATGTTGTTATAACAGATTCATCTATGTACTCATAACGCTTTAAAGGGTCTGTGTTCTGTTGTTGTAGAAATGCACACATGTCTTTTGCACTTAAAATATAATTATCCTTCCTTCTGAGGCTTTCCAAGCGTACTAATCGCTTTGTAATAGCCGATATTGCGTCTACAACATCCTTCCCATGGGATGTAGCACTGAGACACCAACACGCCTTAATACCGAAATCCTCCAAATGAAGGTAAAGGTTTGTAAAGTTTTTTACATTTTTATACTGTGAACCTGCGCCATCTGACACGTATTTTAGTTCAGTAATCCAAGGAAGTCTTACATTAATATCAGCAATAAATGCACTCCTTAATGCATGGAAAGAAGTCGCATCATGCACTAGTGTGTCACTTATTGCAACAAATGAAAACAACTGAATAATGTCAGTCCAGTTTCTTGAAGTGTCAACAGAACGGATGTATTGTTGCTTGCGCGGTACCCCAATAAGAACTTTGAACCGCATTTGGAATCACAAAGCTATAATTTTGGCCAAAATCTACATTAACTACACCCACGTTATATGGCAAATTTTTTAGTAGCTTTAATTCTTCAATAAATTGCTGCTGTTTTGCATAGATAAAATGATGGTCTGCGGTCTTAATTACGCATGTCTTAAACAAATTGCAAAACTGGGACTTTTCCAAATTTTGTTTCAATAACTCTATAGAAGGACCATTAGGAAGTGATTCCCAACACCAAAATTCAATCTACGGCGATTCCCAGATTTCTAAGATATCTTCAATACACTGGAAATTGGGGCAGTTTTTGCATATACCCGTTAAACATTTTTCGTCTTGACAACAGAAAAAGTTTTTCAACAGATCCGCTGTCTTCCCCGTTAAGTTAATGGATTCACAAAGAAGCTTAAAATTTGTGTGAATCGTACAAAGGCACGACTTTTGGAATCCCTTGCGAAACCCCCAGACACACTCTCGAGGTCTTAGGGATGAAAGCTTTGACTTTGAGATGTCCAGATCGGGGTATGTTTCAAGAAATTCAGAATATAATTGTCTCATAGTACAAAATAATTCGCGCTTTTGAACCAAATGCTTGACCGTTTTCCCTTGGATTACCTCGCGAACAAAAATAGTGTCCCGTGCCGCAGGTGACAGCTTACTATTTTTGTCGTTTCTGTAAAATTCTTGTACCATCTCTACAGTAGCTTCTTGAATTTTTCTCCCTAATCGAGGTGGTGGAGCTGACATTGGTCCCCACTGCTTTCTTAATTTCGAAACCTTTACAGCAGTGCCCTTTGAAACCTTAAATTTTGTTTGAATTTTCGAAAGTGATACCCATTGTGGCGTGCTTGTCATGCACTTGTATTGCTCTGCAACAGTGTCTGCCGCTTCTTTTGAAGCAACAAGCTGATCAACTAATTCGTGACAATCACGACACCCCTTCGCCAAGTCATGTGCAAAATCAACATCATTTTTAAGGAAGGCCTGCATTAAAAATACTACCTTATCCTGTATCGTTGACCTCAGGTTTATAAAATGTTTTATGGTACGTAACTCAGATTTCTTAAAACCGGGAATGCCCAATACATTACAAATTACTTTCAGTTTCTCCTCTGCAACCTCCTTGTCAATACAGTCGACGTCACTGTCGGAAGTATCACTGGGGGAGCTTTCATCGGAAAATACTTGCGTACCAGTGACAGTTTCAATAAACGGGTCCTGGTCCACGTCCATAGCATGATCAACGTTTTCGTGATCTCCAATAATGTCCTTCTGTATCAAATTAGCTCACTTCCAGCAAAGGTGGTCACCTAATGTAAAGGCGTGGCCCGCGGGTAAAATTTCGGGTCGGGCTTAGGCCCGACCCGCCCGTGCGGGTTATGGGCGGGTTCGGGTTTAGTGCTTTGTCATGTTGCAAGTTGCGGATCGGGCTGGGTTTTTATAGTATTTCAACGGGCTGGGTCGGGTTGTACTTTATGCACATAGTACGGGTTGAGGGCGGGTTCGGGTTAGACTTAAATATACTTTGGGCCCGCAAGTAACCCGCAAAACGTTTAAATTTGCAGATTTCGATTTTTCCCAGTAGAATTATATGGTTTTTCGTTCATCTGAGCTCACATGGTTGTGCCTTTGTAATTGTTTGTAGTTACTGTTTCTGCTTTATCGTGTTTCTCGCTTATCGTACTGTGGATGTGACTTGTCGTAACGTTTTGAAGTTGCTGCTTTGAACTCAAAAGCATGTAGAATTTCGTAGCGTAGTATTCTTACGATCAGTTAACGATTCCTGCGAAATGTTTTTCAAACATAATATGACATGAATAAAAAATGAAACCAGCTACAAATATTTAAAAGGTTAGAAAATATTTATTTTTCGGTTTCTACGGTTTACACTTCTGTTTACAAGTACTTACAAGTACTGAAGACCGACCGAGAAGCGAATCTGATACATTTCACTAAACATTTGCGGGCCCCCGCGGGGGCCCGCAAGCTGGGTCGGGCCGTGTCAACTGAAACGCGACGGGCTGCGGTCTGGCGCGGGCCTAAAAAATTACGGTCTGGACGGGGCGAGCTGATATTTTAGAGGTTGACTTTCGGGTCGGGCGGGTTCGGGTTACGTGTTTGCGGGTAATAATCGGGTTGGGTTTGGGAACGGCCTGCGGCCCACGCCTTTAACCTAATGCTAGGTTTTGACCCAGCATGGCTGCCATTGCTACGTGCTCCTCCGTAACGGGCTTGAAAACGGATAAAAACGTTTTTTTGTTTGGTTTGGGATGTTGCTTGAAAGGATCGGCGCAGTATACACCCGGACTGCAATGGAGGAAAAAGTAAATTGTATTACGTATTTTGAAATCTGTAAGTGCAAATTCGTTATCTTAATAACATGCGCAGTTGTTTTGCAAATACTTGCTCTGATATTAACTTACAAAAAGGGCACAATGTAGTATATTTTCAAAATAATTATAAAACACTGCAGTCTATCCTGAAATAAACTATCAAATTACTAGTACATTGTGGCCAAGCAACTAGCACGTGCTGCTGTACAATCATTTTTAAACGTGCTAATTACCTAGAATTATCCGATTTACAGCTAAAAATACAAAATAAAATTCTGTTTTTTTCGGGTCAAAGTGTAGTTTAATTTAACAGTACGGTTGCTCTGGGGAGATCCATGGCCTTGCAATAATTAATAATTTAATATTCCTTTATAGTCTTATATCTATCTGCTAAATTTGTTTCAATAAAAAGTTTGTAATATAATATGGAGATTCCGGAAGCGTACAATCAAGCAACTGTATATTTTTCTGAAAACTGTACACTTCGAAGCTGAAATACGCTTGTTATAATTTCCGAGAGTATAATGATGTGTAAAATTTAATATAGATTTATATTTGCTAAAATTCCTTAGCATGCTCCATGTAGACCCTGAAGGCAAATGTATCTTTCTGCGACGACCGGTAAATTCATAGAAAGCGCTAAATATTTCTCCAACAGTTTGCCGGTTACGCGGAACCACACCTCCGTTGACCTTTTTCTCCTGGGCGTAGAGTGATATCCAAACGGATTCGGGCATACTATTGATTTTCTATTTTTAAAAAAATCACACTTAAATGCTTTCCTAGCAAACATAAACATTAAATAAAATACGTAACCAATGCGTCTTTCGTACATGGTCTTTTTTTGCATCTGCTGTCCTGCGTCTTCGCATTGGAAACTTGTGGAAGCCATTTCTGTACATGCCCTTTAAACATTTAAACGTATCTTCAGTTAAATATGATATTAATTATATCAATTCAAATATTAGGGAATTACGATAAGATAACATGATTCTATTTTATGTAATGACAATAGGTGATAATAAATCTTAATAATTTACAGTGTGCTTGGTTATATTCCCTATTGCGTTCTCCGTTTTATACAGTGGAACTTCTTTCTCGAAATTTGAAGAGATTTTTGGTATTTTACCAGAAATAATTTTTGTTGTATATATTTTTTTTCTCTGTAAAAAAAATTATAGAGAAAAAATAAATATATAATAAATATTAATTTGGGTAAAATACCGAAAATCTCTTCCAATTTCGAGATATTATAATTCTCGCTAGAAAAAAGCTCCAAAACCCATCCTGCCGGAGCATACAATCACTAACAATAAGCACCAAACCCGGTTGAAAAATGCATAGCATGGAATGTACAAGCCATTTGGTGAAGTTCCGTGACATGGACAAGACGTTCCGCGGTATAAAAATAGATGGAAAGAATAAATGATAAATATACTGCTTACTGTAAGTTTCATGGAAAATGTATATATTCATTTTCAGGAGATTTGGTTCCATGTCGGAATATTTGATACGAAATGGCATTGTATCATTCAAGGAAATAAGACTAATATAAATGGTATATTGTAACGCTTAAACTGCTTACTCTGAAATCGGGTAGTCTGGTCCAGAAGCAAAATCTCCATTACTATTGGAAGAATGGCAAATAATTAATTACTCCAAATACATTTTCAAATAAAAAATAAAGAAGTTAAACTCACTTACCTATTTCCTGCTGGCTTCCGTAAAACTGCAAGTCGACATGGATTGCATATGTAGGCGTTCAGTGGACGTAGAACAGCGGAACTTATTCTCAACGTTTCAGTAATGGAACGGAAATTAGACTTAGTTTTTCTGGAAGCCTGACATGGCTTTAAGTGTTTGCCCAGAGGGTTGCAGCAAACAACCTCTAAACTCATAATATTTTACGGTAGTGTTGTTTTCAAGAATAATAAAGCGTTGATTAATTACAAACACTAAAATTATTACTACGTTTTTACAATTAAGTTGCGAGAAATAATTCAGGCGACAAGCAGACAACGCAAACGTTCAATACTGACAATTATTGTGAATGTAGATCTACTAAAATAACAATTCAAACACTTCTACAATCTTGTTTTTTAATGTTATTTAAAACGGATTTGCTAAAGTTTACTTATTATTTTATTTCTGGTTGGACAAATTGCGTGTTTCTACAATGGAGTAAAATATAGAACTATAGTGAAGTGTTCTGGCAGGCGATGAGTTAAATACGTTGACGTGCCCAATTGTAGCATCAGTTTGGTTTCCCACCTTGCAAAATATTGTTACTGAGGGTTCTCGGTTTTGAAATAATGTTTGTATCTAATATACATATCGATTTAATAATTGAGGAATTCAATGATATAAAGAAGTGTATGCTGTACTTGCGAATTCTTCGTCTTCGTCTTCCACAATTAGAGAATCGAATTTCACCAAGTGTGCTCTTAAGCTAAATTACTGGTAATTTCAAACATAGTCATTGTTCTCAATGAAAGCGAAATGAGCAATTTGCCATTGCATGTGATTCATTGCTATTTAACGCATTACTTATCAACTATTGTAATTTGACATAGCAGCTTGTGCTGAACCATTGGCATGTAATGTAATTTGTTTAATGACATATTGTTTTTAATATTAGAGTGTAGGTAATACGATACCACAGTTTATCAAACTTTTCCAATGCAGTCCCTCCAGTGAAAAATTCCAGTATACTAAGCAAATGGAATTGCTGTTGCTTTGTAACAATGCTATTTTCATAGAAAATGGTAAGAAGGAAAAATGTGTGGTGCCAGGCTCCACTCAATGAGCAACTTTTCTGAGATTGTAAAATAAACAATTCTTGGGACCAAAACAAATTATATCCCATCTCGTTTAAATAAATCTTTGTCAACAGGTTTAACTGGCACCGTGTACACCAGAAACGAAGTAGTTTTATTTATATTTGCAGCCATCAATACATTTGTATGGGATATTGGTCGTCATTTAAACCATTTGTGGAATTTTCGGCTTCTTAAAGTCCCCCGATATTTTAATGCACCCTGTATGTGTCCATAATCTAAAGCCCCTCAGTCCGGGTAAGCTAAGTGTAGTTTTGCTCATAGATTATGAAAATGCTTTCCATTTGTGGGTGCTTGCAACCCCTATAATGGACACACGTGGGGAAAGACGGAAATTGAATATATTCAAAATCCCCGTGTAATTACACCAGTCATTTCACAGAAAAAACATCTTCCACTGATGTTTTAATATTATCAGGGAAATATTTCCCCACCCTGTCGAGACTGTATGGTTCCCATTTTCCAGCATGGGGTCATATACAGAAAGAATTACTCAGTACCAAATTTTTATACTAAGGTCCTAGTTACTAAAGTCACCCTCCTGAAAAATTTCATGTAGTTCGTTCCAAGGGGTGGAACGCGCTTTTCTACATCGCAATGCTAAACGAACGGAGGCCATGGATATTTTTTTATGAAATTGGGACCAATTTTTATTTATTTTTGCAAAGGAATGCCAAACCTTGAAGGATATGCGATTGTAAAAATTCAAGGAGATTCACCTTGCATTCACATTGACTTTAAGCCTTTGACATTCCAAGTACGATTTTGGGTTCAAGAGTTATCTGAGAAAGTCACTTTTTGAGGTATGGGTAAAAGCATATAGGTTGCTTTTTTTAGGGGACAAACCTGGGCACGTACACAGACCTGGGCACATCTTTAAAAGCAACTTCTTAAAAAAAGTTTCTTTGAATTGTGGATGTTAATCAACATGAATAGTTGAAAATGGAAAACACTGATCACATCAAAGTTAACATTCTAATAAAAAATCCATTTCTTTTGTTTTTCAAGATCTAGCAGCTGTATAGGGTTAAAGGTTTATAGAGAAAGGAGTTCGTATCTGTGTACAAGTATAAAAACGGCGAATGGTGTTATCAATGAAAAAGTTCACGTGGATGTGATCAATCCTTTCCATTTCTAACAGGACTAACAAGTAACCCACGCCACATGCCCACTCGAGATCGGAGTGAAATTTTGTGGGAGCTTGGGTACCTGGCCCAATGTCCCAGCGAGAGAAAAAGTTTGTGCCATCTCGCCCTGGTTTGCGCGGGAAATCGTACAGAAGTTTTAAATTCTAATGCGTGAACACAGGGTCCCCCCTGTCCAACTTAAATTTTTAAATGATAAATCCCTTAAGGAAGCTTCATTTTCTTTCACGAAAAAAATAAAAATGCATCGAAACAAATCAAAAGTAATAAGATTTCGAAGGGATGTCAATCGACCATCAGTGTCTTAGTTAGTTTATGGTGCACCAGATATACATGTGGTATCTGTTGACATAGAACAAGTTCAAAGTAAACTTACAATTAAGAATAAGCGCGCAACTTCAATGAGTAAATATCAATAGTTTTTTCTACTGCGCGTGTACACATACCTGGTCAGTCATAGTGCCTTTAAAGGGTGTTACACCGTTGACTGGTAACAGTACAATATATACTACGGAATTATTGCTAAGCAACTGTTGTCGCCTGAGTGCGCTTAACGTTGACTTGGTTTGGGTAAATAGGTAATACGTATAAAAACCGCCGTACGTAGGACTTTCAATGGTTGAACAAACTTTCAAAGTGCCTTTCCAGAGCTAAAACCTCTTCGAGGTGCCATCCAATGGCTGAAACTGTTCATTACTTGGGTAGTATTTCGGAGTGATTTCTAAGCGTTTAGCGTTCATTTTCTTGTTGTATCATTATTCACAGCATGGGTAGACCAAGGAAACAGAAATGGAGTCAGGTGAAAGTTCCATTAAGGGCTTTAGTGGATGCCATGGTTAGCATCTCTTCCGTACCTAATGACTGGATGACGACATCATACAGGAAACAAAAGGGGGTGTATGATGAACTAGTTCGGACATTTTGTCTCACGGCACCGGATGGGGACTGTCAGATTTTATGGACTATGTATCGGGAAAATCGGGACGGACTTCGGGTAGGCGCTACATTCGGGTATTTCTCATGTGTTTACAAACATGGGACCACTTTTCTCATACCATTTTATATCCATGTTTTGTATTGTTGCAGCCGGGGTATTTACGTGAATTACATGAAATTACGGGTATGCTGCCGTCTCGTGTAGCCCATTCTACTCCAAAACCACCTGTGCACAGCAGCAAACGTTGTGGGCACTGCTTGGACCATGCAGAGGGTGGCTGGGTCGAATGTACGCAGGGCTCACAATGGTATCACGTCCTGTGCGTTAGAATAGATTTGCGCAAGGTTGCTTTAGCCGATTGGATGTGTCCGACAGGCTGCGGAACATCATTTGTTTAATTACCATCTCGTGTTTTGAAATCCGTCTCAGGTTCTTTTTCCACGTTGTTTACTCTCCCCCAATTATCCTTACATTGACATGTTAAAACACGTTGTAACGTTGTTGCTAAAATTCGTCGTATGGCACCCGAGGAAATTAGTGACATTGTAGGCCATGTTCAAGTCAACGAGTTTAACGCGACTAACAACAAGATCACTGAAGACTGTTTCGAGCAGGAATTGGAAAATACCAAGCGAAGCAATTTCCACGTTTGTCGAGCCCACATGATGAAAACGTTGTTGTTGGAGCTTCGTGCGCACTATCCAAACCAGTCGGACGTCGTTCACGATGTTAAGTACTTGCTGAAGAAGTCTTACGCTGTACGTGGAGAACACACTGGCAACTATACATCACACATTTCCGCAGGTGATGATAATGGTATAACACGAAATAGCTGGTCACGATGTGTTTGTTTGTAGTGGAACAGTTGCTTGACATAGGACATTTTCGGTATCATTTTTTGCAATGCTCCTGTTGTTGCCCGAGTGGCTGGTAGTATCGACAAATCTCCAATTTATAAGTCGACATGTTTCGAGATTGTTTTCCGAGACGTGGCCTCCAACATCACCGACGACGCTTCGAAAGACAAAAGTACCAAACCCAATGCGTATTATAGCCCGGATTTTGCTTTTTACTTGCTTCGTAATATCTTGCCCTACACCCCGTTAGTAACTCATGTTATGTATGACACCCGAGGAGACACACATATCCGCGATCATCAGTGGCCTGCTGAGTACTGGAACAAAACCTTTAAAATAGACGAGGAACGGAATGGGAGATCCAAAGTTGGACGATACGTTCGTGCATCCAAGAGCATGCTTCAAGGTACGGCTGTGATTGAATATTAATTTGCACTCTGCACACAAGACCATCTTGATACTTAGTTTTTTTATTGGTGACCTCGATATGCAGGCAGATACATCACTCACCCGAATGGGTCCAGTGATGCTTTTAAGAGCCTTCCGTTTGTTCCTTGGGGGCACAAGGCCAAAGATCTACCGGAGTACACGTTTACAAACTCTTGTCCGCTCGATAACACTCTGATGGTGTTAACTTACCTTCTAGATACTTACTCCAACATTCGAGCTTTTTTTCGCGTGATGGCCCCCAGTTGTTGAGTAACCTTGTCGGAAAGTTTAAGTTCAATCACGCTAAGCACTGGATGATGAATGTCGCCAAGTATGATAAATTTGTCATGGCAGAACAGGGAAGAATGAGTGGGAAACACATTGTATTCGATATGTGGTACTCCGAATCCGAGATGGTTGACAATGCACTTATTGATATCCTGTGTGTCTTTGAGGAAGTTTCCACGTGCCCAGATCATACCGTAACAACGCCACTAGCTACAGGTCAATATTGGCAGAAAACCACTGCAAAGATCGTCGCCGACATGAACGGCGAGGCAAAGTTACGCCGCTGCTCCCACGAAGGTTGCGCAAATCAGCTGGTTTCTCAACGTTTACAGTACCAAACACAGTAAGATCCCGTTTCATTTGTGATACTAAGTCCAACAATGGATGCCGACATCTGCGAGCACGGAACAAAGTTCGAAGATGTTCCGCTACAAATCAACGTGTGCCATAAAGTGTACAAGTTAGCTGCAGCGTCCTTGTTTCAAAAACATCCGAATCATTACTTCACAGTGTTTCCATGGGAAGGAGAGTTACAAGTGTACAACAGCTTCATAAATGGCCACATGACGTCCGCGCGAGTGTGTCCCAGGCATGAATGCGTCTTTATTATGGTACAGATTAGCAGCACATCAATGGTCATCGAAATCTGGCCAGTGAATAATTGCTTGTGTGTAGTTATAACAGCATGGCTTAGGGTGTAACTGTGAAGCTTGTAATATATTGTAACATATGCTTTAACATTCGTAGACCACGCTAAATGTTTCTTTGTATTCGTAGTATCTGATTTTGGATCTAGTACGTATAACGTTCGTAATGTTGTTTGACATGCATTTTACGAGTACTGTGTTATAGAGTACACAATGTTGTTGAATAGTTCAACAAGGTGCGTATTAGAATGCGCGTGTTTATATTTTCGACATGTTGTTAAGTGAATTGAAGTATGTCAGGTGTACATTAGCTTAAGATTTCAACGGATGAAGTGGCATGGTAATAAAGTTAAACTCTAAGTAAATCGCTTCTTATTAACAATAGAAAACGTTGAACTTTAAAAACACGCTTGTGGTATATTTTGCCTGTGTGTCCTTACATTTGACGATGTCGGACGTATTACTATTATTTATTATAACATTTTTGTTGGTCGTGGCAAGTGAACACCATCATTCGCGACCTCGTTGTCTCTGCAACGCTTTACTAAGCACTGTGGTTCAATACGCCTCGTTCTTAACCTGTTGGTGCTGATATACATTTCGAACACTGTGATTGCAGGTCTTATGAAGAAGATATGTATTCTAGCCTGTCAGACCAGAGCACCAAAGCCCGTAGAAAGCGTGCAGCGGATGTCGTATCCGAGTTCCCTGACGCGTGGACTGCTTCAAAGCCTCACGCAGACACAGGAACTAACTGGACCGCTAATATCATGGCAAACCGTCTGGGGTATTATGTCTTGTCCGTTGTTATAAAGTATTTTTGCAAGCTGCTGCAGACGCGCTAATACATTGTATTTATCCTGAAATGCAGGTATGTCCAGTGGTCGGACTTTGACTAATCAATACAATACTGTATCACTATGTTTGTACAGTTGACTTTTCCTGTGCTGTGCTTTAGTGTAGTCTGGATATGATAATTGTTTCAATACAATGAATTACTGTTAAAAGCACATCGGAATATTTGTCAATACTCTGCTTTACTCTAACCAGTTTTGCAAAAATAGCCATCAATACTCTTCTGTACTATACTAGTTGTACAAAAATAGTTATCAATACTGTACTTTACCCATAGCTGTACGTATAGATTCCTCAATATGGTATTATTGACCAACAACATTCGACTAATATTCTGCAATAGAAGCTGTTTTTGGATTAATTCAATGAAATATTTAATATTTTAGTTGTACATGAAAGTACATGTTAAAGGAATAAAACGCTTAATTTAGTTATTCAAAAAACGGAGTCTTAAGACAAGTAAACATGCACATCGCTTGACGTTGCTTACGAACACTTTAATGACTAACCCTTTGCTGGTATTTTGCTTTGAAAATTCGACTTAAAGGAAAATAGCTCCTTGTACACTTTTGGGAGTTTCATAGATGCTCCATCAACTCTGTTCTCATTTTCTTTTAAAGTATACCTTTGAACTTCATGATCAGAGTTACTGACAGGGTCTTGAACATCAGCGGATGCATTTTTATTTGTATTATCTTGTTTTAGAATGTGGTCCTTAGTTTGACGTTTCCTAATACTAATAAATTATCAAGTACTTTTTTAATAGATTTGCCTCCATTTCTTGGGAATGTAATGGCTGAATATTCTGTACGGAGTGTCTCAGACTGTTTCAGAATTACAGCAATAATCACAAATATTGTCCGCTTGTCATGCTGCTTTCGATTGTCGTTTTAATGTCGTATGCTATTTGTCTGACATAAGTTCTCCAGTAAATTTACTATATGGGGTCCTTTGCTTGTATCAATAATTTGCTGTACTTTATATGATTTTATATTATTTATATCACTACGTTCCTTTGCTTTACTTGTCTTTATTGCAATAGCGGCTTTTCAATACTGTGCCAATAGTTCATGTTATGAATAGGTGTAGATACTGTACTCTGCTTTATTTACGAAACATCATGCGTTGCTGTAACAATGCTGTACTTTTATCAATACTGTACTGAAAAGTACAGTACAGTCCGACCACTGGGTATGTCACCCAACGAGGCCTTGGGCGACACGGGCAAGGGCAATCGACGATCGTGAGGCCTCCGCCTAATTTTATCATCCGCCAGCCTGGGTTTGATTGTGACACCAGGCTTAATAGTGACATAATGAAAAGTGTTAGAAAACGGACGATAAGCGAAGGTCGCTTGCGTCCTGTAGACTACATTCGGGGTATATCTTTCAAATCGGGCGGTTTGGTAAGAAACTAATGCGAAACAATAAATAGCGATGGGTGATACATTTGCATCTCTTTTTTATCTTGTAATAATTAATCTAGTTTGAAGGAGTGCCAAGTAAAGACTGGAGGGAATTGGAAAAAGAAAAGAAGAGAAAGGATCGGGGCGACGGCAAGATGAGAAAACGTATATGTCAAAGAGTGGAGGAGAAAAGAGCAGCCAGGGCGGAAGAAAAGAAAAGACTGGTGGAGTATTCGTCAACGGAGTCGGGTGAAAGAGCTACTACATATTATTCAAAAGCAGTGAACCATATAAACAAAATATATTTGGGTATTAACATTTGAACAGTAGGGTAATAAAATATCCCAAGACAATTCTCAAAATTCAAAGTCCAACGTTGGTACCAAGTAGTTTACACCAAGCTGATTATGGTTTATTTCAACTTCATATGACTACACCTGTTCGGCCATGTAATAATTTTGACGCAATTCCCATTTGTTCAAAAGATATTACGTTTTTAGTGAACCAAGTCGAAAACATTCAAATGTAATAAACTTAGCAGTAAAAAAGCTTAAAAGTAAAGTTGCTTTTCCGCCCTTAAAAGTTATAAACAAGTTATGGTACAATAATTATTTTATAGTGCAAAAATATGCAGGAACAATGAAATTATTATTTATTGAAAAAGCAACGCGATCATACATGCTTTAATAAAGAAATTTTTCTCACACATGTTTTTGTAATATCTGTTTTTCTTTGCCTTCTGTTATTATTAGGCAATCTGTGATAATGGTGTACAGGTAACTTTGGAATTTTATAATTACTTAAGTTTGTTGGAATTTGGAGCAGAGGATCACTTTGGCAATGAACTTTTTCTTTTCGCTTACAAAATTTGACTTTTTTCTTGTGAGGCAAACTTTGGATGTAGATAAATATATAGTGGCTGTAGCAGAACTTCGTTTTACGATAAAATTACACAAACTATTGTTTTATGCATTTTCGGGAACACCATACGAAAGAAAATTGAGTCTGTAATTTCGTATATTACAAAATACTTGTGTGAATTAAAAATAGTGTGTGATCGCGCTGCTTTTTTAATAAATAATTTCATTGTTCCTGCATATTTTTATCCTATAAAATAATTATTGTACCGTAACTTGTTTATTACTTTTAAGGGCGGAAAAGCAACTTTACTTTTAAGTTTTTTTGCTGCTAAGTTTATTTATTTCTTTTACAATAAGTATTTGTTACATATGAATACATCTGCAAGTATAATGCTGTAATAAAACCATGTTTTTTTATTACAATGCAATGCTGGACTTAAACATTTGAACAAAAATGAGACGTATTTATTAAAATATGGGAAGACAGGAGCAGAGCTGCGCTCACGTCAAGTAAATCCCACTTGACCCTGAACTAGGATTGACCCTGATTGTCAAGTAGATTTTTCAGTCGGTCTTAAACTTGACAGTTCATGGTCAGACAATTACTTGAAAATTCAGGGTCAAGTATTCGTTGTGCGTTTCGCGCAACTTGAACCTGGCCAAATATAACCGCGACAACTCTTGACTTGACCATGACTTGATCATGACCCCAACTTGAACTTGTCAGGTCTTTTTCAAAATAGAAATAGAAAAATAGTATTCACACTTGACCATGATTTGAAATACTCGTGGTCTACTTGAACTTGAGCTCAGCTCTAACAGGAGTAGTCCAGCACTGAATGTATTCAACTACCATCGTTGAGGAATGGCTTCAAAGCCCAGTGCCCCTGTCTGTCGCGGAGGTGAGAGATACATAGATGTTGGGTTCTGCGGTATGTACTGCTAGTTAGCATACACCAAACGTTCACTTCAATGTGAGTGGATTTCCTCTGTCATAGCTGTAGTTGTTGTATCGTTATGATATGAAAGCATTTTCTGTGTCAAAATTTCTTTTAAGCCGATTTATTCGTTAACTTTTTATTATTATTTTTTTGTTTGAAAAGCTCAATGTTTCAAAGAATGTGATCATCATTTTTTTCAAAAGATTAATCAGTGCTGGGCGTTTGTATCTGAGCTATGCTACTCTCCTCTATCCTTAAATTGCGAGCATCCGACTTCTATTAATTCTATTCTACTTTCCAGATATTTGTGTTTCCCTCTATTCTACTTCTACGCCTTTATTAATACTTTCTATTCTACTTCTACATTTCCTGCCGTAGCGCGATCTATTGTACTTCTACTCTATCCAGTTCGAATGCAACAATAATGCTACCTATCGCTACTTCTACTAAGTACAAAGTAATGCTTAATTCCCGGATTCTAAAACGTATTTGAAGTACAAATCAACGCTTTTTGTTCGTTTGGACTGTACACTATAGTACAGTGTATTATATTTCATTACCTTCGTTCTTCTTGCATTCACAGGATGGCAGTTTCAATGGTTTCAACATTGCTACCTGTATTATAATGATTTTAATGCTACGTTATTGTATACATGTATGAATTGGTATGTATATGCTATGCTACTTCTTCTACCATCGGCTCTTGTATTGCCCGTCTATTCTGTTTGTAATTCCACCACAGGATGCTGGCTTGACAGCTAAATAATGCTACTCTAATTGCCTAATTCAAAATTCGACTTCTATTTACTTCTACTTCTACTCGATGGATAGTAGCGTTACCTCTATTCTATTTCTACTCTTTTTGGCTCATTTATTTTGACTTCTACTCTACTTTTCCTCTACTTCTATTGTCGGTAGAGTAGAAGGCCCAGCACTGAGATTACTGTTTCAAAGAATACTATTATTATTATTTTTTGCTTCAAACGATCAATGTTTCAATAATCTTATGCTCACTGCGGTAACCAATAGGTCTACTTTAACGCAAATTAATTTCTAGTGTGAACCCTTCGTTGTCGCAACATGTACATCGATTTACATAATATTAACGGACCTTTTTGCCAAATATTAAGAAATTCGCTAGTGAGGAACACCCTTAGAATTTTTTCAATGCTAATAAAATGGTAGCTATGATTGGTCTTAGATAGCAACGATGCCAAATAAAATGTTGATATATGCCAATAACTCTGGAACCCCTTCAGGTGCAACATTGAAAATATTCACGCACATTATTTGAAATCTCCAATCGACTTTCAGCCGTTAAAATTGTAAAAATAACATGAAAAAGCATTTTTTAACCCTCAAGTCATAGCAAATGTAGTTACTTTTTAAGGCCAGAAGAGTTGTTGGGCAAAAAATTAAAAATGTGACAGAAGATCATGCAACTTTCAAAAAAGGGTAGACAGTAAATAATAGTTGTATGCAATAGCTAGACAACCCTAGTAAAAATGTAGGCTAACGTACGGTAAAATGATTTTTAATTTAATTTTGCTTTAATAATAATTTTTAAAAAAATAATGTTCTCTCCTAATTTGAAAGAGTTGGCCGTCTTGGTGGCTGCCCGTGCAATGTCGCTGCCCTTGCTATGGTGTAATACATTATTTTTTAAAAATAATTGCAATAATTTATTTAGCAAGCTACTGCGGGTTCAGCAATTAAAATAGCGTGCGTAAATTTGAAACTCAAAGTCATAAAATGTAAACAGATTTTTAATAATTTCGAATTACTTTTAACTTTCTTCTTTTTCTACTTAAATGAAATTTTTATAAATAATAATATAATAAAATAATATTAATTGTATTATTTTTTAAAACATTTTTAGTAAGAATTTTTAATATTCATTCAAAAGTTAAGCGCGTGTAAATTTGAATCTCAACTCCGTATTACACCAAGACGAAGACGACCCACTCTTTCAAATTAGTATAGAGGATACTAGCACTGCACAGCCAGCTATTGCTAGCTTTGAAAGGCTTCATAGTTTGTTAGTTCAGTCGCATTTCGCATGATTCCGAAATAGCTTCCAATTGCTAATTCAAATTTGAGTTTTAAACTGCAGTTTTAAAAGCTGTTAAATTGCAGATTCAAACTTGAGGTTTCAAATTGCAGTTTAAAATAGCAGTTTATAATAGCAATTTCAAATAGCAGTTTCAAATTGCTGTTTTAAATTGCTGTTTTAAATTGCAGATTTGTTTTGTACTTTTGAATTGCAGTTTCAAACTGCAGGTTTAAAAATGCTGTTTAACAGGGTTAGGACAGGTTAGGTTATATTGAGTTAGGGTAGGTTACGTTTTTTAGGTTAAGCTGTAGTTGGGTTAAGTAAGTTTACGTTGTCTTAGATTAGTGCTACTTTAAATTTCTGTTTAAAATTGCAGTTTAAAATTGCAGTTTCAAAATGCAATTTCAAATTGCAGTTTCAAAATGCAGTTTCAAAATGCAGTTTCAAATTGCAGTTACAAATTGCAGTTTCAAAATGAAGTTTCAGATCGCACTTTCAAATTGCAAATTCAAATTGCAGTTTCAAATTGAAGTTTCAGATCGCACTTTCAAATTGCAAATTCAAATTGCAGTTTTAAACTGCAGTTTTAAAATGCTGTTAAAAGTAACCACATGCGGGGGTAGGTTAGGTTAGGTTGGGTTAAGTGAGTTTACGTTGTCATAGCTTATTGCCCCCATAAATTCCGGTTTAAAATTGCAGTACCAAATTGTTTTTTGAAATTGCAGTTTTTAATTGCAGTTTTAAATTGCAGTTTCACATTGCAGTTTCACATTGCAATTTCAAATTTTAGTTTTAAAAGGCTGTTTACATTTGCATTAACACACAAGGGTCTGTTAGGTTAGGGTAGGGTATATTAGGGTAGGTTTTTTTACACTTGGGTAGGGTAGGGTATATTAGGGTAGGTTATTTTACACTAGGGTAGGTTAGGTTGGGTTAAATTAGTTTACATTCGTAGATTATTGCAGTTTTAAATTCCTTATTCAATTCACGGTTTCAAATTGCAATTTTAAATTGCCTTTTCAAATTGATGTTTCAAATAACAGTTTCAATTTGCAGTTTCAAATTGCAGCTTAAAACTGCAGTTTTATATTGGACTTTTAAATTTCAGTTTCAAATTGCTGTTTAAAATCAGCACTTGCAAGGGTACGTTACGTTAGGTTAGGTTGATTTAGGTTAGGTAATTTTAGGTTAGATTAAGTTAGGTTAGGTTGGGTTACTTGAGCTTACGTTGGTTTAGTTTAATGCTGCTACAAATTGCTGTTTCAATCTGGCATGGTAAAAGGTGAGGGACTTAGGAATTAATCTAACGCTCCGCTTTTAATATGTGCATTGCCTGGAAATACTTAGTTTTTATTTATCCTAATCTGATGCTCGGGAAAAACACTATACACACTTAAACACTCTTGTTAAAAGTACCAGGTCAGAATGCACGCCTAATATTTTAAGGAAGGGTATGCAAAAATTAAAATGGCTAGGATAAATGCCTACAGCTGCTGGACCCATATGTTTTTTAAACAAAAAATAAAATTCCAAAAAATGTTACTTAAACTTAATTTAAGGGATCCCAAATAACTCTACGCAGCACGGGAAGGGCCTAATAAAATTTATTCCCACAACGGAACAAAATTTTAAACAAACATTTTGAAAAATTTACTTTTAATTTTAAAATAAAAAATCACACGCAACTATACTTTTGTTAATGCCCACTAACATTCATATGAACATAGTCATAGAGCAAACACCAGCGCATTAGCGCGGGATGAGGTGGCCGCATCAGAGAACATCTCAGTGTTACGTAATAAGAGTAGTGCAAGTGTTATGCAATGTTAGATTTTCCAGTGGAAAACCAGTCTCTTTCTCCTGTTCCACCAGATACCATGTTTGCGTATAAGTTGCTAACCTAAGGTTTCCTACTGTCTATTTGGTTAAATTCTTACTTACAATTAAACTGATAATTATTACTATTGTAAAGTTAACCACTTGTTTAAAATTTGTGGCAGAAACATTGATATTAGGCTATGATGTAATTACTGGAACGACCTCAGAATTAGAAATTACTCTCATTTAAATTAATTTATTTTCAGAGTCTTGTAATTGATGAGTAAGATAAAATATAGTTCATTGTAAATGGTTCAACTATAGTGATAACCAGACCACTCATTTAGCTGGAGGAAATAGGCCACTCTTGTAATCCATTAGCAGGAACCCTGTAAGTGTGGATAAATAAACTTAGCACACCATTATACTAAAAGTCGCAAGATGTAAGAATATTGTCAATCGAGTACAATTGACGTACCCCAAAGGGAAGGGATTCCATTTTGCGAACAGGGATTTTCAAATTCGTTGATCTTTTTTTGGCAGGGATTTTCAAATTTGTTGTGTTTTAGGGATATTTGTTAGGCAAACAGGGATTTTTAGATTATTTGACCTTATTTGACAAGGATTTAACGACTTGCAGGGAAAATATTTTTTAAGAACACTTCAAAAGCCATGCAGTAAGTTTCGTAATACTGATAAATAATGTTATTGTTTGTTTGCGATAAAGTTTTCCCAGGTGATGTCAAGGGCGGAGGGGGGACTACAAACACCTCTATTGGTGCTATCATGCATACTATCCATAACGCTTTTATTGTTAGTGGAGCTACTTTAATTATGTATGATATACCAAAGTTTGGGATGAATTAATAAAACGCCAGGAAAACTCCAATTTGACATAGGGGGTTCTTATATCAGTTAGATTCCCTATAGACTTACATATTACTCATAGGCTGTGGAGTTTTTTAAGAATGTGTAAGCGTATCCGCAGGCTATAATTTTCTTTTAAAAAAGATAGTGTCTAGGTAGGATTGCGAACAATGCTTGCATATATGTCGGTATAATTTTTTTAGCGACACTAAAGTAGGCATATTGTAGGCCGTAGGCTGAATCGGGTATTAAAATTATATGTAGGATATAGGCGAGGCAAACTATTTTGCCCACCTTTGGTTTAGGGTGTTTCATTCTTTTAAACCCTAGCTGTTTCCAATTACCCGTTCCTTCATCGTTCCGTAAAATGAAGCCTTCTGAATATTTACCCTTCCTTCATTCAAATCCTGCTATAATCCTTCCTTCAGCCTTCAAAACATATTTAAATGCCCTTCATGCGTTACCTTCCTTCCATGTTCATGTATTTACCCCGAATGTTTTAACACAAGTCACAAAATCAGAGCTTTAAACTTCCAACTGCTTACCTCTGAAAAACTAATAATTGGTTTCTAATTAATTGCAATTATTGCAGATTAATAGTATGTGCTTATGTACAGTGAAGGGAATAAAATGCTTACTCTCAAATCACTCAAAAAGTTTGCATGTCTCGTTATCGAATGATTTATTACCCACGGCTCCTCCCGTCAAAAATTGACCCATCCATACGCGCGAAACTCGTATCGCAATGTTTTTCCATTGCGAGAGCAAAGGATTTCTAGATCAATAGATTTCTATCGCAATGGAAATACATTGCGATACGATTTTCGCGCGTATGGATGGGTCAATTTTTTACGGGAGGAGCCGTGGGTAATAAATCATTCGATAACGAGACATGTAAACTTTTTGAGTGATTTGAGAGTACATGCTCCGGGTATCATGCCCCCATTGTGAGATAAATGTTTCAAGAATAACATTAAGCACACCCGCCAGAAAAATGTTTTTCAGTTGAGTAACGGTTAACCAACGTACATGAACTTTAGTTATGGAAGGATTTTGCCTAAAATATAGTAGATGGAATTGCAAGTTCCAGCGGCGTTCGAAGGCTGAAAAAATTAACATGTTCCTTCACATTCAATTATTTCTTCAAAGATCAGAAGCCTTCGTTCATCCTTCGTTTCCTTTTCAGCCTTCCTTCCGCTCCCTTCATAAGTGCCAAAGCTAACGCTTAATTCGTTCAAAGAAGCCTTCTTTGAAGAAAATCCTTCGAAGGATGGACACCTCTGTAGCCCATACAAAGGACGATGTGCCACTCCATTTTCAAGGAATTCGTTTTCCAGATTCTGCAGAAGTTTTGTCGGCATATGCCAAAATTTGTTATCTCAGGACCTTACGGACTCAGAAGTTTACGAATTACTTTAGAGTTACAACATAAATAAATATTTTTATTTATATATACCCTTTATTTTAGTCTTACCTCAAATGTGTAGGTCATATGTCATATCCTAACACTGAAAGTTTTGACTTAAGAAGGTGACATTAGACTAGACTCAAATGGATGAAATTCGCTACAAACGCAGAGTTTTGAAATATTTTTATGAACGACAAACCGTTCATTCAAAAAAATACAATTATTTTTAGACTAGAAGCTTTCTTTTCTACATATTTGCTTAAACATTTTCTTGGAAATGTGAGTTCAGATATCTTGCATCCAGGGCTGGTCATTCGAATCGGAATCAGAATTGGAATCGGTATTTCATTCCTATTTTGTGATATTTTTATCAGAATTGGTATTCGTAAATATATTTTTTGAAGTATTTAAATCTATATTGAATGGAAAAAAATATCTGTATTCGAATTAGTATTCAAAACATATTTGAATACTGTATCCAATGCTTAGATATCCGAAAATTCCGTGAAATAATTACTGAAGTGTGTCTCGTAAATTCAAAAAACGAAGAAGTTCTTTCTTAGCCATTACATAATTTTTTTTCAACTACTCGATGGAATACAAAATTTGGGATTACGTTTGACTCTACAAAATGACGACACTATTTTTTTATGGAAATGAATTCGCTGCAATCTATTGGAAATTAATTCATTTATCAGTAATTTTCTGATTTGGGAAAGGGGTCTATTTCAGGGGAAAGAGAATGCAGCTCACTTTTTTGACTTCTAGGGTATCCCTGAAAAACAAAGTGAATCAACACGTCATTTACGGTTATGCAACTTGTGTGGATTAAGCAGTAACGCCTTTATAAAATGGTCATGCATATCCCCTGGCTTCTTTGCATTCATAATTGCCGAATTTAGACACTTTCTGGCTTTTTAGTTGTAAAGTTACGATATATTTCGGGACTCTAGTACCTCCGGGTATTAATATTTACAACTAAAGTATTTGAATTATATTGGAATTCATAGAAAATATTTGAATAAATTGATTTGGAATTTTCATTTTATGAAAAAAATACATTTGAATTGGGATTGAAATCCGTTAGGATTATTTTAATCAGAATTGTATCCGTATTTTTCGAATACTCCAGACCTGCTTTCATCATAGATCCTTGTAAAGGCTGAGTGGGGGGATAAAAAGGATATGAAAAGTCCTACGCACATTCGCACCTTCGTTATTAAAACTCTCCAGGGAACTCCAATTCACGGAGCTTCAGATTTTGCCAGAAGGCCATTCGTTCATTCCGGAACTTCATAAGTTTTTCCGTATGAATATTCAAGTCCAGAGTTGAAGGTTCTTCCGCTGTAAAATTATCCCAGTTGATCAAGTATGACCACACATCAGTCGGCTTGCTAGAAGAATTGAAAGGATACCTATAACCAGGGGTCGGATTTATGTTGGAAGACGGGAAGAATCTTCCCAGGGAAAAAAAAATTCAGCAGGGAAATTTTCAAACGGGATTGCAAACAGGGATTTTAAAATCTGTTGACCTTTTTTTTGGCAGGGATTTTCGAAATTGTTGAGGTGTTTTATGGAAAACAATTTTTGTCAGCAGGGATTTTTGAAATCGTTGAGGTGTTTTACTGAAAATGATTTTTGTCAACAGGGATTTTCGACATTGTTGACCTTTTTTTCAGCAGGGATTTTTGAATTTGTTGGGGTGTATTACAAAAATTATTTTTTCAACAGGGATTTTCGACATTGTTGACCTTTTTTTCAGCAGGGATTTTTGAATTTGTTGGGGTGTATTACAAAAATTATTTTTTCAACAGGGATTTTCAAACTTGCTTCGAACAGGGACATCATGACCAGCAGGGAAAATGAAAAAATCTTCCAGGGAGATTTACAAAAATCCGACCCCTGCCTATAACTTCTCAAAACTTAAAAGGGTGCAGCTAGATACGTATGAAGATTGTAGCTCTAATAAAATACCAAAAAACCCTTTACCCAGTTTTCACAAAAGATGTCCAAAGTTTCACAAGTTTTTGGGAAAAGCGTAGACGGTCTGATTCATTTTCCGGTTCCGGATAAGATGGATGTAATTTAAACAGGTAGGGTTCGTCGTCACCATGAGTTACAACTTGAATCAACATTAATCATTAGTATCAAAAATTATTAATCAAAAATATTTATAATAATTATAAATATTATAATAATAGTAATTATAATAATAATAATTATAAATATTATAATAATAGTAATTATAATAATAATAATTATTATTATTATTCTAATTATTGTTATTATTATTGTATTTCTAATAATTATAATAATAATAATTATTATTATTGCATTTCTAATAATTATAATTATTATTATTATTGTATTTCTAATCATTATAATTATTATTATTATTGTATTTCTAATAATTATAATAATTATTATTATTGTATTTCTAATAATTATAATAATAATAATTATTATTATTGTATTTCTAATAATTATAATAATAATTATTATTATTGTATTTCTAATAATTATAATAATAATTATTATTATTATTGTATTTCTAATAATTATAATAATAATAATAATTATTATTATTGTATTTCTAATAATTATAATAATAATAATTATTATTATTATTGTATTTCTAATAATTATAATTATAATTATTGTTATTATTATTGTATTTCTAATAATTATAATAATAATTATTGTTATTATTATTGTATTTCTAATAATTATAATAATAATTATTGTTATTATTATTGTATTTCTAATAATTATAATAATAATTATTGTTATTATTATTGTATTTCTAATAATTATAATAATAATTATTGTTATTATTATTGTATTTCTAATAATTATAATAATAATTATTGTTATTATTATTGTATTTCTAATAATTATAATAATAATTATTGTTATTATTATTGTATTTCTAATAATTATAATAATAATTATTGTCATTATTATTGTATTTCTAATTATTATAAATATTTAGAAGATGTAGTAAAGTCCGAAATGAAATCAATATAGCTTTTCAATCAATAATCAAGATTTACACAAATAAGGAACGAAATGTATAGCCTATTGAAATAACTGTTAGATCAACTCTCTGTCACTGAAAAATACTTGTAATACACTGGAAGAAGTTCTTGCGTATTTGAAGGAATAAATGATGATATATATATAAAAAAACCACTTGAATCAACATTAATCATTAATATCAAAAATTATTAATCAAAAATATTTATAATAATGATAAATATTATAATAATAGTAATTATAATAATTATTATAATTATTATAATAATTATTATTGTTATTATTATTGTATTTCTAATTATTATAAATATTTTTGATTTTGCAGTAACAGTATTTACAATGTAGAGTAATAAATTATACAAGTAAATAACTATGTAGATAGGCCAAAATGTATTTACCAAGTTCACTCATCTCAGAAGCTCTCTGGAAGGTGCTGAAGTTACCCTGGAAGGTCATGACATAATGGTAGACCGGAGCATATTGTGAATGAAATGACGAGTGCTCCAAAATTGGTGTGCCAAATAATAAATCCGACATTGAGTCATACACAGCTTGCTTTGTTTCAGGACCGACTTTTTTATTTTGGAAATAAAACTCCCGAATGCTGTCCGCGATGGAATTCCTCTTCTCTTCGCTAATATTTAAATGGCTGAACATGAATAGGAATGGAGCGGCTTGGAGCCAGTTGTAATTCAAGTCATCCAGAACCGCTTTAGTGTTCAAAATATCTTCGAAAACCGACACTTAAAATCATAATCTATTCTCAAGCCTAAGCATCCATTCCATTAATTTTGGTATTCCCTTACCGTATCCATGAACAGAAATTCCCTCATCTTTCATGACCCCAGTAAGTAATGGTACCCGGGCAGTGTCACCTCGTTTGAATCTAATGTAAGGATCTTCCGTTTGAAAAGGCTCAGTGGCATCAGCAGGCTCAACCACCGGACCAAAAGGAACAGTCGCCATAATCCAATCCTGCAGTGTGCATTTACAAAAGCACCGGGTGAAAACTGCTACGATAATTATCTGAACCAATGCAACTACAAGTAGAAGCAGCAGTGGTGCTGATTGCGGATATGATTAAAATATGAACGCACCTTATCAAAAAACTGGTTTTTTACTAAATCCGCCACATTGATTTTACTTAAACATTCCTTGAGTTCTGATGAAGACGTTTCGCTGCATCCCAATTGCTGCCCAAGGTAACGAGCATTTTCTTGCGGACACTTCCCCACTGCCCATGGAGCCAACGCGGAACCACTTTGCGCAATAACACGGTGAAACAAACCTTTATTGTTCAAAAGTAATAATAAACATTACAATTTTACCAGAAAACAATTACTCATAATTATTTTCTAACTTTATCATCCTAACCAAGCGCAGCTGGTGACGCCATGAAATGTGTAACAGACGCGGCACCAGCACTGACCCCTATTAACGTGACTTCCTCCTCGTTTCCTTGGAAGTATTGAATATTGTCATGCGTCCACTTGAGCGCTAGAAGTGCATCCTTCATCCCTAAATTACCAGGAATGACTTCATCTCCGGTTGTCAGGAAACCTGGCAAATAAAACTCAATTTTAAGAGATATTGCGCCATTTTGACACTACTATGTGCTCACAAAAAATTAATCTTGCCTAACGCTCCGAGACGATAATTTGTAGAAACGTATACAATGCAGCCATCCATAAAGAACTTCGGGTGGTACAAATCACCGGATCTCATTATGAAGCTACCTCCATGAATGTTAAACAAAACTGGCAGTTTTTCAGATTGGCAACGCTTTAAAAATAAATCAACAATTTAACGTCCTTGGGCGAATAATAATTTTCGAAATCTCCAAAAAAAGTAATCTATACAAAAACCACGTACGCCTTCAGCCGGGGTAAAGACATTTAAGTATAAACAGTTCTCATCTCCAATGACATTACCAAGCCCATCACGGAGTGGATCAATCTGTGGACAGATCGAACCGTAATACATTGCGCTTCGAACATCCTGCCAAGGTGTTACTGGCTTTGCGGCCTTCAAAATAATTTGTTTCAATAAGTTGCTAGTAATAATTGTGCAAGTTGAGCTTAATTATTGTTAATTGTTTCATTTGAACTCATCAGACCTCAAACCTTTTTGGAGGATCGGAGAAAGGGATTCCCAAGAAGGCGTAATATCGTCCACCATTTCTGGAAATCTCAAGTATTCCACGCAGCCTCCCTGATTTTGTTTTCACTAGTTTTGTCGACTCTGTAGTCCAGCTGTCATCAGTTATTTTACTGGAATCTTCAGGAAGCTGCTGGCAATTTTGTGAGTCAGCAACTTTTAATGGGCTGTAAGATAGAAATAAAATTATAGATAAAAGTATAATTATCCTGTGCATTTTTCTGATTTTCTTACAGTGAAATCGAATCTCAACTAATAATTTTTAAAGTCAGTCTTTACTTATGTCTTTACTAATAAATTGCACGCATAAGAAAATGTCACAACTTCTGACACATCGATGTCCTACATATATATGTACCAAAAGAACTTGCAAAAACTCTGTGCTGGATGTCTGACTGACCTTCAGCTAAAAGGATTCCGCAACGTGCAAGATGATACAATCTAATCTCTATTTAAGTCCGGAACAATGCATAAAAGATTTGTATAACCCCGTCCAACTATACATGACATGGCTAAGGAGCTTGAGTGAATAAATGCGAATAAAGCAATTAAGCTTGTATACTGTATAGCTTATATGAATGTACTTTTTTATTTTCGCTAAAAGCTCAGGTTTTCTTACATAACTTGCATAATTAAAAATAAAAATTACTTGGATTTTTTAAATAAATTAAATGGAAAACAACTTCATAGCAATTGTATCTTATTGTGACACCACAATATGATTGCGGGAGTAGGTATACATAGTTCATAGTGCGTACACACACTTGCATAATTAAATGTCAAACGAAAGAAGTTTTGTGAGTAATATGTAATAGTATTGAGTGTAGCAAAAATGAAAATACTCTCCGTTATTTGCCTGCCCTGGTGAATATGCGGAAAATACACATCAGTCGCCTTGTTTGAAAATGCCCGGCATGTTGGGCAGGTATTTTCATAAGAAAAGCATTAGATAATTGAAACATTGTAGTTACAAATTTTATTTCAGGAAAAAGTCAAATATTTTTCAATGCTCATATAGAAATTACCTCGTAATTTTGTGTGTAAAAATTGACGTGGGACATCAACAAAGGTCATCGTTGTTTATTGAACGAAACATTCACTACATTTTTCGGATAAACGCGGATTCAAATTTTTAACTTCCAAAATAAAAATGCGTAAAAAATATGTATTTCAGCTAGTTATTTCAAATGTTGACTGAAAATTTGATAAGACTGCACGCAGTGTTGTTTTATACGGGATACATCGAGCTTACGTGAGTCTAAACAGAACAGGTTTCTGGCTGAGTTTTACTTTCTCAGCCACAAAACTAATTACCACCAACCTACCACCACCTACTGGATATGGTAGTAGGGTACGGTGGTTGGTTACGGTGGTAGGGTACGGTGGTAGGCTGTAGTTTGGTTGTAATAACATATGTATTCTATTATTTCTTTATGGGTGGTAGGTTTGTGGTATTTAGTTTTGTGGCCGGGAAAGTAAAGCAGCCCAGGTTTCTCTCAGATTGCTATTTAACGGTATAATGAATTGTTCCATATCCAAAGAAGTCCGTAAAATTTGCTACAATCTATAGTGTCAACCAGGCATGAGCAACTGCTGGCAGGATTGAGCCCCATTGACGTCCCCAGATGAAGGGAGGTGGTACGCCCCAGGCTATTTCTTAAATACGGGCTTTAGAGGCTCGGAATTGATGCAAACTTGTTCACTGGCATACTAGGAGCTTAAATTAATTTTTTTAAACCGATCGGGTAACATGATACCAGGCCTGGTTTTGACCACTAAGAAATGCATTACTAGAGTTGTTGTATGCCGATTTGTACCAAATAAAATGCTTTCGTGCTTAAAATCAAATCCCAAATCTAGTTTTGGTAACTAATATTTCACTCCGGCATCCGAAGCGGGCACCATGATGCCCGGAATGACCAAGCGTTTAAAATTTGTACCAGATGAATGCAGTTTATTATTTTGAGGCATGGTTTCCATGTAAGTATGCTATTATTGTTTTGTCGCTATGTCTGCACCCGGGTAGCATGATACCCGGACCTTGACAAAAACAACCAAAATCTTCAATAAATTAAAAACGGAATTCTCACGATACTAGGTGGATCTACCTCATATGTGCTACTCATGACCGGGGGTGGTAAAGTTCCAAAATTGGCACGAACCAATATTTTCCGAAAGTGGGAACGTACTCAGAGGTTCGACTCTGACGTACGGCGTACGGGACTCCAATATGTGGCCGAATTGGCAAACAATTTCCAAAATTGGGTATGTATGTATGTATGTATGTGGGCAGAGACCTTTGGCCAAATTCGCAAAACATTTCCAAAATTGGTCACGTACTTTCATGTTGGGCATGTATATCGACCGAGGCGTTTTCAATAGGAGCAACTTCAACATTTCTAAGTGGGCATAATTTGATGATCATTTTGGGCACGAACCAGGTTGTCGGGTTCGCGAACTTTGTTACCCCCCGTCATGACATAATTGCTTCCTGAGTAATGCGGATGTGAATTCTACAATGTCCTCATCCGCCACTCCCACCGCATATCATTTTAGAAGGCTTATACTTATGTAAATTATGTTTGCTAATTGTAAGTATGATTCTGAAAACCCATTTGCTCGTGAATTAGAATCAGAAACTTCAAAATGTGTCTACTAATCCAAAACATAACATAATTATGCCTTCGTATATAATCTTATTATTTACCTGAACCAGAACTATGCAAAATACTCGGTCTGCGTTGTCCACATACAAAATAAAATACATTCCTCAAAAAGTCAAAATACAAAATCCCTAGGAAAAAACACTCAAAAAAATGAGAAACCAAAATACCTAGGAAAAAACGGCTGGCTTTTACTTTCCCGACCAGATTTTCGAATACTACCACCTACCACCTACCACCTGACATACCACTCTACATACCACCTACCGGTGATTCTGCATACCACCTACCACCTGACATACCACTCTACATACCACCTACCGGTGATTCTGCATACCACCTACCACCTGACATACCACCTCACCTACCACCTACCGACAGTCTTACATTCCACCTACCACCATCAGTAATCAAGTATGTAACAATCAATTATTAAGCTGTCATTCATTTAAATTGTTTCGCAATGACAGTTGATTCATTGCAAATGAAAGATGGGCGTGAATTTAGACGTGCTGAAATCCGAAACAATTGGTTTTACTTATTTCATTTGACAAATTGATACTGACGAACGAGCTTTCAGTGTATTTCAACTATGTGAAATGGTTATCTTCAGAAAGGCAGGGAACATATCATTGCTTAAATTTTAAAAGATACCATTTTCATTTCGTAAATTATGCTTTTTAAATGGGATCTCAGAATCTAGAATAGGTTTCAGAATTTAGCCGACGATGTGTGGGAATCGTTTATTAATTCCCTTCAAAAACAAATCTATTGAAGCAGATTTTTGGTGGAAGTGGTTCTCAAGCTGTCGATTTGCATTTAGCGGAGCGCATTTACAGAAACTAGTTGAGATTGACTTTAGAAGAAAATAATTGGGGTAACAAGTTTTTTAAAAATTTTGGACGATATCGAGAAAACATACCCTGGCCCTATATAAAAATATACGTTTCATGATTTAAAATTAAAAGAGAACAACTTTGGGATTTACAATATATGAATAGACCACAGAAACATACTACCGAAAGGTACCACCAGCATACCACCAAAACATACTACCGAAAGGTACCACCAGCATACCACCAACATACCACCAACATACCACCCAAACATACCACCAACATACCACCAAACATACCACCAACATACCACCAAAACATACCACCAACATACCACCAAAACGTACCACCAACATACCACCAAAACAGTAGGTGGTATGTAAGACTGCCGGTAGGTGGTAGGTGAGGTGGTATGTAAGGTGGTAGGTGAGGTGGTATGTAAGGTGGTAGGTGGTAGGTGGTAGTATTCGAAAATCTGGTCGGGAAAGTAAAAGCCAGCCGAAAAAACCTAAGATTACCAAAATCAAAATACCAAATAAAATACAAATGACAAGGCCCTTGGGATATTTTGTCAAAATACAAATAAAAAACAATGTATCCAAAATACTTAATAAAATATAATTATTACAAAATATTGTATTTTAAGAAGTACACATATTATGGGCTGTCTGGACTCTGGGATCTCAAACAAAACAGAAAAATACACTATATTTACACTACCAGATGTTTTTGAACATATATCCTTGAATCGTGGTTCTTTACATGCGGGAAAATGGAATATTAAAGGCTTAGATATTATATGTAATTCAGATTTTATGAAAAGTTGATAAATTAAAGTACTTCCGTACACTGATTGTGGAAGATCAAATATGCGAAATAGTAGAAGCATTCCACATCAAAATCCATAAAGAATCTGCAATGAGAATTTACATTGAAACATTGTCATTATGACTCAAGTGTTGGGATCTAAATTGGGAATCGCAACAAACCATAGGAACTGAGACAACCTTGTTGTAACCTAGTAACCTGGCGAATTACCTTCAGGGTCAAGCTACTATATTTCTTTAGGGAATCAGTTTGGTAAGTTACTAGTAAATAAATACTGATGTAGAAAAAATTGTTTTAACATGTCTTTGTACATTACTCCTTATCTTAAAATTACAGAAGTACATGAAGTTATTATCCGCACAACCATGGCTTCTTATGCAGCTGTATCTACTGGAAGAAGTGATAAGCCTCCTGGAAAAATTCTCACAACCATGAGTTCATCCTCAGCAGTTGTCCAAGACTTTGGAAATGCAAGGGAGCCTTGTCATGTCTCATCAAGCGGCGAAGATACTCTGAAGAAGAAGAATAGGAGGAAAAAGGTGTCGAAGACCGAAAGACAACGACGGAAGGAAGAGGAGACATTTAAAAAACTTTATGGGCCAAAAGACTCTCACATTCAGCTAATTAGCCCTGCTGTACTCCAAAAGCTTAATGACCAAAATTACTCAAAGCCCAGTAAATCCAGTACTGAAGGGTATGTCTACTCCATTGATGAATTCCCGACATTTACGACACCTCCCTCTGACGGCCCTTTAAAATCTTTGGGAGGAATTTCACAAGACGATTTCCCCGCTTTGATCCCCAATGTGAAACCGATTGAGCCCAAAACCCCACCAAGACTTAGTATTAAAACACCATTACCTCGTGTTGAACCGGAGAATCAAAAAATTAAGGAGGAAGTGTCGCCTGAGAAATCAGAAGGGAGTTTGAGCAACGAAAGGTCCATAGGCGAGGCTCAGTCTTGTAGTAAAGATGAAGAATCGGGTTGGGAAACTGAGAATGATAATCCTGGAGATGATGGACCAGTTACAAAGACAATCAAAAATTCTAGTATAAATAAGAAAGAACACCCTGAGGTTTCAGGTTCATCTGAACCTGCTGCTTCTTCCAGTAAGAAAAAGTCAAAGAATCCATTTGTTATTAGTTTAGATGCGTTAATAAAAGTCAACAAGTCTGATGCTGTATCGAAGCGGAGGGAAATCAAAAAATCTAAGTTGGTTAAAAAAGAAATGTCTTCAATTTCGGAGAAGAAAACTTTAGGAAATACACTAGACGCCTCTGGTCCAGTTTTGATTAAAAGAGGAAAAATGAGAGAGAAGCCGAGGAAAAAGAAAATGTCAGCTTTAAAGAAAGCTATTTTAATGTCCAGAGCGCTCAGGGCATCAAAAACTGCTAATAGGACGATCGAGGAAGAGCAGTCACCGGAATCAAATCGAGATACTCGGACCTCACCTATTGCTATTGTTAAAACAGAAGTTTCAGACACCTCTGTTGCGAAGGTACAAGATTCCGACTTTCCCATTTTGAAAGTTGATGTTGTGGCCCCCCGAATTAAGACTACTGGCTCAGTATTAGTGGAGGCTGGCATTATCGGAAAATATTGTAAGGGTCAACAAAGTAAGGAGTTAAATGCCGAAGTTAAAGTAGAAGCTGATAAACTGGAGCATGAATCAAAACTATGCTTTGAAAAGGCGTCCACCCATGAAGTTTTAACAGTACGAAGTCAAAATTCTCCATCCTCGCAAAACGAAAATGTATTTGCATCTCTTTTGGATAATGCAATTAAAAGTCAGGAAGACTCGACAAAAGATAGGATAGTAAAACCAGAACCCGAAGTAGTAACAGTAACAGATGAGGTTGGACCTGAGATTATTATGGAAGCTAAGAAAACTATGCATAGTCGGAAGTTTCGGCCGTATTGTAATATGTACGTATCGAAGGAACTACATGGACACTTAATAGCCCTGATGAAAGAACTTCATCGGTTTCAAGACAGGCTGTATCATTCCGACCCCATCAAGTTCCAGTCAAAACGGAGATATGTTCATGGCCTCAAGGACACTAACAATTACTTGGAGATTAACAAAGTTTGTCTAGTCCTACTTGCTCCCGACGTAGAGTCCAACGATGTGAGAGGTATTGCACGATTTATCATATAAACAAATTCACATATAATCGTCAAGTTTTACTTCATCAAGATGTGATACATAGGAATTAATAATGAAATATAATCATTTTGACTCCAGGTGGTTTGGATGACAAAATTGCTACCATCATACGGAAAGCCACTTCAAAGAACGTTCCGATAGTATTTTCCGGGAATCGGTTTATTCTTGGCAAACTTATAATGATCAAATCCCAAGTGTCTGCAATAGCTGTTCTGGACAAACAAGGAGCTGAAGTAAGTCCTACACAATTCTTAACTCTACGTCCCTAATTTCTGACTCTTTTACATCATACTACGACATTACCCCTCGGATTTATTACCTGATTTTTTTTTTCTTTCTAGGACTTATTCCGTACAGTTATCTGCGAGTCAGAAAAACTTCGAGAGAAGTACGAAAATGATTTGAATGACAAAGTGAAGCAACTAACGAGCAAAAATAGTTCCGATCGTGAAAACTTGCATTAGTTCCTGAAAAACGACGCACTTCACAGGCATTCAAAGACATCTTTTGCAATTTAGTAATTTTATTACAAAAACAAACTTCTTCGCACTCATACTCGTATGTGATTTCTTCAATGTTTTGCATAGCTTTACAAAATTCTTATTTCGCTTTGTACCATATAAAACTGTTCGAATAATTACTGTTAATTATACATAATGGAAAATATTTTTCCTTTCCTATTTTTCACAATTTCAAGCTCATAGAATAATAATAATTACGTCAACAAAATCCGTAATAGTCAGCGTCAAAAATTGACGTCAATATAGTGATGTTATGTGAATAAACCGTCATACGAGTTATTGAACGCACTAATTCATTCTCCTCCAGTGACCTCTTCCTTGTCATTTTAATTAATTCCAGCTTCCGCTTTAAATTGAATTTACTGCAACAGGAAAGCTAAAGGAAGTTCACTCACATCGTCGACAGTTTGGATCTGGAGGTCAATCGTCAATACCCTTCATGCTCTATCAAACAATCCAAATCCAAAGCCAAAATATCCCGTTAAAATACTTATTTACTAGTTCATTCAGACATCCTTGGTCTCCATAAGAGCCCCGCAAATAGCTCAAAATTGTACACGTTGATAGGTAACTTTCAATGGAGCGATATGTGAAATTAGTGTGCATACTAAACTAGATGTTACTTACTGTCTTCCTTGACAGCAGGTATCATTAATATTAATTTCTTGGCATATTGTTTATTTCCTCAATATGTTTTTCTAGTGTAATAAATAATCACCAAAATTTCCTTGGATCATTTATGTAAAAACAAGTGTTATATCATTACGACAGGTGGGATTTCTTCACGTCCGGTTATATTTTTAAGTCAGTTTGAGAGTTCAAGACGGTATTAAAGAGACCGTATTGTTTCATATTGGGTTGGATTATTGAATGTAAAAAAATTTAAATCTTCAAAATGACGAAGGCTAATTTTAGGAAAGATTTAGGAAATATTTTCCTCCTAGTTTTTCTCTATGTCCTTCAAGGGATTCCATTAGGACTTATAGCAAGTATTCCAATGATCCTTCAAAATCGTAGTGTCTCATATAAGGAACAAGCAAAGTTCAGTTTTGCCATTTGGCCCTTTAGTTTGAAATTATTTTGGGCACCTATTGTCGATGCCCTGTACTCGTCTCGGATGGGAAGAAGAAAAACTTGGCTTGTCCCAATGCAGTATTTAATAGGAATATTTATGTTAACGCTATCCCCCCGAGTGAATGAACTCTTGGACACGGGAAATATCGGTCTCATAACTGGCGTATTCTTTATGCTTAACTTCTTGGCGGCCACGCAAGACATTGCGGTAGATGGTTGGGCTCTAACCATGCTAAGGAAGTATGTTGATCTTGCAAATTCTTACATTTTTTTAATGCAGTATTAAAATTGCAATTTATGTCGGTGAGCCTCATGTACATACCTATACATGTATTCTGTGGGGATAATATTTGTGATGAGAATTTTTGGAAGAAATGAATTTGAAATTTAAAGACTAATTTTTAACTATTTATTGTTTCCAGAGAGAATGTGGGCTATGCTTCCACGTGCAACAGTGTCGGACAGACAGCTGGTTACTTTTTGGGATTTGTGGTCTTCTTGGCTTTGGAATCCGCAGATTTCTGTAATAACTATCTCCGAAGTGCTGGAGAAAGTCAGACATATGGAATGGTTACCTTACCGGGTAAATTTTATTCATATTTTAATGTTTGAAGTTATTAGTGATTGGTGGGGAGTTTTTTGAGGTACTTATGGGTTTAAAATGGAATAGTATAAGCAGTTTTTGTATTTTTAGGCTTTTTAAATTTCTGGGCATGGGTGTTCATTGCAACGACCACACTGGTGTGGATAATGAAACGAGAAAAACCTGAAAGAGGCGTCAGCAGCGAAAAAATTGATGTGATTTCCAGTTACAAAGGATTATGGCAAATTTTGCAGTTGCCGAATATTCGACTAACGCTCGTTTTTTTATTGTCTTGTAAAGTAAGGCTGGGAGGAATCATGAATTATTTAATTTCATATGTGTATTTAAAAATAATTGGTAAGAACTAATTTTTTATTGGTTTCCAGATTGCTTTTGCTGCTGCAGACTCAGTAACAGGCTTAAAATTTGTCGAGATGGGTGTACCAAAGGATAGACTTGCTTTATTAGCGATTCCAATGACTCCGTTGCAGATACTTTTGCCAGTAATAATCTCGAGATATACGGCTGGGCCGAATCCAATGAATGTCTTCATTAAAGCTTATCCATTTAGGTAAGTTGAAGGAAATTGTGTTGGAGGTGTTTTATTTTAAAATCTGGATTTATTGAATTTTTCTTCTGTTTAGATTGGTGTATGGCTTAGTATTTGCTTTGGTGGTTTATTTCACACCATCATTCAAACTTGCCGACGGCACTTTTCCATTTATTTACTACGCTGGAATCGTGGTTATTTATGCCATTCATCAGGTGAGTTTCGATTGCTTGATTATGTTATAGTTGTTGTAGTTATAATTAGACAATACAATTGTAATAAATAATGTCTGTGTATAACATACCGAGTATCATTTTTGAATAGGTTGCAGTCTACAGTATGTTCGTGGCTGTGATGGCATTTTTTGCCCAAGTTAGTGATCCAACTGTTGGTGGTACGTATATGACCCTGTTGAACACTGTGTGCAATATGGGTGGAAACTGGCCCTCAACATTAGTTTTATGGCTCGTTGACCCTCTAACAAGCAAATCCTGCACAGGTGGGACAGTCAGCAATGATTGTTCTTCGACTGATTTAAAAGAGGTATAGATAACTTATTAGATTCATACATATTTTCTTTAGTGAGTACCAAATATTACGTTCGTTTTCAACCGCATGTTTTATTACCAATAACTTTACAGGAATGCACTAAAGCTGGCGGAAAATGTTCTGTTGATGTCGATGGATATTACATTATGAGTATCATTTGTGTCGGATTTGGCTTCTTCTGGTTACTATGGGGAAGACGAACAATACGGAAATTGCAAAGTTCCCCTGAATCATCATGGAAGGTTATTGTGAACCGTCGTCGCAGAGATTGACTAAATTCAATCCGTAGTATTAAGTCCGTATAAATTTGGTAGACCGTAATCGTTATTAGTCACGAGTGAAGTGCATACTGTTCTGAAAAAAAAATGTTTAGTATTATTTGTCTAACAGAAAGGGTGCTAAAATTTAAAGGTGTAATTCAACCATGAGATTGACTTTATAGTTGCACTTTGCACTGCATTGTAACCTCATGGCGGTAGGCATGTGATTATAAGAAAAACAAAAAATATCAGCTTGGAATTGTTTATTTGTTCAACCGATTTAGTTTTAGAAAGTGTCCGGTACATATTTTGTATTTGTCTACGGTGTAAAGCGCTTCTTGTGTGTGATAGTGTGATACACTGTCGAAGTCATGTATGCCCGCTATTATGTAACAGGTATTTTAACACTAGTTATTCCGTTTTATTATTTTGCTTGTTTACGGATTTTTGCATTGTTGCAGTTTGATCGTCCTTGGATATTTTATTCTTAATGCTGGCATCGTAACAATGTGAGTGACTTGCTTTATGACGTTCGTAATTCGTAAAACACTTTTTTTGACTGGTATGGACCAGTGTTGTTGGATATAGAAGCAGCAAATTGTAGTTTCACTCATTTTGTAACTTCTTAAGAGTACAAAGCAGAATTCCTCGTGGAATTTTATACCATGTGCGTATGCGGTGCATACATTTCCTGTTTTAGTTTTCTGCACAAAAAAATAAAATGAAGACGATTTAAACTGAAATTTTTAATTTTTTTTTGTGGTTGTAGTACATGCTTCTGGTTTGATGAACAAGCAAGTTACGTTGACCATAATCTTACAATTAGAAAATTTGGAACCTGTGTTCGTCTTGCATTTATTCTCATGATTGATGTCTTCATTCAAATGTTTTTGGACATGTGTATGCTATGATGTATTGTGAACTAGTTGTGATGTGTACGTCAGTTTGTAATAATTTACAATTATAATTAATCACGCTAATTAATATTTTTTTCAGACTACTCATTGAAAGCTATTTGCATTCTCTCACGTTTCAGTGATATTTTACAAATATTTCCGGGGTTTGTAAACCCTACTGTAATACCTGAATATAATTTCTAATTTTGATGTGCAATTGTGAACTAATCATATTATTTTTGGAAGACACGTCATAATGCAATAAAAAACCGTCGCTTTTATGAAACAGCGGTTTCCGTTTTGCTAAAAAATTAAATAATCTAAAGACTACGTGACTACTGGGTTGTGCGAAGTGTGTACACCATCACCCGGAAGATATGTTGTAAGTTTGTCTACATTTAGAAAACTACACCTGGAATATCATGGAAGGGCAGTGCCGTGAAGGTGCACCACATTATCTCCAACCATTTTTATGAGCGAAGCAGTAACGACGTTGGGTGACAAAACCTTGTCCAGGATAAAACATTTGAACGGTTACACTTAGAAACGTGAAACAAGCGCCGGCAGTGTTGGTTTATTCTCCAGATGTGCAACTTAGACTTACAAATTTTATTACTTATAAAACGCGAAATAATCAAGGGATCAAATAATAACATGCGAGCGGTTCAGGGCTAAAACCATGAGGAATCATTTTGTATAGTTTCGTCAAAGGGCCTCACGAGGAATCATTGCAATGGTCTTACGCGGGTTTTCTTTGGACTTGTACAAATACTTACATAAACAGTACACCTGTAAATACTACAAATATAATCTGTCTGGTCTTCAGAGGGTATGCACAACAGGAGAAATAGCGCAGAACGAGATGAAGATAACAATGTTGGGAAGGTAGAAGGGATACCCTGCAAAGGGGTTTCGGCTATAAGGGATCCCAATGTGCAGTCCCAATTCCCATTTGCACAATGCTTAAGACCAGTGCTGGATCTTCTACTCCACCGAAAGTAGAAGTAGAGGATAGAATAGAGTAGAAGGGGAAAAACGACTGGAAAATTAGTACGTACCTAAGTAGAATAGGTAAATATTGGTATGAATAGAAGTAGAAGTAGATAGAATACGCCAGCGTTAACAGTAGATTACATAGAAAGTCTATCCTGAGTTAGAAGTAGACTAGAGGAACATGCTTGTTCATTCGCTTTAGAATAATTTTGAACAGCCACAAGCCTTGTCTCGAAGTGCAGTAAACACCTAAAGAGCTGCCACTGGTATCTTTTGACTATGGTGGCAACTGTTCGTTATAAATGCTAACCCACTGTCAGTATTAACAACATAAGTGTCATAATATGTAATTAATTATTACTTTATTACTAAGAAGAAAAATTCCCCACTAACGATCATACATACACTACGGTTAAATTGCTTACCTGCATAAGCGCATTTTTAGGAACTGCTGAAATTGAATATGATCGTACAACGTGTCATTCATATACACTTGAACAGGTGATAATTCTTTTTCTACAACGCTCTAAATCATTTCTTACTCTTATTATTTTAAACTCTTATTAATCTTATGATTTATCAATATTTGATCCATCCCACTGGAACAAATAGTTTCGATACAGAGTGAGTCAATTTCACGAAGTCACAACTTGTTTGGAAAAGTTATAATTTTGAAAGTTTAAATTGTGTGCTAAAATGTATAAATTCAGAAAAAAAATTAATACATACACGATTAGAGAGATTGAAACACAAATTTAAAAGATTTCCCAAAAAGCAACTTCAACATGTTCAACTCCCCTCACTTCTTATAACGAGAAAAATGGTCTTTCCTACCTTTTCTAAATTACATGATTGAAATCAATAGAGTTCTTCCCCGACTATTTTTCTTGACGTTTCATGTAAAAAAAACTTCCTCAAATACGAACTTTACAGTAAGTTTTCGTAATGCAAAGGCAATTTTAGATTTAACATTGTTTCTTCCGAAGTAAATATTTGGAGGCGTAAACGCTACCACTACCAGTATACTGTATTCAGTGAGGTCATACCCCTGACTTATAACGAGGTCTAAGTTTACTATGTTATAAACAGAAGCGAAAATTTCGCCAGGATCAACATTTTTATTATTTATAATTTTTAGTTCTCAATACAGGGGTCGTGTTGTGCTACAATCCATTCAAAGTTGCTCTTCTCGAGCATTGAATTAGCCCAAACTTGTGTGTCTTTCAAGTTAGAGACAGCAGTAGCTAGGATAGTACTTTTGAATAAAGTTGTATAATAGAATTAGAAATAGAACAGAAGTAGTGAATACAAATTGAATGTGGAGTGGAAGTAGCGGTAGAATAGAAGTAGCGAATAAAATGTAGGGTAGAAGTAGTGAGAAAAATGTAGGGTAGAAGTAGAGATAGAAAGAAGCATTAACTCTTGGATCGTTTAAAAACAGAGTACAAGTGCTAGAACTTCCATTTTCTAACAGTGTAAAGTAGGTATGAGGTCAAAATGCTCAGCACTTCTTAAGACTATGCATATAGAGTACAATGCAGTGGTGGGCACCTCGCCTATATATAGGCCCTATAAATAGGCGATAGTATAGGCGGGCTGGAAAATGCTGAAAAAATGTACGCGAGGTTGACAAAAAAGGGTAGGCATTTCATAAATACTAGGTTAGGGGATAGGAAGGCAAATATAACACTATATATTATATAGGCAAGGAAAAGGAAGGGTGTCAAGAGTTGCCGATCATGTCAGAATATTATGTTGAAGGGTACCTATCGGTGATTTTACAAGGCAATGAGTAAGAGCAAATTCATGCATCAGTGTATATGCTGACTAAACGTCCAATTGGACCGCATTAAACGTTTGATTGGAATCTGGTTTTGGGGTTGTTGGTAAATACAGAATAAGGAATAATAGAAGTATTTAGTGCTACCGTTGATAAATAAACAGAACTTACGTAGCACAAATCCACTGCACTTCAAAACTAGGCAAGGTGTTACCTAGGTGATCGGAGCAAAATAGGGAAGGAAAAGGTAGGCGATCTATCTGCCTTGTTTTGGGCTATAGGGAATGGGCATCCCTATAACCCAGAAGGTAGGGTCGTTTTTCCAATATTTTATAGGCAAGGCTGAAGGGTAGGCTATCCACTTGCCCATTACTGGTACAATGTGTATCTGGGACAAAATTTTGCAATCCCTTGACCAAACCTTATATCGAGAGTTGACTATATTGTGTCAACCCTGAATTGGAATGGAGAGCTGTATGCTATGGAGCGTATTATTTCCAGATATTTTAAACTCAAAGCTATTTACAATCAGTAACTCGATTTTAAGAAACTATTTGAAATATTCTCCTTTAGGTGTGTTTTTTACTGGATTCCAGTTGCTCTTTTACAATGGACTATTATTTTCTCGTTGGTTTTGAAAAACATTATTAATTATCGTTTTGCTCTTAATAATATTTACACACACATTTTTATAATCACACTTCCTTGTAAATACGATCTGCCTTCTATTTGAAACCTTGCATACGCGAGGAAAGTTCTATTTCAACCGGGCTGTCAGTCAGTTTGTAGTGGTGCTGACTCGAACTTTCAGTCTTTATACTGTGTACGACACAACGACACTACTGTATAATTAAGAACTACGAGACCTTTTTTTTTCATAAAAGATGTTTACTTCTATCATCTATAGTGTCAGTCCAATATTGGAAACGAGAATTGTATGTTTTGATGCAAATATTTTCCAGGCATTTTGAACTCAAAGCTATTTGCAGTGATTAACTAGATTTGAAGAAAATATTTGAAATATGGATATCTATAGCCCATTCTGATTGTGAGTATTTTTTTTTACTAAATTCCAGTTGTTCTCTTACAATAGACTATGGTTTTCTCGTTGGCTTGGAAAAACATATGAATTATTATCGTTTTGCACTTAATGTTTGCAAACGAATTGCAACGATTATACTACCTTGTAAATACGATCAGCCTTATAATCTACACTGGGAGCTGTTACTTTAGCGTGAGTATCTAAGGCTTGCCGCAACTGTCCTCACGGGTACTAGCCGGCATTCTACTTACGTCAAACCAAAACACCAAAATATCACTGTGAAAGTCCTTCAGGTTATGCAACATGTGTGGTTTTTAGGAACCCTGATGACAGCAAGCGAGAACTAGGAATTTCTTAACTACTAACTTTAAAATTTATCAATAAATTAATGAGCATATGTGACTCGCAATTTATTGAGGATCCCAATATTTAGTATACGAATATTTTCATAGATAGTTAAAACGTAAAAATAGACTACGATTTTCAAAGGTGAATTTTACGCCCCATAATTAATTATATATATTTGAGTTTCAAAAAATTGCAATGTAGTTACATAATGAAATAAATTATATTCTCAGAACATTTCCTGCGGGATAGTGGGACTAGTAACTTCATATCTACATATCATTTCATACTTTTCGACCGGTCAAATTAATGGTATTCACATGATATGCAGGTAGTCTCTGTCTTAAAGGACTAATCTGAAGAAATATTATCGGCTTATTTTAAGACTGAAGCGGCTCGAAGATATAGATGATTCGACACAGGTCATATATCGGTTAATTTGTCCGTACCCAATTGGGAGTAAAGACGGGGAAAGTTTTCCCGACTTAAAATATGCGGCAAAGCACAGCCAGTTCCAAGAATACACACGCAGGAGTACTCACAAGTATTATTTTGATTTGGCCCAAGTACTTACCCCAGGGGTTGGGCTGGAGGGATTGATACTCTGCAAAATATTATCCAAATGAAGCGCAAATGATCCACCGTTTATTCAGGAATCAGCTTTCCCATGGTTAAATAAACATTGAAAAAGTTCTTCTCTTGGGTTATCTACTTCGGAAAATCGTGCGATTCATTCCTAATAATAATAATACTTGCCATATACCAACTCGGCTTAACTCTAGCCTGACTACATTACAGTATTATTCTCTACTATATTACCCCGTAGAAATTTATTCACCTTCTCTGCAGTAAATCGACTCCATTAATTCCTTAGCTTCATCCGCGTGTATGTATAAGCACTTCAAGTTCAGCATTTTATAAATAACACGAATAGATCGTATAGGCCTGAGTTACAGATTGTAAGTATACATACATTCTCATTCACTTACTGCTACAGTGCATATACTAAGCACGGGAGAAGGGGATATCAAAACATTCCGAACCACGTTTAAAAGTCGTTCGTCCCTTTCCCCATTACTTTCCACACACGTACATACATGCATAATATGCCAGCTTTTGTACATACATATGTGTTCATCCTTCCGAGAGACTACTATATAGATAGATCTTCCGACTAAGAATGCATGTGGCATTAAGAGTCATATAGCTCTGTAATCTAACGTAATTTCAGTAATTATCTGCACAGCGTAGATGGGACATGTATTTTAATGCTCCTTTCTCCCAAATCCAACATAGCATCAAAATGGATAAGTAACTGATTAACCCGTACTAAGTTTGTTTGGTTTGGGTCTAACTCTCTCCCACTCTCTCTCACTCTCTCTCTCTCTGACTAACTCTCAATCTGGCCCGGCCTTTCTTTTCTCGAACAGTATCAAATCCATATAGTTAATTAAAAGAGGATCCATTGGGAAACGGTTCAGCCGCGGGAACATTTTCCAGTCTCTGAGCTCTTAAGTACACACAAGTTTGGGCCTATAATAATTTCCTATGGTTTAAATCCACAGCTTTTATAATAACGGTGTGTAAAGGGTCGGGAAAAGCTTTCCACAAATACCGAAGTAGGACTTTTATAAGCGTGTCTTTACTTTTTGTTATTATACAATTATGTAATGTATATCACTGTCTGGATGGCTGGGAGGGATTGTAAATACCCGGGTTTCTTCGACACGGGAGTTGGGAAAGATGCGATGACATACGACACACCGCTTAAGGGTATAAAGACTAATGTACTTAAAACATTGCATGGAAAGCTCTCTCGCTCCCTTTTCGTCGCTCTTCCATTTCAAGGGAGTGTGGGGCTCTCCGATGACGTTCGTTAAGGTACATGCCACAGGAGTAGTAATTTCACACTGTGTGGTTCTCGTCTTGATGTCAACATTTCACTCGACTAAAACTGTAACCTCGCCATGGTTTTTATAATCTGTCAGCTTTTCACTCGTTTCATAAAGCTAATGTGTCGCTAATCTGATTGAAATAAATCTGTCATCCAACCGAACCCCGGAAAGTGCAACAAAGCGGATCAGAAGCGACGCTATATAGCTGCCCTCCCTCATCATATTTATTAAGATTTTATTTATTTTCATATGACGGAGCTGACTGTGCCAACATGTGCCTCTATGCCATCAGAGGGGAGGTTATTTTCACAGGTGTTGAGCTTATACTGTGAGAGGGTCAAGCCTTTGTCAATTCAATTAGTCTTTTTTTCTTGAAGAAGCACTTCTTATTATTAAATAAAAGGTTGACACAATCCCAGTGGCTTTGTCTTCTTAGTTTTCTAATGCTGGTGTGAAAAATGTTTTTTTAGAGATTTTAACTTAACTTGGCGCAAAAACTTTTTTCTGCTGAATTATGCTGTAAGTATATTAGTTCCCTGTGTGTGTATGTACCTATTCAGGTTTTGACACCTTAGCATATGCAAGAATGACGAACATAATGTAAGTGTAAGCATACAAATATCTCCCACTGTGAATGTGCATATTTCCACTACTCAAGGAATTTCTGAATCCTCCAACTGTACTAAATTCTGGGCTGCGTCAAAGCTCTGTTTCGGGGCTTGAAGGATTTTAGAAATGAGGGAGGAAGAAGACGTGATGGGAAACAGTAATAAACAACAGGCTTTATTATGCGCTGTGTATGAATGTATAAACTACACTATTTTTAGTGGCGGGGTGTGTGATCGTCCTTTTATATTTAGAAATAATAATTTAGATATCTATATTTATGGGTATATTATAATGGAGCTGAGAAATAATCCCACGACGGTACCCAAAATACGCAAAATATTGAACATGATTGTGAAAGTAGCTAGTACTAATAATCTGACAGCCCTTACTGTTGATTACGAATCAAACTAAGAATGGGCTGGCAGTAATACCACATTTTTGTCAGATTTGTACGGTTTTCTTCCTTCTTAACTGCAATAGCCCTAAGCTAGCATGTGAATCTGGACACGCGTGATTCTTGCGGGTGTGAAATTGTGAAAAGCATGCATATATAGTCTTCATCCTTGTTACAATAAGCCCATCTTGAAGGGCTTCACTCCGAGGTATTATCTGATTACGGGAATTTTGTAATTCGATCCTGCCTGACTAATATCATGCTTATAATTAGTCACAAGCATATAAATAGATACCTCATACTGTACTCAATCATCTGTATCACCAAGTATGGTTGGCCAGTTGGGTTTAAGTAAGTATAAGATCCCGGGCCTGAATTCCTGCAAGACATTTTTAAATTGGATAAGAAAGCATTAGAATAACCTTACGACATTGACTGCAAATACCAGGTTGGTCCGCTTGCCTCATGGTGAATAACCCCAAGTGCAGACTGGAAAAAGAGCACCTGGAGGCCAGTATCTGGTGTTAGTCATGTCATACATAAGCACAACCTGTTTCAAGAACTCTGGGATATACAGTAATAATAATTATCTGTATTAAACCTGAGGAGAGAACCAGGATTTATTAGCTTGGATATATTTGTCCTGCCCTCGTTTGGACCTCTCGAATCCCGCACATTAATGTATTGAATTCTTTGAAGGTGTTAATAACCGGGTGTTATCGATTGTAATTATCATCTGCTTACAACTTTAGCTAATAGAAAGGTGGGACTGAGAATTAATGTGGAGCTTGGCAGGTACTGTCACAAAATGTTGACAAAAACCTTCTTACTTTTAAGCTTAAATGAACTAGCAAAGAATATTATGCATTTAGAGCTACAAATGACGACAGGAACTCCCCGATCTGACATCTGATACGCTAACCCGATGTTCGGACTTGGGATGTTAACCATAATAACTTCATGCAAATTATCTTTCAAAGTGCCTAATCAAACCACATTAATATCTTCGTTCAAATAAAGATAGAAAGTCATTTTTTTCAAAGCTGCAATAAATTATTGCTATATTAACATGAAATATATCGTCGGCTAAATTCTAAAAGGTACCATTTTCATTTGCGAGCCCGTTTAAAAAGCATAGGTTGTGAAATGAAAATGGTACTTTTTCAAATTTAGCCAACGATATTATGAAAACAGACATTATTAAGCCCTGAAGAAGACCACTGTTTAAGATCGAAAGCTTTACAAATAAATTGATTCCAAGTATTAACCACGTATTCAATAATTTCAACATGATTGATACTATTATCATGAAATCCTCAAAGGCTTGCATTTTTCAGGACAGTGATTTCCTTTCAGAGAGTCAGTACTCTAGTTAAATAAAGTTAGTTTCAATTAATTAACTAATTAGTATAACTTGTCTTGCAAAAATGATTAAATTACAAATTAATGCACTGTTTTTGAGAAGTAAAGATACTACCTATTCTAGATCTTTCATTAATATCCTAAATCTTTCTAGGAAAGATACAAACAAAATTCGAAACTGTTCTTCTAGCTCTCATTTATTTTTACACAGTACAGTAAGTACGTAAGAACGTCTCGTAGGAGATTACAATTAATTGAACTTGATTACAAATGTCTGACGTCTTCAATTCAATATTGAGCACTTACACGGTATAAGGTAGGAGTAGGAATACCCATTTATTTTAAGATTTTATTAGGTTAATATGTAGATATGTATATAGCGGCAACCAAAATTTCTCAAATTTTTTTAGTATTTAAGAGCAAGTCAAAGGGAAGTTTCAAGTCTGCAAGTTTATCATATATGAAAGTCCTACTATCTATACAATAATTCTTTACCCATTGGGTTCAACCCTATTTTCTAGGAATCCTTAATCTGTGACCAGTCGTTTAATAGCCGTCATCAGTTTGTCGCACGTATGCCGACTGTAATAGACAACATTCAATGTATCTAAATACATTCTAGACGGTTGGTGCCAAGCAGTCTGGTCCCAAAAAACTTTGTCTCACTTAATCCACCTTAGACAATTGAACTATCTACATGATACCTTATCCTCTGTTTTCCTTCAACAAGCTTAAAGTCGATACTTGGTAATAGTTCTTTACTAGATATAATAGAAGTTTCTCCATTCCGAAACTACCTCACTGGCGGGGAAGACATGCTAATCCCATGTTCATAGATACTGTGCCTCATACAATGTTTGGAAAAGGTCAGTGTAAAGAAACAAAACCTTAAACAAGTAGAAAAAATCAAAGTAAACCAAAAACACACTTATCCAAAACTTTTAATGGCATGACTTAAGAACATACATATGAGCATCTACTTGTATTTGTAGCCATAAGAAGATGATAAAATTTTGAAATGTCGTGCAAAAGAAGTAGACGAAGAGAAGACTAATATAATGCTCCATTCTGGAAGATCAAATTGGAAAAAACTGCATAGGAATTGACAGTCCAAGCCTATGCTTGAATCTAATGTACTATATACATACATATAATCTTTAAAAACAAGAAAGCAACACATGGGAATTGTATCACGCTGGGCTCAAAGTGAAGGTTCATCATATACGTTTTCTTGGAACACTATTTTTTGGACCCGTCACCTACTGACCGTCTGAACCGCTACGTAATTCCAGATGGTTGGTGCCAAGCTGTCTGGCCGAAAAAATTCCTTTGGAGTTTAATCTGTACTAGACAATGTGTCAGCTATGTATCTCCATCACACCCCTCCAGTGGCGTTTCCACTGGAAGTTTTTCAAACGGCTCGTAACTCATACTTAGTATATAGTCTATATTTTATTTATATAAACCAAAAAAACTGGCCATGTTTTGAAACCCATTGTTGAATGGGCAAGCTGTCATATTTATATACATGCAAATAGTATAGTAGATATTGTTTTCCAGAAAGAATACGTTAAATAATAGGGCTGGCGCTGGTGTTGTTTATAATTACATATCCTATAAGCATACGTGGAGATAATTAGATACTCCAACATATGAAAAAATACAGTTCATTTGGAAAATTTTAGGAAATTGGTCTACCAAAATCAGATGTATAGGAAATATAATCAAGTTTTTTTTAATTAAGAAACTAATACTCGCATTGAATGATGTAAGCGCTCAAAATGTGTTAAGAGATTTGAGCTCAAGCGGAACACATCATGTACCTAAGCCCCCTACATACAATGTGCATAGGTCCAGTACGCGAGAATAGATGCAAGGTTGGAACAGGATTGGTTTGGTATGAGAACGAATCCGAAAGTTGGCTGGAAAGGGTGGGAGTCTCCACGAGAAAGAATGAAGCCCACCCAACCAAAGCGATTGAGAATCTCTCCAGCCTCATATAATATCTCCCGTGTGGCTTATTGAAAACGACAAGGGCTAAAATGTTCTTCCATCTACAAAGCTCTGTAAAGTAGCCTCACTTTGGGTTTCCACATCGTATAATAAGGATAGAAAGCTCTTGACGATTCTCACCTTTCCCTTCAATCGACAACCGTTTGCAGCACCTAGCACACGCTCACTCTGGAACAACATGTAGACCTGTTCACATCAATTTCTCCCTGTTTGTTTCCAATCAAGCTCGTATATAATCAACACACACATACACACACACACACACACACATAGTAGTTTCTCATAGTAGATCGGGTCCGAGTGAACCGTTCAGCACGTGCTGCATACCTGACTGTCTGTCTACGTCCACAAAAAGCTTTCTAAGCTATCTGGAAAGGATCCCCTTACAGCATTTTGCAGCAGTTCTGAGCTGGCAATCTCATTTACCATGTCAAACTTACCTTGTTTCCCCATCTTCCCATACTTGACCCCAATGCAATTCCGGCATTTCTCAAGTCTACCATCCCCTCCAACAACGGTGGTCAGCCCGGATAGTCCGACAAGTATGAGTTCCGGTGCTATTGGTGGACGGAGCACGGGTGGTCATAGTGGAAGTAGTGGACAGTCTCATCGCACTTCCTTTAGTATTGAAAGTATCCTTGGTGGAAGTTGCTCCGGCTCCAGTACCAACAACCGAGATTTGGACGTAAGATCCAGAAGTGTCAGTGCGGGAAATGAGTCTTCCGGGCCGACAGGTGCTACTTTCCCTCATTTACAGTTTTTACACCATCCCGCATTTCTGCCGAATCAGGCCGCAGCGGAATTTTTGGGTATGTAACCTTTTACTGATAATGGTGTACATGTAATTACTTATTTATTTTAGGATAATGTAGCGCTCAGTTTTTTTAAGTGTCGAGTTTATGACATAATTACTATATGGAATTCATTTGAGTCAAATCTCTACGAGAAATAGTTACACACTTGAGGAGTGGAAGACTACAGTGTAAAAAATAATGCTTGACAGTCTATATGGGCTTTTCAGCATTGTAAGTACATACATAGTACAGTAGTCAGAGCTTTTAGTCTTAAGAGAAAAGTTTTTCTCGGGGATGACAGCCAGCACAGGGGATTTTGCAGAGACAGGAGTCGTAATTCGAGTTTCTATGAAATTAAAGTCATTGATGAGGTTTCAATTCATCCAGTCGCGGATATTGTTTTCCTTTGAAAGGCTTGAACTCCTGACTGAAATCCTGACAGAAATTACATCCGCTCATCCAAATACCCTAAGACGAAGACATTCAATACCCCGTTCTGTGGATACCTGTAGGAGGCAATCCGACGGGATTATTTTTAAACCTTGTTCCTATATACCTGAATGTCTCATGTTTATCCATAGCTAGTCAACCCCTAACGCTAATAAATCCTATATAGGCTTAGCAACTTTATTCGGGAGTGTACACCTTTAAGTAAGTACTTCTCAGGATTTGTGAGGCATCGATTTTATATGATTTACTAAAGTGTTCCCATATGCAAAGTTTTCTATGAAATCCCTAATATTGATACGTTGGATCCCCTGAGTCACTTGGTTCTGAGCTACTTGTATGTACATACATGAGCCTCGTAGATTCTTTTTAGAACTATCAATCTTTCCCAAGAAAACGGATTTCACGAGCAATCTTGTTTTTTGGGCTTCGCTGTATCTAGTGTTGGATTTTTAATCGATTAACCTAATCGTAAATCAAACAAACTTCTCTCCTTCGTGCTTTCTTCCCTTCTGCTTATCCATATGCATTCCTACAAATCTGGGATTTTTTTTCTACAAAGTCTGTCTTACAGTAGATACATACATATGTGTCAGGAGGAATGTCAGGACAAAAGTGAATATATTATCTTCCGTAGAATTCCACAGGTACTTGTAAGCGTTCAGTGATTCTGGCTGGTGCAATAATTTTTACTTATTTTTAGGATCTAATAAAAGAAGAGGGGTCATTATTGTTTACTTTATGTATGTCCTTGGTCTTTATCGACAGCTTCCTACCCTGGGCTCTACGGCCATTACTTTCCTCATGGTTTGGGAAACGGGGGATCAGTCTCGGCACAATCACTATTAAGCACATCAGGTCTGGCTGGATCGGCACTTGGCCCCACACCAAAGAGGAAACGACGACATAGGTAATAGCTCATTAGAGGGTGATAACTCTATTACAATAGTTGTATTAACACGTCGCTCCAAGCATTCTGGAAAGATTTGTTTAGCTGTCCATCTTTTATAGAGGACGTGCTTTAAACTCACAAGAACCCTCCGTCCACCTGACCCACTGCATCTTTTTTTTTGGTATCTTTTTCACAAGTAGTTGCAACTTATGGCTATATTTGACTCATCAGGAATTAAGTCCAGTAATAGTAAGCCCTTCGTCAGCACGTACACATTGACTGACAAAGTTGAGATAAAATAGTGACTTTCCGCTATGAGGAATGATATGTATGGTAGAGACTAGAGACTGTGCCCTAGCACTGTGGGGTGGACAGACAAAGTCGAAGCGAAGCTTTTCATAGGAATTCCATATCTTAAGCCTACAAACAGTGAGTGTTAGTGTCACTACAATTTCCAACAGTTGGAGCCAAGCAGTCTGGTTTAAAAAACTCTTTAAATGTAATCCGCCCACAACAATAGATACTTATCTATTTCCATGATAATTACTTTAAAGACTAATGACTTCCGTAAACAACCATGAAAATGGTATATTTAGCATAAAATTTGAGAGTACCTTCGAGAACTATCTGACACATGAATCCTGTGAATGTACATAAAGAAACCCAGAATATTATGCTGAAAGATATTTTTAGCACTCAATAAAAAAGGCCCAAAGAGTTTGAAACATTCTCAATTTCATATCTCTGGTTAAGACATTTCCGATTAGTTATATAAACATATTTTGGTTTCAAATTGAGTAGAAATTTCTAAGCCTGATTTTATAGTTCTGGAACATTCAGGAAATGTAATAGGGTAATTAGTGCTTTTAATTTCACCTGAATCCTGAGATGGGCATATATCCAGATCCATGAGCGAAAACTGGGATCTCTTTATACTCATTCATATTATTGTTATATAGTGTCGTTCTTTTCCCTGCACCCCAGCTCCATTAAACCTGACGTGTGATCCTCAATATTCTAGAAAAAGGTTTGCTAATTAGCACGTGACTCCAATAGGCAGTTCTAAACATTTCTAATTTTCTTGGAAATACCCTGAAAAATGGGATTCTGGAACCTTCCATCCTTTCATTTGCTGGCATTCCTAGGAAAGAGTCAAACCAATTCAAATATTTTCCGATCCAGTAGTACATTGAGGTCTGTATTGATAAAATAGTGACTGCGATTTACTATTTACCTTCAATTTTGAAACATATACGATTATTATTGAGTACGACGAAGCCAGACATGGAACCGGGGTCGTTGAGTCTGAAGTCGATATCATATTCCACGGCCAATGTGAAATTATTGACTGGAAAAAGAATTTACTAGAAACTTATTATGATGCTCTTCTCTTGAACCTTTTTATATCTGTAGATATTTATGCTCTGTATGAAATATCATATTGCATGATTCTATGTAAGCATCATCATATACACGGAAGGTTTACATTGATAGATTGGCATCAGACTTTCCCATAGCTGGAGTTAGCACATTATCTCCTGCCACAACAGTAGTGCTTTTTTATCTATTTTCCATTTCATATTTTAGGATAACCCATTAAAAAAGACAATATTTGGACGATTCATAAGATAAATACAGGATTTTACAAGAGCGTGGAGGAGGGCAAGAATATGATCATACTTTTTGTTTATCCATGTATTTATACAAATAAATGTTTTTTCAGGACAATCTTTACCGAAGAACAACTTGAGCAATTGGAAGCCACTTTCGTAAAGACACACTACCCCGACGTAGTTCTCCGGGAGCAGCTAGCTTTAAAGACGGATTTGAAGGAGGAACGAGTTGAGGTTAGTACACGGTTCCATATTTCCCGACAACACAGTTACAGATGTACTTAGAATCTAGGGATCCCTATGTATGTACATACATACATACTGATGTACATACATATATGTCAGAATGCGCTTGCTTCCAAATACCAGTGGGGACTGGGAGCGATATGGGGATTTTGATAGTACTTAACTTTGAACGTTATAATAATAGTACGGACGCTAAATGTATCATTCGTATGTAGTACAGTAGAAGGCGTCCTTTAGAGACACAGTCTGGAGTATAATTGAATCCCCGTATCATATCCTACATATGAAAAGAGCATCAAGAGTTTATAATAGATTCTTTCCATTCTCCATGCTCTCCTTGCTTTGAATAGAATACGAGGAAATAAAAATCAGAAATCTGGTGAATTTACCTTCTATCCCCAGCTATGTTTTCATAGCAAACAAAATTAAGGGTAATGTTGATACTCTGTAATAGAATAATCTGCCGCAGTAGGCTAGCAAACTACTAAAACCAAGCATCCCAATTGCACACACATCCGTTTGATTACATTACGTATTGTTATTGCAGGAGCTGCACATTAAATTACAATTTCACCCTAAAGCTAACTTTTAATAATTTGCCAGAAATGGAAAAATCACCCTGTTCAGCATATAATACGACAATGCACCTCACAGTCAGTTCGTACAGGCTACACTATAATATAATACTCAGGCCAGAGCCCGCAACCCACCAAACTTATACTCACACACACACATGACATGATAAAACCCTACGTACCTTTGTTTTTCTTCCAACTCTTCACTATTGTTTTATCCTTCACATTTTCCTAGGCTACATGTGTTTTTGTGACGATGGTCACAGTACTACAACATACAGCAGTATAGCCACTACCTATCTATGTACACATGTTCAGTAGTGAACTTGCCCTTACTTATTAGCCCTAGATATACACAGAGTTGTAGAGACAATGTGTACAATCGGGCCGAGCTATACATAACATCCTACATTCAGTTCTTACCTCATTATCATTTCCTATAAACTCTTAGTCCATCCATAATTCAGGACTGGAATGAGATGCTGGTTGATGTTGAGGCTGAAATTCTAACCAACGTGAAGTCTCTGGGCTGGATCGCTGGATGCATAACATAATGGAATTTAAGGTGAAACCAAAATGAACGGAACTTCCAGTGCTTATTTATGTCCCTCCTACTGGCTACTGTTTTATCAATGTTAAACATTAGATACACCAAAATCCTCATGTTAAAACATCATAATAAGACCAAACAAAGAAAGCTACTTTCATGTGCATTGTAATGCATTTTCCAACCTCACTTCTTGTTATTGTCCCTGCCCGGACCCGTGTATGAATTTATAGGGACTTGAAGGTAGGAACTCCATAGTTAGTTGAGGGATTTATAGGCGTTTGTAGAGGAGCAATAGGTGCACATAAAAATGTTGTATGAATCACAATTTTATATTTGTGTAATTATTACTGGATGCTGCATATACCGGGTTTCCCGTCCTCTACTATCTCAAGTATCTACATTTTGAACCCCGGCTAGCCTATCTCTTGCTCCAGAATCCAATCACGGATGATTTCCTTCAGAAGTACATATACTTCAATTACTCTAATTAATTATGGACGTAAGTTTTGAATACCAACGTATTAATCATACTAGCAATGCAGAGCGGGTGGAAAATTCTTGTCCATTGTGTAGTTAACCTTCAAATCAGTGTTTGATGAGGCGCAAATCTTCCTCTCCTCTAAAGACTGGCTCAAGGAGTGTGCTTAAGCTTGACTGTTTATTCATTCTTCTAATTAAAAATGTATAAATTCCTGATTGAAGAACAAGTTCTAGCAAAATTCTCCAATTTTCATGGAGGGAAATATAATGTGGAACAAAAACTGAGCAAAATTAACGGAGGAGTGTACTATCTGTAGTAGAGGAATTGTAAATGAAACTTTTGGTTTTGACGTGAAATGGGATCATCGGGGCTGAAAATCGGGAGAAAATCAATCTGATCTTTGCTTTTATATTTCACTATGTGCTCTCTGTTTTGTCTCTACTTCCTCCTTCTATATTCTTACTATCTGTGAGGAGACTCTATTCAGTTCTCGAGGAGCTGTGGCAATATATACACACGAGGGAATTGAAGTAGTTCCTGGTTGTGAGCTGTCATAGCCCCCCTTCCGACTGATTGTATGTATGTATGACTGGAGTTGGGCTGACAAGGGGAGGAACGCTTTGGAAATTATCCACCACTTGACTTTTGACTTCTCCTATGCCAATCCTTCGAGATGTAGGGACTCAGAAATAGACAATTCAATAAACTCTGGGAATATTTTAGAGATGAAATAGATGATGATATGATACCTACAATCCGGAATCCCTTTATTGTGATAGCCTTTTCCAGTTACATCTTTTCCAGATAAGCTCTTCCCCCCTTAATTGAATTTTGATTGAGTGCTAATGTCTGGCTCTGACTTGTTTCTCACATGATATTCAAAACACCCCAGACAGAGTCTCTCTCTCTCTATATATTTTAATGACCTTTCTTTCCTCACTCCATATTTTAGGGTTTGTAAGCATCTGAGTGTGTTCCTATTGTTACGGACACTTTGTTGTGGTTAGTATCAAGTATTTAAATTTCCGTATATAGTTTCTATACACTCTCTTTAATTGAATCCTCCAGGTTTTCAAAATGATCGTGTACAATTGTTTTTGCCTGAAATATTCCCCCTCCATCGTGTGTGCCTCCCGATGGTACCTCTCTCCCGTGGTCGTCATTAGTGTAGCATAATCGGGTAGTGGAGGTAAACTACAGATAGTAATTATTACAAGGGATATGCATTCGGGTTGCTAGGAAGGGACTTTTATCTCGCTACCCGTCCTTGTTACAGTAATATCATTTGTGTCCATGGTGTGTGTCCTATGTACAGCGGGATGTGTGTATACATTGAAATACAGGTAGGAGAGTATTCATGTATCTATGTCAACACATAGGAATAACATGAATGAGTGACTTTTTACATGAATTTAGTTTGACAAGTAGCTTTTCAAAGGTGGGTGTATATATACCTATGTATCTATCTATACCTACTGTTCGGATGGAATTTTTATTTGTTGTTAATTAAGATCATATTTTCCAGCTGACGAGTCCGAGACTAGATCAAAGAGTAGATCTTCATAGACTTTATGGATAGACTTGTATTATTAAGATCTCCATCCCGTCTATCCAGTTTGATAACTCCGATTGTTCTATATGAGCTTTTGATTACACATCAAAGGAAAAGACTATAAGTAAGTTGTTAAGTTGGTAAAGCTGCAAAGTGTAGGCGAATTTTTCCTGCTCTTTGTCCCATAACTCATAACAATTTATAACGATGTGAGTATCTATACCTTACACAAGTGTGCACATCCATTGTATTTGTATGGCTATATCTCCACTGACAAAATACCATTGCGACATGGAATAGATACATATACATATGTTGGCAAAGCGAAATATCTGATATACTCACAGTTACTAGCTCTTTGATTTTTTTCCCTTGTGTGCACCTTCACGGAATAATTTAATTATTCCGTGTCAACAAACAACAAATTAAAATTGCTTCCACGGAAATCAACAAGTTGGGATCCGTACCATGTTCCCTCACATACATATGCTGTTTTCAACTCATCTGCCCACACGATGCTATTGAGAAGCTACAAAAGAATTTGATGGAAATCCGTTTTAAGGAACTTTATTATTACCTTACACTGAAACATCATTCTCAAAAGTTGTGAACAAATTCTTTAATAGGAAATAGGAAAAATTATTTTTACAGAGTATATGAATCAACAACCATCTCATAATTTCCCTGGTTTTATTATTCTTCCCCGGAAGTAAGGGAATGAACAAAATGACTTTATTTTTAAAATCTAATACCGGAAATCCATCTTTGTTTAATTCTCTACAGGTGTGGTTCAAGAATCGTCGGGCAAAGTGGCGCAAGCAAAAAAGAGAAGAGCAGGAGCGGATCCGAAGGCTTCAGGAAGATTCCAGTTTAAAGCATTCCCCACACGGTAACATGAGTTACAGTGACGCAGCATCCACTTCTCCAACATCAGCTCCAACCGCTGCCCATCACCTTTCCAATTGTCACATCCGTGCAGCCCTGATTCATAGTAAACCTTCCTCCCTCAGCCCTCCTCCCGACTCGCACATCCCAACCAAGAAGAGACATAACAGCTCTGACTTCTCCGATGATCTGAGTGATTAATTAAGCCGGATGATAAACATGATATAGGTGTTCGAGATGATTCTGCTTAAAAATAATAATTATTGTCCCATACTGTTATACTTATTTATCTGCATCCGTATTGTGAAAGATGTTTCCGGCTGTTGCTATATGCTATCTCGTTGTATACTTACATAATTATATGTACATATGTCCGTAATAATTACTGTTTTTGTTAATGTTTGCGTTCCAAATATTTGAGAGAATTGACAGTTGTAGAGGGTAGTTCCATGAAGCGCGCCGTTATGTGTAGCGTAGTTATATGTAGTGAGTGTAATTCAGATAATATAATTGAATGTATTTTAGAAGCTAAAGACTAGTCCATGTTTTTTATGTTTAAAGGATAATTTGTTTACGTTTAGTATCAATGTAAGAGGTACATACGTAATTATGATTGTAAAACATTGAATAAAGAAATCTCAAATAAATTACTCCAATTTTTGTTAGTAAGGCTGTATTCCTTTGGGTTAAAAATAATTACACAAGAATTGTATTCCTTCACAAATGAATCATTCTGAAAACAGCTCAACGATTCTGGAAGGATTTGTTTCACAAAAAAATAAATTACTTCACATATAAAGTCAATTTCACTTCATTGCATGACAGTCAGGGCTTGAGTAAATAGATAAATATTAAATGTAGTGATCACACTAGTTAAACTACAGTACTGTAGTTTCCTTGCGAAATAAAAATAATTTTCTTAATTGGAGTTAAAATATGCATAAAATACATACTATTTGAGCGCCGCTTAATATGCATGACAAAAGGTTTGAGATATAAATATTTTTTGGTAGCCATTTGATGTTTTAGAGAAAATAGGCCAAACAGAAAACCGGGGAGGTGCATTTCACGCTCATGCTTATTGCAGGATTCATGAAGGAATAAATAGTTAGAGACAGATGCACCGTAATAAAATGCCTCACGTTTCTCTATAGGTTCACACCAAGTCCTGAAAAATCTCGACTTTTCGGTGTTGTATGTATTGACGACTGTGAGGATAGTGGGAAGGAAGAGCAAACAGAGAAGGAGAAACAAGGGAATTACAAAAGAATCGTATTAAATATCATGATGGAGAAATCGTGATTATTCATAAATCCATTAACCCTTCGCACGTTCCAGCCAACTGTCAGCAGATGAAATCACATCAGAGTTGTCAAATAAACACTTCTTCCCCGTCAGTTTGTCACCACGCAGACACTACTGTGTTTGTTCACATGCTTAATAGCAGCAATTGTAAAAGTCAATACGTATGTATGTGCCAGGTATTGTATTAATCCAGGAGAAATCTGTGCGCAACCCCTTACAAAACATGCACATGTAAGCATTCCCTCCGACCATAGCAATAAAATGATATGGGCGTGCATATAGTTACAAACCTTACTCACCGCGTTTACGTGGTAATCAAAACAAGACACGACCACCCAGCAGAGGAACAGCATTTTAAACAAATGTAAACACACAAATGAGTTTACAACTTTAAGGTCATTCTCACAAGTACATATCCTCAACATCAGTAATCACGTGTGTTTTCATGTCTGGACTGTGAACATGAGTACAATTATGAATGTATAGATACAGTTACTATAGATGTAGATGTTTCACTCAAGAGTGTCGCCTAATCTCTCGAGTGTTTTCCAGTCAACACCTTTTCTTGAAGTAGGAGGAAGTTATAAGCTACCCCATCCATTAAATCATGACAGGGATGAACTGCATTCTGGACTCGTGTGAAAAATAAACTTCCTAGATTTTAGGAAGTAGATTGAGACAAAGCTTAAAAAACATTAAACATAGGCACATGGTTAGAAGCGGGGTTGTAAAAATGAAAATGCCTGACGTTATATTCCTGCCCAAGTGAAAATGCCCATTAGATGCCTGCAGTGTAGAACATGCCCAAACTGGGACAGTCATGTTCATAAAATCATTCGATATTTATTTAAGTGCTTTTTCAGGAACTAGGTTGACCATTTGTTCTATTTTGAAGAGAAATGTCTACAGTAACCGATTTTTTAACAGAACAAAAATTGACGTAGGTCAACCAATATGGTCACAGGTCACTGGGGATGAACAAACTACTCAGGATTTTGTCTGGGAAACGTAGATTACTATTACGCTAGTTTGTAGCCAATTTTATGGTCTCAAAATTTGAAATAAAATAAACCACTGCACGGTGCTGTGAGTTTCTAAGGGGATTTTTGAATTTTAAATTTAATTTTAACGTTTGACCCCAAAAAATGTAAGGGTTAACCCGAGTTTACGGACGGACTTAAGTTTGTAACAGTCAAAATCATGAGGAAGATGAGTTGGAACACATAATTATTTGGTAAATCCCAAGGGGAAGTTCGGATATAAAGCTTGTTAGAACTTTCTTCAGTATCGGTTGCTTTTCTTCGGGGTATGTTGTCAACACCTTTGATGCTACACAACTAATTTTACAGCGTACAGTTTACTAACTTACTTGATACAGATTTTTTAATCATTGCTACACAATTTGAAATGCATACGTAAGCCTCTAAAAAATACTTAAAATCCTCAGCAAATCATATCCAGTTTTACCATTCGGAACTTAGCTGTTGCAAGACTCGGCAACGTTCATGCCGGCTAAATGTTTTATATTTTATATAATATTGTTTGTGTTGACAGACATGAACACATCTTGTATTATGGTGTTTGTGTAGTTTGAAATCACATTACATCTCTAGTCTTGTATATGCATGTAATTATATCTTATACGCGACGTCAGTAACTCCGAGGATGATAATTTAAACTAATTCGTGCATAGATACTATTTATTCAAATTGTAGAAATAATATCCCGAAAGCTGTTTCAGGGACCCGTAAAATGGTGCTGTCAGTCTTATTGTCATTGCATGATATGCAAACAGAACAAATACAGAAAATCGGATCTAATTCAAAATTGAGAAATAATTCTTCTGAGACTCAGTGAAAATTTCAAGGTTCTGTTTGACTTCGAATATCAGATTGGGAGATTTTTCACACGCTTGGTTCAGGAGTAAAGTTGGTAAATATCAAAATCACATGGACCCTCGTTTGTTTACTACTGTATTCAAGGCGAGAGACAGGACTAGATACTATCTGGAAATCAAACTGAAAAGGTGACCAAGTCATTCCACCCTTTTTCCTGCTGACAAAATCGGAACAGGTCACACAGAAACGGAATCAATAGTTTACGAAGCATTGACTGACTTGTTGACTAAATATTAATGGATAATAGGAACAGAGAGGCCCACATGGGATGTGAGCAATTTTAACGGACCAGCAGAGATTGAGAGAAAAGAAGAGTTAAAATGGCCAAACACATGTACAATAGTTCAACAAGTAAAAGAACAAGGTTTGTTTTCCCTCCGGTCTGAGAATTAGGTTTGAGGTTCGTCAATCCTTCCAATATATGTATAAAATACAATTACTTACGCTTACCTCATTCGTATAAAAGTCGGGAGAGGCAGTAGGATGATTGGTTACACAGTATAGTCTATTTTCCTTCAGGAAAAATCCAACATAGTACTTATCATCCAAATCCTGTACACACCATATGATTAGTATCCCTTCCCATGGCTTAGCCATTGTACTTATAGCAGTTGGTCCATACGTACCTACTTGTTCCAGGTTGAAGGAACCCTGACTCCCTGAATCTGGAATTAGTCATCTTGATTGTAAAAGCTCCGGTCCGCAGACCACTGAATGGCTTCCCTGGAGGGAATCTCTATTAACAATTCATCATCACTCAGCTCAATTCTCTAACCCTTTATTTATACAACAGAATCTGGTTCTTTTTTGTTTTTCCATTTTCCTATTATCTTATATATCCTACTTCATCCGATGTAGTGGTCTCAACACACTTTTCCATTTTATGGCAAATCAACCTGCCTATGACCCGTAGCCCCCCGCCCTACTAAAAGTTCTGAGAGCAATCTGTGTGCACAGATTTGTAAAAATCATTGTTTCAAAACTAATCTCAACATAAAATTTCCCAGCTTTTCGTACTGCTTAGGAAAAATCCGTAGGAATACAAATACTAGTAAATATACCCAAGGTTTTAGTTTGCTACTATTATGTAGAGTCCTGTAAAAATTATACATCACTTCAATAATGCTTTGCAATTATGAAATCATTTTCATCAATAATTCCTCAAATATCCAAGAGGGAGGTGAACACAGGAAGGAATTACTCAACAAAGCAACTCACGTGGAAAAAAATCACTTTTATAAACAGCCGTTTTTGTTCACATGATTTTCTCTTCAAGTGGTAATTATGCCCAACCAAAGGGGTTATTATTAAGTTAAAATATACAAGCAGAATATTATTTTACAGTCGTTGATTCCCATTGACATGCTCTGCTCCACCGCTGATTATTAATTTATTTGTAGAATTAGTGTAGAAATATTGGAAGGAACTCGTAAAACCATAAAAATTTGATGTGAGAACCTTTGAGCATTGATTATTAACCAAAGAACTATGAGGCTGGAAACACACAACATGGCAAGACCCAGACGTAAAGTCATAATACGTTTTGTCACACAAAGCTTAGTAAATTGCCTGTCCCCTGCGATCTTTTAAAAAGGTGGAAAAAACGCTGGAATCCCTCAAGAGTACCTTCGCCTGACATAATGTACTTACTATAGGTTCCTATGTACGTACATACATGGTTGAACATGTAAATAAATACATACAGGCTCGCTCGTTTGAGTGAACGAAGCGACAAGGGAAAAAAATATTAAGCCTCCGAATCACATCAAGAGTTGACAAAAGAAGCACACATCTCTGCAATTCAATCCTCCACCCTTTGCTTGCTTAAAATGAAACATTTTATGAATACGGAATGAATCAAGAACTCTCATAGGTTATTGTTACTCAAGCCACCTTATTTGCTTGAAAAAAGCTACACGAATTTTTCTATTACAAAATCAAACTCCAGTATGTACCTGACACTACAGTTCCTTACTTGTATGTTTTGAACAGGAAAAAGTTTATAATAGTAGAAGTACATATGTTCATACATATATGTTCGAGCAAACTCCTGATTCACAAGCAGATTTTGAACTATATAGCGTACGAATCAAAGTTCTCCATTATTCAGCCCAACAAGAAGATCATTGTCACATTTAATAAGTCAATTCAACATTTTTAACCATTTATTCACAAGCAGGGCAAGGAGCGGATAGAGAAGGGGAGAAGAATACTTTTTATGTAAATCGAACCTAACTTTCTTCCAGCATTCCTCTCGTTCCGTCGGGTTCTGGGAGAATGGGAAACAGAACAGAAATATACTTCCTCCTTGATTCTCACCCACTACCAGATTTACTCTGGCTTCCGAAACTTTGAATTTCAAATATTTGAAGAAATATAAAAAGAACATAAAAATTGAGGAAAAAGTTTTCCCTTGCACTTTTATTCCATTCATATTTTTATAGTAGTTTCTAATAACAATGATTGGGACTGCCGAGAATTAATTTACTCAGCGCTCTTATGTACTCAAACCTTAATTGCATTACTCCGTTAACAGGGGCAGGGCGCTAATATTGTAATTATATGTGTATATGCCACATTTATTAAATAGGGAAAGAGTATTGTACTCAAATCTTATCTGCAAAAATTATGATTTAATTGTACTCACATTCTCATGTGTTTCAACTTTATAAGGACTCCAAAAGTATTTGACCATTTTATAGTAGAAGATACCCGAAAGGGTTGCTGAAAGGCTTTGCCGCACAAGGCTCAAAAGCAAGCGATTAGCTTCTTATTATTAGAAAGTAGTTGATAGCATTGTCAACATGCCGCCGCGTATTCTTCCTTGTGAATGAGAATGCCTTCAGTCACAATGTCTGGATAGTCTTGAGATGCCAGAATCTAGTTTTTCTAAGCTGTATTTACCCACGTATAATAGATACCTGCTTGAGAAATTATTGTGAATGCATAAGCGGGTGGAAATTTGTTACTATATTCAGCCTGTTTGTTATTCCGGACCGGCAATATACTATTTCGTAAACGAATAATGGCAAGAAGGAAAAAGTGATATTAAAATGCGGATAGCCTAGAAAGTAAATAGAATTTAACAGTGAATTACTTTGGACAAAAGGAACAAGGGGAAAATTAAGCAGCGTAAAATCACGTTAGAAAATCTACCTTCAAAAACCAAAGGATGGATCTTCTTTTGTGGGCACCTCGGGAAGAATCTTCCTAGTATGAAATATAAGTTCCACAATGTATGTATGTACATAACTGTCATAATTCCATTGGGGCATCAGGCCCCTGAGGATGAAGGATACGGTAAACATTATATTTGACAAGCGCACTTTCTCTGGACACCTCAAGTCAGATCAGATATATCTTTGGGCTTGACAAGAGACAAGAGTCGGGTATATGTACTATATGTTCCTGGGCCAATGTACTAACAATATAAGCTACGGATGCTATTCCTATAGTGTGATTGTATCACTGCATAGATATGTCCAGGGTACAGATAAATAATATAGACAAAGTAAGGTCAAAGGCATCATGATGAGCTGTCCCGTAATCCGTTGAGCATCAGTGTGAATAGAAGTTGGAGATGGTAAGATATGGGCTGAGAGGAAGAGGAGCCGCCGCAATCAACCAGAAAATTTTCTTTTAAGATTTTTCTTGTACAAATATCCCTGCTATTGCTCGTTGCCCTGACAGAGATCCTGTCAGATTTGCTGAATAACAACATGACCAACATACGGGGTGATGATTTGATGACACCCTACAACTTGTATGCGATTGTGTGCTTTTTTTCCCTCTCTATGGATCACCCATTAGATCATTTATAGCTTTACAAATTGCGGCTCGTATTTCCTAAAGCTTCACTCTGTTTAAATACACATAGTATCCGCTTGCCCATTCGATTTCATCCACTTACGACAACCGCAACTCCCAAACTTGTGCCCGCAGTGTTCATACATTCGTAGGTGAAATGTATTGGGGCTGGGTCTGTGTTGCGGGGTCTGGGTTTACATATAATTACATACATAAATAGATACATGCATGCATACTATAACCATATAAGAACATAGTAACAGAGTACTATTACATGCCCATTTGATGTATCTACACTACTTAACATTAGTTATATGTAAATACCAAAGGGAAGATTGTTTGTTGACTTGTGCGTATTTTTCCTGAGGTTTTTCCATCCATCTGCATGGCTCATACATGGAGGAAAAGAGGAAGCCGTAAGTTCCGGAGCGGAAAGTAATCGGACACTTAATCGCACCCCGCGTACACCCAACCAATGGACGGGAGTGACGAAAAAGGGGAAATTGTTATTACTCTTTTGGAAATCAAGAAGAAACCTCGAAAGTGGGACGTTTTGTAAATTAATAGGAACGAGAGACCTCATAATGTACCGGAGCTCAACCGGATCTTCATCTCCTTCCGATATATCCACAGTTAGATTCTGACATCTTATCAAGATATCTCATCTTACGGGCGTATCAAACCCTTAATGTTAAGTAATCAGTCATCATTTCTAGCTTTCAATCCAATATCCACCAAAGTCCCGCAATAGAATGAGAACCCGTGGTGTGGTGTGGTGTGGTGTGGTGATGGTGATTCCGCCTAAGAAAAAAAAATTGGAAACAAATGAAACAAGTCCATTTAGGTGGCTTCCTTGTTCTTTCCTGGAGCTTTCACATTGTTAGAATTACTAGCTCCCGGAGTTGTGCATATGTACATACATAGATATATAATCACATATGCATTAGAACTTCCTATATTCTCTTTCATTTCCTCCAAACCCTGTCCCTTGTATCTTCTGCTTACAAAACAAAACCAAGCTGTAAATTAGTACCGCAAAATCAATGTCATTTATTACCTCAATAAAGGATTTTTAGTATCAATTTTCAGACAGCACGAGCTCCAGAAGTCTCAAGTTTCAATCTCTCTCTCTCTCTCTCTCTTTCTCTCTCTCATCCTTTCAGGTGCTCAAGAGTGTCAAAGTTCATTTTTTTCCCAGTACTATCAGAACGATTTTGTGAATTTGAACCTCCTAATCTTTTCAAATGTATTCAAGTGCAGGGTAAACATCCTGTAAATGATTGGATAGAAAATGGGGGAAATCTTGTGAAAAATATGAAAATCAAGGGAAGAAAAAATGAAGTGGGGAGCCTTTGAATGGAAGGAGCAGAGATTGTAAAAGAAAAACGCGATGATGGCGGTGGATCTAGTAACAGTTGCAATAGTCTGAGATAATATTGAATGAAGTTGGACGGATTTAAATGTCCGATACAACAAGACCACCCTTGCGGGGCTCTTCAAAACAGCTTCTACGCTCAAAAGAAATGTCTCACGGTGCATTAGCTGCTCAATTCAGGGATTAACCGAGAACTGAGTTTCATAGTCGATTTAATTACAACTGATTTACTCCAAGAAATAAAATATGTACAAAGAGTAGATACGCATACATAGTATATATGTATAGATACTTATAGAGGTACTGTAGTACTTACAAAAACTACAAGGTAGGGCATGTTGAAGGGATAGCCCAAGAAGTCTATTGAGACCTATGTATTCAGGTTGGGTTGGCATAGCTATAGCTTGTACAAGAGTAGCAGCAACACAATAAACATTTATAATCTTCCATGTTCTACAACCCCGAGTGCTGTGTACTCTGTTGTGTTCCTGGATCATACCATGGTAAACAGAATACATGATACATAAAGCACATGAATAGCATGCATGTATGTATAATGCCTACATTTCCCGCAAGTTCCCTTGATTCCGTAGGGAGGCTTTCAACAACGTGTGGATTTCAGGGATGCATACACCCATGTTAAAGTTTATTGTCACAATAACTGGATGTTGTCGGCAAGCTTTTTTTAATGCTCGATACAAAGCATCCAATTGTGTATCGCTTGCTTGTAACAATTGTAATCGGGGAAATGCTTTTACCGAAAATCACAAAATTTTATAAATCTTGCCATCATGGTTGACTGCTCCAGTCTCCAGTACCTTCGATATGTATATGCAAGTACCATAATGCTAAGTATGCAGATTGTAATGAGCTTGTGGAGTATCTATCTACTTTTGCTATTTCCAGAATGTCTTCACAAAAGCGGCGAAATCTCAAGTGATTCCCTTTAACTTTCTCCGACAACATTCACTTGTCACCTTGCACCCATATTTTAGTACTATAAAAAGCTAGAGCGCATACTTACTAGCCTTATGAGTATTGCAATGATATGTGATGTATTCAACGTCCTGTAATAAGAGATCATACGTGATTTTTAAAATCGTTTAATTTTCAATCCACATTTGTGAGCACATAAGAATTTGTAATATTGACTACATCGGGAAACCGGAATTTAATGTTTTCTTCACGTGAAGCTCATGTGCAAAAGCTTTGTTTACTGCCTAGATCTGTGGGGGCTTGACGGTTGAATTAATTTAGATTCTTTTATTAATGAGGAAGTTTGATTTAACTCATGCAAAAGAGTGTTAAATACTTTGTGACTGAAATTCCTCAAGAAAATCTCCCAATACGTAAGAATGCTCTAATAATTTGAGTTGAGACAAAACAATCACAAAAGTTTGCTTGAATCATGCGAACAGCACATGATGGGAAAGTCATACGGAAAGCATTCATAATTGAGTCAAAAAATTAGCTTAAAATCTAATTTCACCATGTTTGGGTTGACACACAGCATGTGAGTTTATGATGTAAGTATAAAGCATAGTTTCGACAGGGCTTCGCATTCATTATTTTCCCATGTCAGAGGGAAAAAACTTTGACTATACTAACTCCAATAATAATTTTATCGTAGGCTATATTATCAAAGCTTGTATGTACCTTAAATTGCGATAAAAAAAAGTGAAGGTATGCATAACCAAATGTTACACATGGGAAGGCTCGGCATGCCGTGTGCTCCTGTTAGTTTCGTGGTAGAGATGAACTGCGTTGTTTCTCTTGACGCACTGAGGGGGCCTGCATAATGAGGTTGTAAACTCAATCCTTTCAGGTGAGTCGTGATCATAGATATTATGGATCATTCAAATGAGATGATATGGGGCGAATGAATGCTTGGAAAGTTATTGGCATCTCCATGATATGTCCTATAATGACTTGATTTGTTACATTGTGACTATTTACTGGAACAGGAAAGTTATTTTCTAGGATCCTAGATTTGACAGCAATGTCTGCCCGCAGCATCTGGAAGGTCGGAATGATCGTTTGCAACCTACAGAAATCAAAAAAATGCGTAGGTAAGTTTGATATGGTATTTTGTCTAGATTTCTAGCTCTTGATCCAACTTAAAATCCAAAATTCTACTTACGAAATTCCCATCAAATTGAGTAATTATTTTGAAATCAATTTTACCCGATTACTGAGCTTTGTGTGGAGAAATCCTTTCTAATTTTGTAAAAATAACAAATCCCGGATGCTTTAACATCCATAAAGTATGAGCGCATTTGTTATTTTAAGCAATTTTTGTCGACAGCATATGTTTATTAAGGGCACAAAAACAAGGGAAGATACCAAAATTACCCTTCTTTCCCTGAAACTGAAAGAGCATTGAAAACTGCCCAGGTTGGGCATTCCGACTGCTCTTTTTTACCCTTTTAGTTACAGGGCCAATTGCTGGAGATAATATTATTAAATTTTATATTGGTGCTATGAACACTGACATAGCCTATAAAATATGCTACTTTAGATTTGTATGTATAACAAGCTAGCGGGTGAATGATATTGTAAGAGTGGGTTTGGTTTATGACTGAGGGAGCAAGCAGTATGATGATGTATTATGACTGATTGTGAGTTGAAGTTAGCCTTGTTATATGGGCAGTGAGTATATTCATACGTGTGTATGTCAGGCACAAAAATATACACAGAAGCAAAAGCTGGGGAACCTTGTGTTGTGTAGAGTAGTTTGTACATTACTAAATGGCAATAAAAGGCATAATAGACAAGGAGGTTGGTGGTGGGACGGGCAGGGTAGTAATTTTTGGGCTGTAATAATCACGTTACAAAAGGTAATGATTTTGGATTTTGTTCATATGATTGCAAGGAGTATCCGAAAGAGGATGGCTGCCTGTGTGTGTGATGACATTGGGTGGGACTAGTACTTATTCGTATTTGGATGGATGGATAATAGAACAGATTTCAATGAGATGTTTTGGCTGGTGGGATTTGTTCAGGCTCGGGGTGGTCTTTACTTTGGCACCCTGCATTCTGCTTCTTCTATCTGAGTAAATCTAAGCTTGTCTATGTATCATACGCAGCATTACACTATCCTACTTCCCAGAGCTTCCATATGCACATAGTACCTGTGTCAAGCTGTGGGTAGATACATACATAGATACATATGTGCATACGTGCACAGTCTATATTGTATGTAGGTTAGAAAGAGTACTGATGAAAAAGTCCAGTCGATTCCATGGGAATATAAAAGCAATGCAGCTAGCATCGGATCTGCGTTGATATAATCCGGCCTTTGAGATCAACTTGAATAGTTTACAGGATGTTGAGCGAGCGAACTATGACCATATAATTCCCTGATCTGCATCATTGATCAACATCTGCTTCCAGATTAGCTTCACCAAGAGACACTCTCAACTCGACGGATCAGCTCAATCTCACGTTAATCCTGATTACCACGAATCCAGGCTAATATATCAGGTATATATCTATCTACCTCCCGGTGAACCAATGTGTTTACGAATTCATCATCCATCCTCTCTGACTACAGATGAATTCAAATCCATTCACAGTGTTTAGCTTCTCTGCCATGTTTAATACTTTGTTGAATTCTAAAACTTAAACTCTCGGAGGGATCAAGATCAAAGCATATCCCTTATGAGGCATTCATCATTATGTTTTATTTGCCCACATGCCATGCCAGTTGCTAAAATCTTAAGTGTAACCGAATTTCATTTATTTTAATGATTTTTCGAGGTCCAGTCAAGCTACTTGTAATTACCAGAGGCCTAAACCAAAATCTCTGAGCTTCGTAATAAAAACGTACTGCATGTTCCTGCCAATGCAGGGTGGCATTTCTCAAAGATATTTAAAGGAATTTCGAAAACTTCTTGACGTACAGAACACATACTAGACTGTGATAAATTATTATTTCAAAATAGACGACTTTTTTTACTGCTTTCCCAGCATTGTATATGTTTCCAAATTTTTTTATACTTATTTATATTTTACTTTTTTATATTTCCTTATAAAAGATATGCGTCTACTCCGCGTGATCATTTTTGTTGTCTGTAGAGAGAGCCTCAACGTTAGATTTTTAAATACTCGAGATAAAGGCATTTTATTGAGTTAGCAAACTTGTGAATGAGAATCGGCGTACCTCATTGAGGTAACCTCAGTTCATATAACATTTATGAACATTGTTATTATCATTATTATTCAAACGGCTATTATTTCTCCGTTTGACATGACAAGGGATAAGTTACACATGGATTAACTCCCAGTTCGTACACACAATGACGTTAGCTTAAGGTTGTACCGCTGTCACCTTTCTAAATCATTCTTTCCATGAACTGGGAAGTATGCTCACATTGTATAAGGGGCTGAGGCTTTTGACCCAACTAACACAGCTTACACTGGCAGAACAAAAAATATAACGGAGAGAACAAAAACTACATATTGAGAATATTGACTACATTCATTCTTCTTTTTGACCATTTTGTGAAAAGGGTTGTCGAAATATTTGTAACTTTTTTGTACGTTGCAGCTTGCAACATATCCCTAGCATATTATGCATTGATCTGTAATCCTAAATTTTATAATAATATTTTAATCTTAAAATAAATGAGTGATTTTTGGCAACCAGTAGAGATTCTATTGTAAAGTCAATCTTAGATATCATCGTTGTATAATTACTTACTTTGCCAATCCTGTGTTGCAGTTAATACGAATAATTACTGTTTATGTCAGTAGTGCTTTTATACGCTGGAATGAAACATATACTATAACTCTCACAAGACTTACTTCTTCGCAAGACATATCTTATAATTACCTGATGATAATACCACATAATACTGTGTACAGAGAGTGCAAGAGACGTTACTAACTGAAATGGGGTAACGTCTCTTGAAATTTACTTTTGTCGGATTTTCATTGAACTGGCTTGATTACGACATTGGAACAAATTCTGGATTATTTTGGAAAAACTGAAATTTAGAAAGTTTAATTACTCAAATTTAAAACTGTCTCTTTCAACGCTTATTCTTTTAGGACTTCATCGGATTTTCAACGAGCCATTAACAGGTTTTTAAGAGGAGAATCGTGAGATTGACCTGTACAAATACAGAGGAAGTTTGGGGAATTCATTTTCAAGCCTAAGAGAGAAAGACTAAAAAAAAAAGGATATTCTGATGTTACCATTTTGTCTTGAAGGATCTGACGTTCATAAAAATATTTAAGAATGCCAGGGCTGGCTGTAGCATATATTTTGGGGTGATTCATATAATTCGAATATAATCTCACATTCCCAACTCAAAAATGTTGCCTCCGGAATAAATTTAAATGCGTGAGACGTGATAGAAATAAAGAAACGAATTATCCTTATATGTTAACTCTTTAAAATATTTCATTAATTTTTCCTCCATTTTTTCGGTGTCTACGGGGCAATATTCGACTAGAGAAGATTAAATAAACTGCAAATGAATCCTTATGAAATCTGCCACTAGTTCGGCGTTCTGAAATTTTTCAATCAACTCCAGATAAATGCCATTGTTTTCAATTCCATCCAATTATAAAATGACAATATAAAATACTCCCCCTTCCCATTCTTTCTGACCTTTGCTCTATATCCTGAACGCGGATTTCCCCAGCTTACTCTCTATTTTTACTGCCCCCTAATTCTAAACCTAGGGAGCTCCTAGCTCATTAAAAACCCCATAAAATATCCCGCTATACAGACGACAAATGTTTCACCACACCCTGTAAATACCCGTCAAAACTATTGCAAGAAGTCTTATAAATGCAAGGTATTTTGGTAAAAAGTTAGAGGCAGTATTTGTACCAACATTCTACCCGGAAATCCCAAACTACAAGAGTCGTGCAGCAGCTAAACTTTCCTTCTGGATGTAATTCCAGAGATCTTCACTGCAATGATAAGACGAAAACTGAAAAGTAACGACAAGAGCTAAACGTGTTTGTTTCATCACACTAAAAGCTAAAAACACACTGTAATCCACAATGTCTTTGTGCAGCTTAAAATAATCTTTTCATTTCGGTCCTCAAACACACGATGCCCAAATCAAAGAGGAGTGAAAGCCAAGGTAATCTTAACCGAAGGGACTATATATCCCAACCTTACATGCATTCCTCCCTGTTCCGTGCCTGTACATACATACATATGTGGCTGGACTGGAAATTCTTACATTGAATAATTGCGTGCACACGTAACTAATGTATTTCATTTGGAGTGCTTCAAATAATGAAATTCTGATGTACCCTCATTTCAGTGTACACTTACAATTATGTTTGGTGTGTAATTAAAGTAGCCATGTTTAAATGGGACGACACTTAGTTAAATAATTACGTAAATTAGAGTAGTCTCAGGTAGAAGATGACAAGCATAGGACTGTGTGTTCCGACACTACAATAAATTATTCTATACTGGAAAAAAATGACAAATATTCTTTGAAAATTTGTAAATCAAATTGCAAACAAAATATCAACTTATTGTCTTTCATTTTGTGACCTTTGTCATTTAGGATTACATACTAATTTCTCTGTATACACACTTAATTTTTTTTAGATAGATATATTTAGTTTAGCATGGAGTAACTCATAATTTGTAAATAAACTAAAAATTTGAATAAACTGAATGATCGTTCTTTTAATGAATGATGCAATTATTATTGATTGAATAAACTGGATATCAGAACAATAACCCGAAGGCCAGTTATTTATTCTAGGAAATGAAAAAAGAAAGATTTGATCTGAAGACCAACTAAAAATAAGTACAAGTGGAAGGAGTAACTCTCAGCACAAGACTGGGAATCTCACAAATTAAATTCTTTTGCATCTTAAATTGTATTGTATAACTACATTACAATAATAGAGAATTACTTCATTTGTAATTCATACACACTGAAGTCCCGATGATGGGCTTCATCTCACTTTGGAGTGTGTGAAACTCCTGAGTCAAGGTTTCTGTCTCTTCACTTACTACTGGAGAATGATAACTCATTCGCAATGAATTATAGGAGTCTATTCGCACTATTCGCAGAATAGATCCGTCGAATATTAAACTATTTACTGAAAATAATTTAATATCAAATTTTCTATTCTGTAATAATTATTACACCTAACAAAATGTTACATCACTGTTATGACGCTATAAGATCATTTCATGCAAGTTGGCTGCAGTTGATGAGTGATGTCATAATGTCCATTCATACTATGTAGGTATAAACCCAAGGCATTCTCAGCGTCAAAATGTCTGGCTACGGATACAGTGTACGCTCGGACACTGTTGTACCTTCCAATGTGAAGTGAAAGGAGATTGCGTTTAAGTACATATATGTACCAGCGTTCGAATAATATACAAGTTCATGTGTATATATGTATCACATGCATCAGAAACTCACTCTATAAGCATTTACAAGCTCTAAACATAAAGCTTGAACGTCAGAAGCGTTCTAGCACTAGCACTGGCTCATGTATAAGTTAAAAGCTGAAACCTGAATCATTGTCTTAAGGGAGACGCTCCGTTGGGTGGAAGGGAAGCTTTTGTGGTCCTACTGTATCCGACTTGAATCACCGTTGGAATTGCTGTTCGTATGACGAATGCCTTTCAAACTTGTCAGGATGGTTCCTATTTGCTGAAAGTTTGAACCTTTCAAATACGTTACTTAAATTTTTACTCAGAAGTTGCATGATATTGATGCCATAGGGTTTTGGCATTTGTAAATGCACTTTGGTGAACGTTCCCAACTTACAACGCTCCTAGTATGATCAGACCTTGTATGTAGGTTGCACCCGTTCTGTACGTACACAGCTATTTCTGTATGTTGCATCTGAACTTAATGCTATCCTTCTTATACTTACTTCATTCAACTGTCATTCCAGTATTTTAGAGATGTTTTCTGAGAATTAATGTGTTCACACCTTTTATAATAATTTTGTTCAAATTCTTTGAACGAGAAGGATAATGATTGAACACATTGTCTTATTTTTATATAGTGAATAGAATGCATGTTCAGCAGTTTTGAAGATAACATTTGAAGGGAATGATCTGTTAATAATTTTACAAAATGATCTCATGAAATGCTGTATACTTAATTAAATTTTGTGTTTTTGAATCTGAGAAAGACATTGATCATTATAGTTGCGTAAGTAAAAATAACTACGCAAGAATGATTCAAGAATGATAGTGATTAAATTGATGTTCCGGGGAAAGAAGTCTTATGTATTGGGTTTGGTAATTAAATAAATGCAGGGAAATGTATTCTAGTAATTTCCTGTGCCCTGTTGATAATAGGAAATCTGTGCTATCATGTGATCATTTGAGAGTAAATAAAACTGTTGAGTGCATTACAACATATTCTTTACTGATGAACAACAAAATACTTGAGGGATTTTGAAACTGACTTGTTAATTAAATACTTTCTTTCGTGGGATTGTATTGTATGATGGTACTTATCCTAGTGATCTCGCAAAAGCTGACGGCAATTTCCGTTTGTCAAACCTTTGGTTGCATCAAATCTCAAAGCATCCGCTGTGCTCTCTGTGGTTAAATGATAGAGTTTGAGGTTCTCTCACAACGAAATAGGTTTTGTTTGGGCGCGAATCTGATGACTGAGAAATTGGTAAGGGACACTTTCTGTGTTGTACAGCATCCTTGCAGTGTAGTCATCGGAATTGCTGAGTTCTGGACGAGTTGATTTGACGTGTACCCTTCTTATGTTGATTCAGACAATTTTGAATAGTAACTTTGGTCCCTGATTCTCTATGATGGTTGAGTTTTAGAGGAAATCAGAAAATGATGACGGCATGTGGAGTGTGGAAATCTGAATCCAGCGATCGAGTTAACTTTGCTGGGCTCGAGGGGGAACATCATCATCACCTGTAAGATCTCAAGATCTGAAGTTTACAATATATGGAAATGTGTACATTTGCATTTGGAAGCACTACAAACACTCCATCAAAGTATTGACGGTTTGGAAAAAATTAAATATTGAAGACAAAAAAATGTTCTCCTGGGATTTTCACTTTGCCCCAAAACTAACTATGCTTCTATGCTATGCTCTAAATTCTGATCCTTCATGGAGATTTCGTATTTAGTCATGTAATTACATATAATGCTAGTGTATGTATGTTGCCTAAATAATTCCAGCAATTAACAATTATAAATCTATGTTGTATATGTAGTATTAAACACTGCAGTAAATTCTAATATTGTAGTAGGATTTTGGCTAGAAATACTTACTGACTTACTATGTGTATTCCAGTGAGGAAACATCGTGAAGAGCCTGTTTCTTTTGGCTGATTGAAGCAATATAAGGAATAACATTACTAAAACGTTTCTGACTCATTTATCGCGTTAAGGAAATCGTATAATAATTATAGTTGTGCGTTTTATCCTAAAATATAATTACATTTAAGAACCTTCCAGTTGACAGCTCACCTCAAATTGCACCATATCGAATTTTATTGTAAAGCATATCTATACATAAATAAAAGCTGACATCTGTGTGGATTTAATATTATGATGAGTAGGTTCAGGGAATCAGGCTGAAATCGCATGAATAAGTCCGATAATTGAATTAACAATATCTTCAATGTATTGAAACTGAACTACCTGAAGCGCTGAAAATTGAGCCCAGTTGAGAATAATGATTGCGAAGCATATTTTGAAATTGGGGGCGTGAGTTCATATAAAAAATTATAAACAACTACTGTGATTAGAGCAATAACTGATTGTATGCAACAGCACTTAATGATCAGGTATAATTGCATTAAGGAGTTTCATCATGGTATAATTAGCGAACGTTCTGGAGATCTGTGATGGTGACATTGCATGAAACATTGTAGATAGTATTTCTGAACGTATACTCAACGTTTAATTTACTGCTTGAAAATAATTTTATTTTTACGTCAAGCCTGACTGAGACGAGTATTATTGGTAAATGATTACACTTTAAATTTATAAAGAGGAGGGATGATTGTCACATTCCAGAAAATAATTATGATAATTACTCAAATAAAAACAATATGTACATTTCCCCTGAAATTATTTAACACGTTTGCTCAATTATGAATGACAAATTGCTTAACTTCAGACTATGAGATGTCAACACTTTATTTCACCAATACTCAATAACTACCGAATGTTAATGCTGGCTTTTCAAGTTCCTGTCAGTTTGCCTCTAGGTAAGTGTATAACGTAATTAGATACGTGTACAACAGTCACATGTAATTATGCATACGTACTTATGTAAAAGCATGTGCTTTCTTTCCCTGCTTTGCCCGCTTTCCTCGTTTGCGAAAGTATCCAGATTTTAATCGTATTGATTTGACATTCTAAACTGTTCAATGACAATATTGCCAATATGAGATGAGCACTTGAAATGTCAGGAATGATAATTATATATGACACTTTAAATTTTTTTTACTTCACTAATAGTAATACACAATTGTATTATTGTGACAATGTTCGATAAGATAGGGAGCAACTCCATCAAAAATATAACTATTTAGTAATACCTTCCAGCAATTTTTTCTCCCAGCTAGCTCAGAGTTATTTCTATTGCAGATTACCCAACCTAATAAGGTGAGTTCTAGACAAATTTAATACCTTTGAAAGTCTTTAATGCAATCTACAATCAAATAGATTTTTTTTTACAACAGCAATATTAATCCATATTTAGGAGGAAAAAATGAGGACATCCCTCGCTATCCTGCTCGTTGCAGGAATTGCCTGTGTGTCCGCACAGAGTCATTTGAAAGCTGATGGTTCGTCTAATACATACGGACTACTGGAGAAATTTCTAGGAGGAAACTCCCTGGAACTCCCTGACTGTGCCCACAATGTCCCTCATATTTTCCAAGGGAATGACGGCCTCCTCAACAAACAAGTTTTCTTTTTTGATTCCCACCTCAACCAAGACAACGACCGCTGTATGAACTACGACCGTCAGAGGATTGAGATCACTACCTACCAATCTCATCTGTATGGAGGTCATGGGGAAAGTGTCTCCAATTCCTGGAATATGAAACTGGATGCTGCCTTCCAACCATCCACTGCTTTCACCCATCTTCATCAGCTCAAAGCCGTCGGAGGAAATGACAAACTCCCAATTATAACTCTCACAGCTCGCAAAGCCAGTCCTAACAAGCTCCAAGTCATTCACATCAACAATGCCGGAGCTACTACTTACCTTGGGGACACTAACTTGTCACCGTTCTTGGGAAATTGGGTTCATATCGTCCAAGACGTGACTTACTGGACTGGGGGTGGTCACTACAAAGTGGTCATTACCAACCTCCTGACAGGTGCACATATCTACACCCTTGAGAAATCTAATATTGAGACGTGGAGAGGGGACAACTCTTTTGTGAGACCCAAATGGGGAATCTACAGAAGTCTTACTGACAAGAACAGTCTTCGGGATGAGCGCGTCCGTTTTGATGACTTTTGCTTTGCGAAAGGAAATTCTAAATGCTATTAAAAGACGTGAAGTCGGCATGTTGTCTCTTTTACTACAGTTGCTCGTAAAAAATTACAAGAATAAATTATAATATACATCCAAATGCATGTACATTTTTAAATTCAAAATTCATTGAATTACTTTCATTAAAATTGTTACTTGTACAGTAAATTTTAAAAGGTATATAGGTTTGATTTCATTAGCTTGCTGAGTATTTCATTCTGGACTTGTTAAGAATAGCCTTACTATTTTTGTACTTTATGTAATTAATTCTTTCATTCTAAGGAGTCGTGATTGCTCAAAGTATAAGCACCACACACTTCCCGTAGTACCTTCAGCTCTTGTATTGGCACTCACAATTTTGCCAAATCTATACCCAAAAGAATGGCATCGCATTTCAGCTTTTCTTGCTCGATACACAAGGACAAGTACCGGCTTTTTAAATCCGTATTCCGGGACTTCATATTTTCCAGATGGAGCTTCCTTTTCTTCTCTTTTGCAGTAGCTCTGCTCCGCCGAGCAGCCTCATTGTTTTTGGCACGTTTCTTCCAGTAATCGTCGTCTTTTGCTTCGACGGGAACAAACTAAAATTATTGTAGAAAACATGGGGAAAATTTAGAACTAATTTCTTTAATTGATGTGATCTTTATACCAAACTTATATCTGTGAGGTTCTTTCTATGTACTTTACTTTTCGTTTGGCTCTTCTTCTAGAATATTCGGATCCATTGGGTGACTCTTTTTCAGCCCTCTTTTCCAGACTCTTCTCAGACATTTCTGGACTAAATACTATTTGAGGCTGACTTTCGGGGGAGGAGAGAGATTCGACCTCTTGAACAACTGCATATGGTACTGTTTTAAATAAATGGGGTGCGTTTAAGGACTGAGGTCTACGTATTTATTGAGAATTGTTAGTTAATCAAACGAAGTATATTATAATACCTCCCGCAGTCAATACTATCTCCGTCGATGCCGATTCCACCTCTGGTTGCGTCTCTGGCTGGGACACTTCTAGTGTGTTCATAATACTTAGAGGGGCTGCATTTTCGTACTGGTAACATAAAGGTCCGGGTTCAGTAGTTGCAGAACATTGGAAAGGCTTCAGATCCTGCCCTCTTTCCTCTGGTACCACGATAGTCAAGGTGTTCTCGCCGATGTATGCATGAGGCAAATTCATACCTGTTACAAATAAAAACAAAGGAGAACTTTTACGATAGTGCCAGATTGGCCCAGTTTCACTATTGTATTACGTGTGTAATGTTAAAATCTTAAAATGAAGACAGTATCTCACTTGAAGTTTTGGCAGAGTCATGGTGTAGTTCCAAGAAGTTGAACAACGGATTTTTCATGGAACTGGCACTGGGAATCCAATCACACCCAAACAGCTGATTTTGGGTATTTTGAAATTCAAGAGTGTCGTTGGGATGATTATGAACTAACATTTTTTTAAAAGACCAGAACAAAATTATCAAAGATTTGATTACACAGATATATTTATGAATAATTAAAAAACCAAAAAATTGATTTTGCATTTCTAATAATTTAGTATTTTCAACTATGTATGTACATATATAAATTGGGACATTAACCCAAATATTAGACAAGTATTTGACCCTAATACAACGTCAGGGAGTAGACAAAATAGTCTGAATACATTTTCGATTGACATTGAAATGACTTAAGGCAGTACGCCAAATTTAGTAATATCAACTTTCTGTACATTTATGGGCGGAGAAAAAGTTTTGAGATATTTTAATGGAAAATATAGCACCAATTTATAATCTTCGATACTTATAAGAAGGTATATTACTTACACTCTTGGTCATCCCACGAGTCCATATTTTCAGCATTGATCAATAAATGCTCAATGGGTTTTCCAAAAGTTTTGCTGAAAGGTCGGTGGATCAAATCAACTAATTTCACGTCAATACTAATCGAAGACAAGAGGGATGCAAAGTAGCTATTACGTTTTTATTGCGTAATCAGTCGGACAATTAAGTGCCAGCAATTTGAAACCAGTTATATTGGAGCTACTTCTATACTTCTTAATTTCTTCTTTCCACAATTTATTCTACTTGGTGTTTCAAACGTTTGTGAGGATATGCAGCTACGAAATATGGCGTTCTATCTGAGTATATCCTTTTGCTTCATCCCTGAAAGCTTGACAAATCTCATAGTAGCAAAGCAAACAGATGGCAGCACTATCGAAATGAACAAAACATGACGCGTAAGCATGATACCTCTAGTTGTATCTTCGAAGTAAGCACTAGTCTTGTTTTTGAGAACTAGCTGATCAAGCCACCGCCTGCGTCGGTGGATAACTGTCATTTCCTTATAACAACACCGACGCCGTCTAGTACTTGATCCGCTAGTATTAAAATTATTTTGCCGAAATGATTTTTTTAAATCGAATATTTTGTAAATGATGACCTTTGCTTCTAAAATACACTTTCGTATGATTATAATCAGAGGTGAATTAATAAAATAATTTTTACCCTGGCTCTAACCCTTAAAATAGTTTTGGCTTTCACGCATGCAATCTCAGAGCCTTATTTAACTTTTATTTTACCCGAGCCCTAAATTTTTTACAGGGTGGGTCCACCATTGATTATAATCTAACATTACAAAACTTTTTTAAATAATCAATTTCTTGTGTAGATTCTCTCACCGTTGCCCATTATTTCACCTTGTCTTTAGTGTCATTTACAATGATCTTAACATTTTCTTTTGACTTGCCTCTAAAAAATGCATCCAATTGATCATGTGAAAAAACATATTTCGGCAAATAAATACCAACTTTATCAAATCTTTGGACTTCAGATTTGTTAATCGTCATAGAAAAGCTTACGCGAAATTGTAGTATTATGAAAGCCCAAAGGTCTTCCGGAGGAGTGACAATGTCACCGCGCTTGCTACTATATAATGTTTAGATGACATGACATCGGCACACATACAGCATAAAAGCCAATTAGCTTTACGGCAATTTGTATTCGCGAAACTATAAAGCGCGTTTACGTTGCTTTTGCAATAATTATTGTTCTCTACTGTACTACGCGACGCCTAGCTATGTGCTCTCCTGTTTGATAGTTAAGAACTAAACTCCTCCCTTCGCGCCAAGTTTTGAAAATGAGCCATGGTCATTCTTCTTTTAGTACTAAGAGATGGTATTCTATAATAACTCTGAGCGGCCATGATCCCAAATTTGCCATCCAATTCAGTCTATATCGATGACGAATAGACAGTCAGTTTTGCAAACCATGCCTATATCAATATATTGTAGGTGAGGTGACGAGGCAAAATGATCTGTAGGCATTGTCGATCAATAACAAAATGGTCTACATGTAATTTTAAACTAAAATCAAAACCGGTTACGTGCGTCATACTATTTCCAGTACATACATATGTATTCTGGTAGATAGTTCATCCTGCTTTTAGTGAAAACTATACATAAGTTGACCATTTTGATTTTAGGATGACTAACACGGAGCTCGTTTTGACTGTATGTAGACGAAAATCCATGTAGACCATTTTGCTTTTAATTGAAAATGCATCTAGACCAGGGGTATATTTATTGGGTGGCATAACCTGGTCTGGCCAGGGTAAAAAATAATTAAAAAAGGCATACGGAAAGGCCCACCCATCCATTTTGAGGCTTAGGGTGTCTCTTCACCGACAATATGCTGTTTAAGTGATTATAGGCATATTATGCGTATAGATAATTGAGAATTTTTGCTTCGTTGTATTTCTGGTAAGGGTAAATTAATTGACTTTGAGTACAACTATTGCAACGGAGGTCAACAGATTTTGGACATGGAAGTGCGGAAGGATCCCAATCAACAAGCAGCGTTGGTCCATCATTAATACTACCTATCTATCTGATACATGTTACTGCGATTATAATGTCAAGGTGTGGGTCATATTAGGTAACAAAGATTTTATAATGATTTCAGAATTCAAATTTTACTGACTTTCCCTTAATTTAAAAATAAAAAGAAACTCAGATAACTCATTGTTAGCCTCCTGAAGAAAGGCACTAATTATGTTCGAAAGCTTTTAATAAAAGTATATATTGCTTAAAAAAAACATATTTCTACGAATATTCAAGTAAGCCAAAAATGAAATAAACCTCCGTTTACAGCTAAGAAATTTAAAAAAACAATCATGAATACATGCATACATTCTCTCTACTGTATTCAAATCACATACATAGAGGTAATAATAATGCTCATTTACTGTAAGTAAGTATTTGAATTCACAGTGTACTTTCATTAAAACAACGATGTTATAGTGGTACAGTATTCTCTTATAAGAAGAAAAATTAATATTGTTTATGCGGGGAGAATGTGCCCAAAATCTTTGCACCTACACAAAATTCTCCTATAATAAGTTTGTGACAGGGAGAGTACAATTTACCTTGCAGTTTTCTTTCTGGCATTATTTTCGAACGTGCAAATTACGAGAGTCCACACAGTAGTGTGGGAAATAAATTTCGGGTGTATGCATATCTGAAACGTTTAGGGGTAGCAATCATGGTATCGATTATTTAAAAATGCATGAGCTTCAGCTTTGATGATACAAAAAATTCGCATCCTTCCCTTCATATTCACTTCATATTCTCAGACAGTTTCGACACATAAGTATTCATGCTCATTTGTTACGTCCAGGTATCTATATGAATCTTATTGTCGGCACTATGCTCACGCCGTGAGAAATATGAATCCTCCTAGCGAAATTGGGGACCAAAAATCTATAATGTACAAACATTCATCATGACACTTTTCAGTGACTGATTTCCCAGGTATTTATTTATTATTCACACGGATCTTTATCTCCTAAACGTAGGAAATGGCTGCACTTACCAAAACCTTCTAAAACCCCTTTCAAGTTTCCAGCTCTGGCATATTTGCGACGGATGCCTTCGTCGGAAAGAGCTTGCTGCGGATCGTTTAAAAAATAACTTCAGTACAGTAAAGAGTTATGGAATGGCTTTACTCAATCTGGATTACGGTAATAATTTTAATTTATTTATCCTCCATTTCTGCCTGGGACCCAAAATTGTCACAGCTTCTCAAACTGATGAACACCAATGAAGAGATCCTAGTCATATCTGGCCCGACTTCTTCAGCGTTGAGTGAGATCATTACCGTTTTAAATTAAATTCTGGAAATTAATTACTTTTTCTACCAGGAAATTATTCCATTGATTTTCATTGCCAGAGACCGAAATGAACAGTGCCGAAGAAATACTAAACTCTCGCTTGGTTTCTTTGAGCAGAGGTATTCCATTTTTCGAAGGAAACAACTCCAGAATATCCTTTTCCCCAACCGGAAGTGATTCTTTGAAAACCAGAATTATAGCAATCATGGAGACGGCTGAAGAATCTACGGATTTTATAATTAAGGTGATTGTATAATATACATACAAGGTCATATTAGATATGGCCACAAAATGACAAAAGAAATAAATAAAGATCATACACAACAGATGGCGGGCTTACGCGGGCAGGATAAAACTTACCAAGATTACTGGACCCTAGTGCTCTGGCCCAACAGCAGTGTTCCTGGACAAAATGATAGCAAGATTTCCGATCTATCAAATATCCTTAAGTCCACCCCTTTCATGACTAGTTACTTGGTGTCTTCAAGCATTTATCTAGGGTATTCTAAAGAAAACGTCTCGGAAAACGTAACCTTCATCGAGCAGTTGTTTGATTTTTACGAAATATATGCCATTGGCGAAGAGATAATAACAAGGGAAGTAACCACTGTTGGGTCAGTATTTTCCAATAATGTCACTGTTGGTGAATGTGAAACGCAAACTTGCCGGAGGCTCGACTTAAATGGAATTAAATTACGTGCACAAGGAGTGGTATAATGAATCAAAATAATCCCGCTGGTGAACCTTGTAAAACAAATGGCTACTTGTTCAAGATTTGTTTTTCATTATAGGAAGACCCAGAGTTCCAGAATGATACAGATTACAAAATGAATGAAGAAACCAAGACAGTTGAACTAACTGACGGTTTCTCCGTGCAAATATTCCTTATCACTCAAACAATCATGAATTTCAGGTAAAATGCGTGTACGGAAATAAATGTGGCATATTAGGAGCAAAGTGTAACAATAATTATTGCTATTCTCCAGCTAACATTTATGGTAATAATTTTTTTAACATCTTCCAGTTATACCGCCTCAATTATGACACCTACAATGGCCAGAAGTATAGGAGAAATAAGCGCTTGGGATGGTGTGATTCAGCAGGCGGAAAAAGGCGAAGTTGATATTGGGTTCTCGCTGACAGTCCACTTACCCAATCGACAAAGCCGAGTTCACTTTATATCGTCCACAGACGATTATATGTATGGATGACAGCTATAATACAGTCAACTTATTCTATTCTTCTTCTTTTTTTTGTTGTTGTAATTTTCATAAATGTTCCATTTTAACCAATTCATTAGAATCAGCGCATTTTTTCGGCCATCTTCTTTGAATGCAATCAGAGACATCTTTATGCAGCCGTTCAAAGCAGATTTGTGGGCAGCAGTGGTATCATCTTGGTTGGTGTTGGCGTTCGCAATGGTTTTATTCACAGTAATTCGTAAACGTATTGGAGCAATGGGGTCAGATGAACCAGACTTAGCCGAGAGTTCTTTCATATGGGCATTGGCAACCGCTTGTCAACAAGGTCAACTCCAGGCTTCCACTTATCTCTACTGATAAATTTCTATATTTTAAATCAATAAGCTGGAAACATTGTAGTGACGGGATTCTAATAGAGTATTATAAATGTCAACTTATTTTTACAGGATGGGATGAACATCCTGTTGCTGGCTCCCTGAGAGCCATATTTATTTCAGGTTCACTCACTGGGGTTGTTGCATACGCGGGGTATTCCGCAGCTATTGTCTCCACATTATCATTGCGTAGTGATCCTATAAAAACACCTGCGGATCTCATTGGTAGCAACATGATCCTTGGTATCCGATTTGGATTTTTAGATAATGTTTTATCCAATGTGAGTATTTTTCTATGGGCTATACTGTCGATGTAATCATTAGTAAGGCGTCATTCTTTTATTACGTCCAGAAAGGATAGGGAGGGTTTGGGGGGAAAATGAAGATGATGACAGAAGAGAGGGGATAGGGTATACGGTAAAAAACATCTTCATCTTGCAAACGTTTCAAAATAATAAATGCTGAGGAAATTCAGCAGTATATCCCACTTGCCATCAATATTGGTGATGGTGAGCAAGAGCAAAGTTTTTGTTGCCGTCGACTAAGGAACTTGCATTACTAATAAAGGTCCCTTCTTTATTCTAAATATCAGTACAAGTGCTGACGTCAGAAGCTGGGAGCTGTTGGGTTCGAGGGCTTAAATGAATTTTTAATATTTTTCGGAAGTAGGGGAGGGTGTGTATCGAATTTTACCACAATTTTAATGACTGAAAAATCGAATGACGCCTAATAATGTACAGCTTTGCAACTCACAATCAGAATTGCTCGCATGTACTTACATACATACGATCATGTTCTTTAATATCTACTTTCTCTACTTTCACCAACTGTATTTAATTTTTGAATGTAAAAGACTAAAATACTGATTTTTATTAGCTCGAAACTGACGATGTGATTACTCGTATCTACCATCGCCTGAGCAAACACCCGCATGAAGGAAGAGTAAACGTTTCAACAGGCTTTGATATAATGGAAAGGAAGGAATATGCTTTTGTTTGCATTAGGGATACATTCTACGATACGATATCCCAAATAAGAGACGACAAGGAGATTTGTAATCTTCGTGACCTTCAGATATTAAAACATGGTTTTCCGGCTGGCCCACTTCTACCGAAGTCCTCCCCATACAAAGAACTTTTTCGACTAGTGTAAGTGCTAATTATCTTACCCAAACAACTTGGTCAAAGGGTTACCATACGTGATGAATTTCTAAAACGTTTCTTATACAGGATTACTCGAGTTCGGGAAAGAGGGGTTCTATGGCGATTAAAAGTTTATTATGCCTACAGCCGTCGATGTCTTGCATCTTCAGATAACACTGGATTGGCTCTTGGTCTTAATGATGTCTTCACCGCCTTCATGATCTTGCTGGGAGGCTATGCTTTGAGTTTGACATTTTTGTTCGTGGAAAAGCTTCTGTATGTGAATAAATTAAAATATATACAATAAACTGAGCATTGATAGAATAGCACAATATATGAATGGTAGCATGGCACGGCCAAATTGTAAGGCATAGGACAGCAAACCGAGGTATTAGTTTTCTTTATAGAAAAAACGTTCTTTCGATTTTATTTGTGTTTGCTTTAATTGAAAATGCAAAAATTTGGACATGCTTGTATTCTAGTTAGTTAAGTAATGATTAACTAGTATACTAACAAAATTTGTGTATACGTAAATAAGTTAACAATGAAATATACAATCATTACTTTAAAGTTATACAGTTAGCACACGTGCTCAAATGATGACTGTGGAAGCTCTCGATTAAGTGAACAAAGCTTAGCAACTTGGAAATGTTACTCCTCGCTCAAACTAAAAACGCATTTAGTTAAAAGTTGTAAAAGGAGTTAAAATAAAAATGCTTTCAATATTTTCCAGTTGCTTTGTCAAGGATTCAACATCACAAAGACGTTCACAAAAATGTTGCTGAAGCACAACAATATTTATAGTAGTAACGGTAATATCATTATAGCTACAATAAATACCTTTAAATGTGTAATACTAACAAAGTTAAAACTTAAAAAGAATAGCAACAATCTCTGTATTGATTAAATGCATCGAAAAATCCAATACGTTATTTTAATCACCAAAACATAATAGCAATAGCATCTACAAGAATAATTTACATCGATATTTGGCGTTAGTTTCATTTTTTCCCTTTGTGCTCATCGGTGTGTATTTTCGTAATAGCTTTTGTAAAGCATTTACATACAAACATTACTTTCTACATGCAATTATGCAATTACAAGCATTTTCTACATAAATTTGTTCAAAATAAATTCCTTGAATATCCACGGTGTTATATACTGCTGGCCGCTGTGTTTCAATGAAAGAGCAGCCCAACGTCAGTCTGGTATATTTTCTGCTTACAAATAAAAAATCTTTCTTAAAATCTGGCAAAATATTTTCAGCAAGTCCCAGTTCAGTGTCGACACTCGACAAAACTATTATTTTAGTTTTTCAAGGTATAGTAGGCATACAAATTTTCAAATTTTAACGAACGGTGACATGAAAATGTCCAACCAAAGGCAACGTTCAGCAGCTGAATTTCACCCAGAATTTTTTTCTTCACATTAATTACTTCTTCATTCATAAAAACCCCACAACAGTCATATTACGGACAAGATCATGCAATATGATTCGATCTTGATTTTCCCGGGAATACTACTGGTTAAAAAATTTTCTTGACATATCTTTTACAGCTAAACACAACAATAACGAGATACAACTGCATGCATACGTATAGATTTAACAGTATTTGTCTTCATAAAAGCTGAGACTATGTTCATTCCGTTGTAAAATACATGGTATGTACAAAAAACGGAAATGGCAAACTCGTTTCCAAATCTGATTATGCAAACAATCCGACGTCAGGTAATAACTCAGAAAAAATACAAGTAGCACTTAAGATAATTATTCTAATCCGACCTTTTAACGCTTAAGAATCACTGATGACATTGGTAATTAGCATTAGGACTCTAGTAATTAAATTCAATAAGATTAGTAAGTTATTGTATACCGTGATGTGTTTACCGTGATTACAATAAAACAAAACGAAGAACATAAATAAAGTCTTACAAAAGAGTACAACCTAATATGGCCTTATTTTCAGTAAATTGTCTAACTTCTGAAGAAATTACAACTACAACAGAAATACCAAATTAAGGTACTAGTATTTTGTTACACGCGTTTAAAATGCAGCGGCATGAAAGCTAATAGCTTTTCATAGAGAGATAAATAAAAATTCACAAAATTCATGTGAAGACAAAATATTTGTCCTAGTAAGTATCCAAATATAATTACTCCAAATTATAATTAACCACTTGATATTACTTTCTACAGGACCAAAAATTGTACGTCAGGTTCTCTTCCAACATAGCTGTTGTGAAATCGCAGCTAATTCTAACAGCCAATGAGTGAAAAAAATGGCTCGAGTTGCCATCACACGCGTGGGGTCACTTGAAATCTGCGGTGGACTTTGAGCACGATTCTGATAATTCGTGTACCTGAAAACAAGAATAATTTTATGTAAAACAGAAAGAACAATGATACAAATAATCACTAGATTTAAAAATCATAGTAGCCACTAACTTACATGTAACCCTGCCCTCCAAGTGGTTGCAGGGATTCCTGAGACTCTTGGAGAGATGCTTGAAGACTAGCATTAGAATTATTGGGAGGCTTATTAAAACCAAGCAGAGAAAACCCCTTAGCGGCAATACTTGCGCCAGAAATCATCTTCCTCCTGATATTATCAGTGACGGAGCCCGTACTTCGGTACGAATTAATAGAAACAGAATCATCGAAATTAGATGTGTAAGAACTCATGGATGAATTAGATATCTTCCGCTCTCTAGTCATAAGTGTCCAGACTTCCTGAATCACCTGGGGATGACTGCTTAAACACTGGTCGAACTCTGCTTGAATCCGGTTGAGCAATGAGGCAAATGATGGATAGGACGGTTGAATAATTAAAGTAGGATCCAAGAAAAGTGAATTCACCAGTGGTATCCGACTAGCCGCAATTAATGACAGTATCTCAGTCACCATTAAAATCACATCGGGGTCCAGCACAGTCATGTTGGCAAGGTGATGTAAAAGGCAATCCAAAAATGGGCCAAACGATGCAGACGTTTCTATTCCCTTGGAAGGTCTTCCGTTACTCATATTTAAATACCCGTCACTTCCTGAAGATGTATCAAATTCTGACGGAGCACCTCCATCGTTTGAAAGTGCTCCGAAATCATGAGATATTTTGTCGTTCGTTATATTTACATGTTGATTGGCATCACTACTACCACAACTGTCAAAAGATTGCTCCGATAATCCAATACTACTCAAATCATCCACACCAGACTGAAGCAATGAAACTGTCGTGAACACTGCCCCATCAGATGAGTCACTGACGCCCAAAGGATCTTTCTGTTTCGTAACAACCGCTGTTAATAATTCGCTCCCTTTACTTTCAGCTTTAATATTGGCCAGAGAAAAATTACCAGACTCCAAGTTCAAGCTATTGGAGTCACTATCACGGCCATCACCATTCAGAAGAACCGGTGCATTCTTTGGACTTGTGTTAGGTGACGTAATATCATCTGTTCCGTCGTATTTTAATTTCCATTTTGGATACACAGGATTTGAATTTGTACTCAAAGTTGCATTTGTAGAAAAGTCGCTTTCTTTGGTGGGTGTCGCTGTGGGAGTGAGGAAGCCTAATCCAATACTATCTAATGATGCCAGACGTCTCGACTCACTACTGAGATATTGCCCGTAATGATGAGTCAATTTATCAGGTCCAATTGCTTCTACTATACACTTTGGAATAAGCCTTAAAAATCTAATGGATGAGTCATGGAAGTCAATTTCGGCCACACGGGTTTTTCTTAGTTGACCCATTCGATGATTCTGAGGTAGCAGATATTTTAAAACTACGTGGAACCAAAAGTCCTCACAGTAAAAATTTAGTAGGCTGTTGTATAAGCTGAGGGTTGATACTGTCACCTATTAAATTAATCACCTTTTAATTGTGTCCGGTCTTCACTAAAAAAATATAATTATTCAATTTACTTGAAAATCAACTTACTGATACGTTTGAATGATTCAGTCGCTGAAGAAAAGTAGCAGAATTCATTGATATGACGAAATTCATTAAACGCTGTACTAACATGGGATGCGTCAAAAGCTCGCATATCGTTTGTAAGTACCGTGTTACTACTGCCTCTTCTTCGTAAACGCTCTAGAATTTAAACCACACATAACTTAAAATGGCACCATGATCCACACTTATTGTAAATACAAATCTATTTGGGGAATTATTGTAGTTGCAAGTTACAATGATACAGGCCACTGATAGAAAGAATGGAGTTCTGAAATGCGAGCCAGGATAGTAGTAGCTCGCGTAAAAATCAAGGAGGTTTCACTAATAAGGAAGATTTCTAGGCGAGCGTGTTCACGGTGTCCATAACCACACAATCATAATACATCTAATTTGGGTAGGTTTAATGATTAAAATAAACATTTACTGCCAGACCAAATTATTTACAAGTTCAAAAAAGACATAAAATTATCATGCTTTTAAGAGGCATTAAGCACTAGTACTATGGCATTTCAAGTTCTTTACAGCATAATAGTACCTACAAGTATTTTACAAATACTGTATTGCCCTTGTTACATTAACTACAAGATTTACAGACATGCTTTTAACAGTATTGGATTCATGCAAACTTTCATAACATGTGTTGGCTCAGAACTCACATGCAGATGCAATTCAAAACATACATTAAACAAAACAGCTAATTAAGAATCATGCTTGCGTGCTTTCTCAGCAGAAATGATTTGCATGCGACGACTCTGCCAGAGAAATATTTAATAAGTTTAGATCTTGTTGATGGCTACTAACCGTGACGTAAGGATCATGTCGCTTGTGCAAGCTATGGTTCCCCTCATCCTAAATCACCCAGTAATAAAATTATACGCATAAACATAAATTATATAAAGAGTAACAAGTCACAACAGATCTTTGATTCTGGGATAAAAATTCTTTTCGTTTATAAAAAAAACAAAATCACAAGCTAGCATTACTATGATGTAATCCTCTAAAATAAAATTAGTGATACATTTCTTCGCCGAAATATTATTAAAATCGCCGTGAGTGCTAAATGTATTTGAAATTCTGCAGATAAAATGCTCAAGCGAAAACATTTTTAAAGTCAACGTTCAACTGATAATACAAAGTGATCCAAATTACTGCTCGGAGAAGCAATGTAACTATTGTAGTATCTAGAAACTATAAGTACACGTCTGAGTGCTACTAATTTGAAATGTTACAAAAATTATCCGTAAACTATTTCGATTATTTTAAAAAGGTGTAAGACAAACAAAGGTAGCAGTAGTAATAGAATCTGAAATAAACAATCAAATTACCTGAATCAAAGCTGGTTGTATTATGGCATCTAGAAAGGCGCTTGAAAAACAGTCTGCGATTCCAGTGGCTACTCTATCAGGAGCAGCATGGGAAATATCATCAACAAACTTTAATTGCTGGACGAAAGGTCTCATTTGTTCAGAAGATCCATGCGCGTAGGTGGGTAATTGGGCGAAGCATGCACAGAGCCCACTGATGACCAGGTTCTGATAAAGGCATAATGATTGAAGCTCTTAGAAAGAAATGACATGATATGATTATTCAATTGACAATATCCATAAGGAACGAAACTAACATCAATAATTTGAAGATTTCTCACCGTATAACCAATGCCACTTTCTTGAGACAAGCTCCGCTCGAGAGCAGGGTATCGGGACGCTAATTTAATAAGAAGTATGAAAGAGTACTTTGCCGTTTCACCAAGGGTCAGTTCATTACCAAGGCTATACTCTAACAAAAGACTAGCAAGAGAACAAGCACCGTCCCAAGGAATTGCACCCAAATCACTGTTACTCCTGAGATAACCTAATATTTCACCATCACGTGACGCTAATTCACAAAGGGCATGAAGCATCATCACAAGACGTTCGTCATCTTCCCGACTTAACTGCAACCCTAATAAAACATTATGTTAATTAGTTAAGTAAGTACTCTGAAAATAAAATTATGCTGCGCTTGTGCCTCTGAGTAATATCCAAGTTTGGCAGCACCCACACACAAACATCATTGCTCCCCTGATGGCGTACCTTTATTTTTTAGATCATGCAGCCAATTTAATACTCGATCACTGCATTGATTTTGAATCCAAAAACTTTTACACGAATGTTCCGGAGCTTCATCCCTAGCCACTCGAAGTAGGGCGATCATTTGAGTTAAATTGGAAATCACGGCTAATGCCGCTTCCGAATATAAGGACTCCTAAAATATGCATACATACCACAGTTAAACTCCTACCATGACCAATCAACCCCCATCATGATTAAATACTAAATATCAAATAAATATTATACAACTGCAATGAATAAATAAAAATCAATGTACATATTTTTTATCATAAAAAATTGTATATCCCTGTTATGTTCCAAAACTCATTCCCTCACCTCCGTAGTCTGTATTTTATCCAGAGCTTGCATCCAATGATTTTTGAAAGAACTAAAGGTAGCTTCCGGCTCCATTTTCTTCCTCTCAATCACAAGTTTATTTCGTAACCAGCTCGACATTTTTTTAATGATTTATTGACTTGTGAAGTTCCCCAATTATTTTCCGTCTCCAAAAGAAAATTATTTCCCGATTGCCAAATGAATTTGCTCATTAGAAAATTACTAGCACGTGTACTTTAGGAACATCGTTTTAAAATTCTTCATTCGCACTACGTTATAATTAGCCAATACGTTCTTGTCACTCGGCTCCTTCACCGCTACTGGAAAAAAAAGAATCCAAAATATCATAAAAATCTAATTACAAAATTCCGATCCCAATAACTTTCCATTATTTATGATATCAAGATTATAGCCAACTGTAAAAATATCATTAGCACTTAAATAATTTACAGCTTTCTTCACAGATAATAATAACTTACACATTTACAGCACAAGGTGTTCACAGGGAGTGAGGATTTACCCATAAATCCAATTTAACGATAAAGGCTGACGTATAAAAATAGACTTAATATAAATATGTCAATTGGGAAGGAAATTCCGAAGAAAATAACCTATTTACAAATCGTAGTAAAAATTCAATTAAATGTTCTTGTCTGGGATGTCCCTATTGAGATTTGCCAATATACCATTTCTTCCTTCACAAAAAAATCCTTGAAAGTTGAACAGCATTTTTTATAATTTTTTAAAATTCCTCTCTCTTTCAATAAATAGTCCGAAGTTCGAATGCTGATCCCACGAAGTCTTTCTACTGGCAGAACTGATAAAAGTCACCAGATTTTTGTAGAGGGAGTTTTAAAGCAATTTATTTTTACTTCAGCTCTGTCATACAATACACTGTAAATACATACCTGTGATAAAGCACAACAGACTTACAGTGTGAACCAGCCTTCAACTTTTAACAGGTGATATTGCTAATTACTAGAAATACCTTAGCCCCGTAATAGTACGGGCAAAATATGAGGACCGCATTCCGCCCATTGAAACTATGAATTACTGACAATCTGTCAATGAGTAGTTTTATTCTGACGGGTCAATTAAGTGTTTACTCGTTTTTAATCCTCTGTATCTTCTAATTTTTATCTACTGATTTGTTATCTCCTTGTAAAAATCAGTTTTAGCATTACTAAAGACCAGATTTACCGAATAGCCCTTACATGGTGGTTTTGCATGTCTCTTCCTTTTGCAGGTTGTCATTACGCTCTGGTTTGTAGTCTCTTGTCAGATTGTTAAAACTGTTAAAATTGTTAAAGTTGTTAAAGTTTTAGTCTGTTGTCAGATTAAAAAACGTGTTTCAGGACAAAGTACAGTTCAAATACTGCTTTCCTTATTTTCCTTGTTCCGAGTTCCCCCTGTACAACATAACCTATAAGTTTAGAAATCTCTGACCCGTATGAGCTATCCCCTCAGACTTAACTAGGCCCAGTAGATCTTCAAAAACAGCATTTGGTTCTTTTAATGGCTTAAACACAAGCAGGGATTCTTATAGATAGGGTGTATCATTTATGTGAATGCCAATTGACAATGGTCTGGTTTGACCCAGCTTTTATGAAACTAATGTGGTCAATTGATTAGGCTAGACCAAAGACCATGGTCCGAAATCAAATTACCAATGAGTTTAATTAAATAATCATGTTTATTCTCTTTTTTTTTCAACAAAAATGACATTCTCAATATGTTCCACATTTTGTTAAATTTGTATTTTCCATACTTTTACGATCTGGGTCCTGTGGTCTGGGCTGGTCCCTATATTGGACTACTACCACTAAAATATACGGGGTTATGCACAAAATCTCATCGTTAATTCCTTTAACATCAACTCTGGTCATAATTCTTTCGGGAACAACCCCCTAGGACCTTCAGCCTAAACCAGACTAATTATGGGCCAATTTTAAACAGTCCAAACCAGAAGACTGGCATTATTAATCATAACAATTTTTCTTGTGGAAAAATAATAAAACCTACGATGGCTAATAGCGGATTTTGAGGCCTAAAGGTGTGGTTCTGTTCACAGGAAAAACTTATATACATTTCAACAAATATTCTTTAACAGTTAACGCTACTCCTCTACTGGAGAGCCTTTATTTACCCATGTTCAATAATAAATTGAACAATAATTTTATTATTGTCTATATATTTTATTGAAATAAATAATGCTACATCGGGGCAATGTGCCTACATGTTAATTGCAATACACCTTCCGTGTTCGAACTGAGACTTAACAATTGGGCTCTGGTGAGTACTGGGCTGTTATATGTATAACAACAGGCCACCTATTACATAGGCCACAGCCACAGAGTGAGTAATAACGGCATAGATGTGACTAAAAGTGAACTATCAACTTTTTTTTTTCGAGGACGTCCCAACTTTTACTGCACACTCACAAAAATCAGACACACACTGGTTATTCAAGGGGATTAGATTGCGAATAAGTACATTCCATAGTATTTCCTTTGTGATCAGTCCCTCAATATACGTCAAAGAAAGGAAACATGTTTGTGTTATTGTGTTCCTTATCTCCGTTGTTTAAGGTTGAACTTGGGTTAAGTAACTTGGAGACGTGCTAAAAAATCTTGTGACTACTGACTACTACAAGAGTCCAGGATATACTTCCATATGTACGTATTAAGTGTGAATTGTGAATGCAAAACTGCATACGAAAGTTCGAGGAGGAATTGCGCGATGAACTCCACTCAATAATATCCCATAACATTCATCTCTCCTCCTGTGGCTAACAACATTTCTACGAAATACCAAAGTGAGAAATCTCATTTCACGGTACACATTAGTTTGATCCGGACGTGATTCAATCTGTGATGGTAATATCTTCCACAGATTATTTATTAAGTGCTAATAATTGTTCTACACTGATAATCCTGTAATCTTCAGCCTCGAATTTGACAAGAGTCTCAAGAGTGTGTGTGTCTTTCCACAACTATCAGGTCATTGTACGGACTAACAATAAGAAGGTGACATTTACTCAATACTTGAGGTCACGATAATTCCCTGAGTCCGTGAGTCATGTCACAGGGGACGAGATCTCTCACATCCTTGTTTATTGAGTACTAACGGTGAGTGGAACGATATATTTAAAAGGATTATCTATTAATAGTCTACTGTCTGCTTAAATGGTGATATAAGATTTGGAAGGATTTAATAGACATAATAAATTTAATAATTTAGACATATAGGATTGTTTAATATTCTACCCAGTTTAAATACCAATTGCTGTAGAAATTAATTAATGTGTACGGAGTTATCTAGCTTTTGGATTCTATGATATCGAAGTTGGTTTTAAAGACATGGATAATTGTGTGAATGTATGGATATTGGATATGTATGGATGTATGGAATGTAAATGATTTTGTGTCTCTGTACTCAGATGGGTCTTTTAGTGGAGAATATGGTTAATACGGTCAACGGTACATTATTATTCGGAAAAAGGCCCTAGGTCATGGTTGCGTTTCCCTGATAAGTATATATGGTAGTGTCCTGGGGGCTCTGTATGTGTATACAAAAACATAACGGAATTTATTAATAAATTTAGTATGAGCAACAGTCAGTGTGTGTGTGGGTGGGAGGGATACTGACTGACACAGCTGTGCTTTTAGTATTGTGCACTGGCACCAAAAGGAAAGGAAGCTGTGTAAATATTTGGGCTATGACTGACTCAAAATTTCGCTTGTGTTATCAGTAACAGCTGATTTGGAAAGGTAATAATTATTACAGTATTTTGACTTACCGGATGTTAGTTATTTTTTACAAGCCAATTGGTTGATATTTTGTTGGGTAAAGTATAATAATTATTATAGAGTTAAAATTATAAATGTATTTTTCTGAGTGTATTTGATTATTAGATGTATTCCTTCCACCCCGGGGTAAAGGCAGACGAATTTGTAAAAAAAAATAAGAGTAGATAATTTTCGAAGATGGTTTGATCACCTGTACACGTGCATCTCGTAAATTGGTGACTGCAGATTGACAGTATAAATATGGGTCTATTTAGGATTTGCAATTATTTGGAACATGTCTCAAGACTAGCACGTAAAGTCGGCTTGCTATGCGTGAAGTCAGATCATCAATGCGTGAAATAGAATTTTGTACAGTTGGTCTTGAATTTAATGTTGAAAGTGATGACTTGATTGTGTGTGTGCATATCGGGTTAGGAATTAAAGGTTACAATGTTACAAATAAATCCTGTAACTCTCTGTTTGTGCAATGCTTGGTTACAGATTAAATTGAGCCAGTATGTTATATACATATAGTATTAAAAGTGAATGGAGTGCAATTACGCTACTGCGCTTCACAGTTGGTAGGTCTAGCGTGTATGCACTCTTTATCTGTATAGGCTTGAATGTAAAAAAAAAATATTCTGTACAGACTCTGAGCTTCAAGTAAAAGTTGGTGTGGGCATTTAATTCCATTAAAAATATGTCTGAAACCCTATGTGTAAGTATAGACACAGGAAGTTGAAGTTATTTCATGTTCAAGATATTTACACGTGAGAGTTATAACATTTATGGGTGCTGCATTTACGAGCTTCCCTTAGGGGAAGTAAACTCCCTTGTGGAGACTCTACTATGTAATGGTTAGTATTTAATGACTCAGTATATACTCTATATACTTGTGTGCAGTTTTATTATTATTCTGATTTGCTATACTACTTGAAGACAGATATCCTTCTGTTATAGGAGCGGTTCAAAAGTAAATGTATATTTAGAGTGATCAACTTTTTAACCCCGTCCGCATCCTTATTGCTTACCATTGCCACCTGCCTTACCCTTAACAATTGAAGATATGTACCAAGACCATGTATGCATAAGCCTTTTTGGCCTTTAGTTGCTATTTGCTTTTTTACTTTCAGATCAAGCTGAGTGAATCAAGTTGGATACAGTGTAGGGTTACGGAGAGATAACAAACACTAGTCACACGCACGGTAGCGAAGGGGTATACTTCTACTGCATCTTGTATCCTGTACTTATACATTACCCTCCCCTTTTCCTCTTTTATTTTCTAAGGAATGATATTTTAATTAGCTTTAGTGCTTCAGAGCTGCACGGCCTTCTCAAGACTCTTATATTGCCATCAGGCTTGAACAGGCAGTATAATGTGTGGATTATTTCCAGTATAGTTCTTCTTCGCTAACCACAACTCATCATCCTTACTCACCTTGTCAATTATCTCTTAAACGTCGTTAGCGTTGGAACACTCATTAATTCAGATGACAGGCAAAAGATTTTGTACGGGAAAGAGTTGATTCCGTCATAAAGTAGTGCCGTCGTAATTCGTAATTGCCGTAACGATAGTGGACTGTGTGGGCTGAGAAAAAAAAGCACGAAGCACGCCATGTGAAAGTGTGATTGTTACGAATTTGTGACTTACAAAATCAGAGACGTAAGCTAGAGATTGTACTGGTTACCTAGCAGTTATTAAGCTTCACAAATAATAATTACATGCATGCATATACTGCATACCTTGCAGTTTATGTAAGAAATTATCAGGTATGTAACCGACTTAGTGTCATTCTTATGGATTTATCGATTTCACTTATGTTATCTCTCGTCTTTTAATAGTCAGTCTTGATGGTACTTAATAAGTTCTTACATTTCTAGTATTGCTAATCCTGCTCTCACTGTGTGACTCTAGCCGACTGTGGAGTGAGAGGAAGGAACAGCTCCGGGCAAAGTGGAGTTGTTATTACTTTAGAAATAGTATTGAATCATAAAATAAATGACTAGTACGTTATTGAAAGTACACCAAACCTCAGGATCGTCTATTGTTCCTACAGAAAATATTCCAACTTCCTTCTCTGTTCCGTCGAGTAAACAAGTTGTAAATTAGGGAATTTAACGTCCTTTTTAATGGTAAATATTATTTATTTTACTGCTGTCAGAATTAACAATATGCAATAATTAATTTTATGCTTTTAATGGGCAATCTGTGAGCAGTTCAATATAAAATTACTGTGCTCTATTTGCATATTATAGTCAACTTTCTGGCAAGCTCCTCTATATTCGTGCGTTACTGTTACTTACAATAGTCATTATCATTGTATTACGTATATACCAAAAACTAAATAACTGACTAAGGGAATCGTGTAATTAAAGCTCTATTGTGCAATTTGTGAAAAATAGTACGTAATTTAATGTGAGCCAACTGTGAATTCGTTAAGAATTCAGAAAAAAGGGAGCGGAACCTAATTTCTCGTAAATGCGAGATTGTGGAATTATTTTGGTACTTCCGTAAGCTACGCATGCTTGCTTGAGCTGATCAAATTAAAATTCTAAGCAAATTTCCTGCTCGGCAATATTGTGAAGTAAAAAATGTCTGGTACGCTTATAGTACTATTACTAACAGTTATTTTGTTTAGCTCATAGAGGATTCTCTTGGTGAGGGTTGTATCAATTATCATTGTGGAAGTTCTGTCGAAATCACATACTTGCGTAATTTTACACCAACCCTTTCAGTCAGTGCTGTTGCTATCTTCTATACTCAACGTTTGGGAAATTTAATGAAGGACTTCAATTTAATAAACCTTAAAATTTTAAAAATCAAAATAAGTGAAACCTCCAATAGGAAATTTAAAATCTTTTATCTTAATAAAGATAATGTCCAGAAAGTGCACTTTTGAACAGTTGTGCTGTATGTACATTGGTATGAAGTAACCTACTTTAGATCTTGTCATCTTGTGTATGGTTTCCTTGACTGTTCAAGGAGAGGATTTTAAGGAGGTTTACATTGAAGTATGTGTAGTGTTTTCACATCTCAACTTCAACTTAGCTATTAAACCAGACGAGCTTGCCAGGATGACGCATAATAGCGAGCGGATTTCACACTCTGGACTGTCTGTACTGACTCAAATGTGTACATGTCTGTGTCACATGCAATTTTCTACACAAAATCAAGGAACAAAAAATATAAACAGAGTAGACATGGCACTGCACATGCATACTTAATTATTACTTACCAAGAGTTGTATGTGTCCAAACAGAAGTCCCTTTGTCACCAATCCAAGACAAAATTAGTGTTTTCTTTATAAGGAACAGTTTAGGTCGTGAGGTCATACAGATCTGAAGAAGTCTGTAAGTGCCAATCTTTGGGAGCACTTATTATGAACTAGTTTTTGGTTTGCAAAATGTAACCTTCGACTGTGCTTACTGTGAAGGTGTATCAGAAGCACCCACAACGAGGGCTGTAATTTTGCTGTAGATAGAGATAGAGTACACAGTGTACATATGTACAATGTATGAAACAAATAAAAAATTGTCGGCCTTTACAAGATGCTAAAAGAGTGTTGAATTTCAATGTTACTGTATCTCAGTATACTAAGGCACAATGGCACACTGCAGTCAATTTAAATATTGAACAGACGTCTATATCATGTATCGATACTGGCCTTTGGTCAGAAGTGTTTGATTTGAAAGCTGCGAAAATAGCAGAATTAACTTTCAAGAAAATAACAGACACACTCTACGCGAAATTTTATGATTGCATTTTTTTTGAGTGTGTGAGATACTGAGAATAGCAATCGCTGCCTGACAATATTATCAAAATGGTTTGCCGTGGGGAAGTATCTGAGAAACTGTCAGAGTAATTGTGAGGTGGGGTGAGACCTGCAGAGAGGAAACTAATCTTTATTATAAGATTCGAACACACAAATCCCAACCACAGCGTTCCATGACTGAATTGTACACAGGTATCAATGATTCGTTAGAGTTGGGCAGTAGACTTCCTACGTGCACTTTAGTAGTTTGAAGTATAGAACAGTTGGGTTGTGTAACTGAATTTAATTTCGTAGGCCGGAGGTGGTTCGTGTTCTCACATTTAATTTAGCATCTTGCAAATATTATCTTGACTTTGAAAACACTCAGCCATACTGAAGGGAAATCGTTGTAATTGCAGAGTCTCTAATTGTATGTATTAAAGGGAGTTTTGAACACAGGCTTGACTCCAGATGCTAACTTGGCACTAGAAAGAATCTGTACTGTTAGCAAGTAGGGACTAAGTAATCCCTGCCTGTATAATGTTTTAAATCAGGAAACTGTAAGCTACTTTAGCTCCTTGTAATCTAATTTTAATTCCGTACGTTCCGGTTGTATTCACGGGGACTGAATAAATTGACTTGTGACGGAAAAGTATACGATATTATTGGGAAAGTTACGTAGTGACAATATTAAAGGAACTGTGTATTGTGAGAGATAAATTCTTGATCTTGTATTTTGCGGTAATCTTTAGAAGGGAGTAGGGTCTTTATAATTAAATTACTGTGGTTTCTGTATTGCAACTCTGCTTGCTTGACTTTCTCGTGTTGTGTAGACCTAACTGAGATGCATTGTGTTGAATGTAATAATTAATTTATCATTTTAGCCATACTAATTTGCATTTAGTGTATTTCGTTTCGTTGGACACAAAAGGCTATACCTATGCTTTTTTTTATCAGCCTGTGGTTTATTCACAAAGTGATAATAAATGTTCGTGTAAGAATCGAAATGTAATTGTTAGCATTCCTCTGAAGGAAAAACCCTCGCATTTTTCATGTTGTTTGAATGTATCCACAGGCAAATTCACGCATAAATTGTATACATAAAAGTTTAAAGTGAGCCTGAAGTTAAGTAAGTATATATAAGAGATTTAATCTTATCAGGGCAGGGTTGTGGTTCATTCAGTATCTCATGTCTCGTGAAATCATTGTAATGCTAATCTGTTTGGGAAGGTTGAACATATTTTCAATAATTATAGTATTTTAGCATTTACATTTTTGAATACTTATCTACTGCATAGCATTTAGTGTGTATACTTACTGTATACTAAGTAAGTAGATCTCGAAACAAGTGCTTGCAATTATTAGTGATGTTTAGCGATTTTATCAATATCAAGGCATTTTAGCTACTGCATCTGGCAATCATTGCCTGTTTATTTGTTCTTATTATTTTCATACCTGCAACAAGTTTATGAAAAAATGTTTAGAAAAACATTTCTAGGATATATACTTTCTTATAATTAGTTTGTAAGTCATCGTAATTGGTATAATTACAGGAATAAAATTTGATGTGCTTTTGTATGTTCGTATTTTTTACAGATTGACTGTCCTGCACGTGAGGGCTGGATAAGAAAAGTTGTAGTTGGAAATTTCAAGTCGTTGGATTGTACTGTGAACTAGCCATTCTTGCTTGAGCAAGAAATAATAACAACGATTTCTGGTGAATTCGTTTGACAGCTAATTACGGTGTTAGCCCTGCGTTGGTAAATCTTTAGTGGTTTAAAAGTCAATTTTACCTAAGGAAAAAATGGGAGGAAAAATGTGTCACTGGTTGGCAACTGCCTCAACTGTTTTAGGCATTTATTTCGGAATTACCATTTTCTTCCTCTTCACGTTTTACTACCACAATAACCACGCAGGAACCTGGGGACTTTTTTCGGGTAAAAGCAATTTTAATGACTTTAGTCTCCGGTTATTAAATATCTTGAATTGATCAACAAAGACAGAACGAATAATTATACTGACAGACTAAATTAAAAATCAACCAGAACTGAACAAACCGTGACAAAATTGATTAATTTGTTTCCTTTCTTTTGTGAATTTACTGTAGCTGTCTTCGCTAGTATCTGCCTCCATCTGAGGTTACTCCGGGGAAATAATCGCCTTGGTGGGTGGTATACAATTGGTCAGCTGAATTCGTTGGCTGCCTTTGGTTTTATCTGTTTTTGTATTGCCCTGGGATTCACTAGTTGGTACATCATCTACGCTGCTTATCATAATATACGTAAGTACTTTCAAACCCTAATAATTGTCTTCGGTAACTGAAGAATGAAACGATGCGACATTTTGTTGACTTTGAATTTGATTCTAATGTATTTCAAAGTTAATAAGTAAATTTTTTCAGGGAAATAAACATGTTGAAATGATGAATTCATCCAATTTTGTTTTCAGCAATGCTCCCGGTCACTAGCAGTTTCTACTTGGCAGCAGTGTGGGCTGGAATGACGGCTAAGTGGAGCTTCTGCTGTTTCATTCTGAGTTATCAATATTCCCGGTTCTTGAGGTACTCAACTCCATTCCTAGTTATTCAAGAGGAAACTTCAGAAACAGCATAGATGTTGTCGTGTCGTCCATTGCATACATGATGTAATTATTACACAGTTTACAAAAATGCAGAAACTAGATTGGGGCATTCGTAATTTTAAAATATTGACCTAGGTAAAAATAAGCATCTGAAATTGGAAACTTTTACAAAACGATCCAGTAATGATGTTAATTTATGTGTAGTAAGTGTTAGATAGCCGCATTTTCATGAATAGTGCCACTATTCATACTTTCGTATTCGAAGGCATACTTATATAGCCGCAGTAATTGTGCAAATATTTTTGTAACGATTCTACGGAATATCTAGCTGTGTGTTTTTGTGATATTCAAAGACTATGGGGCGTTTTGTTCCTGTTCATCGTTCACAATTGTATGATTGCCTCAAGTTTTACATCGAAACAGCCTAGCAGATTCCAGCGACGTTTAAATGCTAGGTATTTTATAAAGAACGATAATGTAATAAGAATGTGTGTATTAGTGTCGAAGTGTATCTTGTTATAAATTACTAGCTTTCGTTTGTTTTAACGTAGGGTAGGAAGATTTGTATGTATTATTGTTGAATAATTCGATAATTTATTTTATTCTGTGTATGACTAGCTTATTAATTTGTGTATATGTAATTATGGTACGTATTTGTGTATTTTATTAAATTGTACGTACTTTAAGAACGGTTGATTAGAATGACTAGTGTTTACTACTCACCTCGTGTAAATTACGAATGGTTGGAAGTATTGGGCACCGGCTTAATAGGCCACAGAATAAGAAAGCAGCGCCGTGCACCCAGCAATTTATTAAATTAAATTATCGCACTAGATTAAATCTGATTATTCTTATTGTGGCAATTTGAGACTAAAAAATTAGTGGTTTATCACAAATGTATTTTTGCAGTTGTATGTTTTTGATGTTTTAAAGTAATAAAATTTTGTTCAGTTTAGTTTGTGCTAGCCATAAGGTTTGGAAGAAGGTACTCAAATTTACTGTTATACTTGGGATAAATGTTTTTCATATTTTTACAATGATTTGCTAATGTAATAATAATATTAAGGCATTACTACTAATAATTGAGATCCTTATTAACCCATTTTATTGGGAATGAGATTAATTATTATGTTAGCTAAGAAAAGTATTTGTGAAAAGTAGGTCAGTGTATGCAAATTGAAGTAAGATTTCTTCTTTACAGTGCACATAAATACACCCACGAATGCACGAAAGGATGGTCAAATAAAAATACATGCTTGAAATATTACCACGTTTAGAACATGCATTTCGCGACATTTCGTACCGCATCCGTGGAAACATCTTAATTTTTAACACCATATATCTATAACGTGAGCTTGTACTTCTGTATCGGCAGATAACAAATGACGATAACATTTCAGAAGTCCTGTGGTTACATGAGGTCGAGGTATACTTTGTCTGTATGGTGATTGGAAAATGAAAGTTATTAGGTACGAGATCATTTAAAATTGAATTTCGTATTCCATAGTTTTTCCTTTCGACTTCAAAATGATTCTAGCCTTTTACTGTCCATTTTGATTTTTATATATGCTTTGAAACTATAACTATTACGACTACGAATGAAACTGCAGCATGCAAACTTAAACAAAAATCTCCACTAACACATGGTCAATTTTATTTCTCGTCAATATATTCGTTATTGCTACTTAACAGGTAGTCGTACCAATAAGGATGGTGTTAGTTTGTTATAGTTAATTTTTTATGCCATAATTTGGCAGCTTTTATCTTTACAAATTTACATTACCAGCGTTAGGTAACGAAATCAAGGAACTTTGTTGTCGTTACTTTAATCTTAATCCTTGCATCTACGGTTTGCATTCAGCGATAAATAACATAACTATAACTACTGTTCTTACCGTATAGATTATTCCTAGTGTTTAATCATTCAAAAGCAATAACACAAGTTGCTAAGCTTTATTACAAAAAAGTTGCTTTATCTACTATTTCTATCATTGTAGAAATGGAACTCAACTACACCTCTGAGATCTATAAACTGCATGGGAAGTAGAAAAATATACTAAAATGCATCACACAAATCAGAACACTAAAAAGCTAAGGTATTTTACGTAATAGGTAATTGGATAACCTTGTTTAAATTTAATTCACCCACGCAGGTCATAAAAATACACCCGATAAAAACAATTACATTACAGCCCCACCTGATTAACGCAAAACTGAAAAGCACCCAATACGGCTTTAAGTACGAGATACCCAGAATTTGTCATTAAGATTCATGTAATTATTTTGACCAGAATTTGGACACTTGCAATGTTTAAAATCACGTGATACGAGTTAAAATCTCAAGCATAAACACTATTGCACAAAATCCTGAATATTATTATCTATATAATTAAATACTCATGTGTTAGTTCCATAGATTATATAGGGAAAATGACAAACTAATACTATTGGCTAGAGGGATCTGAGTAGAAATGACCGGAAGAGCAGTGAAAAGGATAGTCCATTCGACCAGGACCATGTCTAGCTGCTAAACTTCTGTGATAAATAGATTTATGAACTTTGAGACTGTTTTTATTCTTGAAGTATTTGCCACAATGAGGACACAGTTCTCGCATATCTGAGTCCAGTAAATCTTGTTGAAATTGATGAAACGTAAACATGTGATTTTGTAAGGCAAACTTGGCTACTTCTGCATTGCAAATCGGGCAGCTCACATACTCCACCTGAATTTGATTGGCACCACAAAACTGCATCCTAGTAGGGACTTGAGACGGTGATCCTGCTACTAAATTCGGTCTACAACTCTGGAACGTTGGTATACTACGCAAATTAGGGAGCATCTTCCCGATCATTTCGAATCCTGAGATTTTCCTCTGAGGGTAGGTTCTCCCTGCTTTGGAAACTTGGGTCGATCCGATTATAACCACATCTTCTTCATCTTCAACGTCATTATCTTCATCATCAATTTTAACTGTTTCCAATATAACACCACTCATACCTTTCTTTTCGAAGGCATCGGTTTTCATTGTAGACTTGCTGTCAACAAGTAAGGACTGACTTGTATTCATCTCTGTTTGACTCCTTTCAGCAACTGCATAGAAAATCGTTATATTCCACCAATGGTTACACAATAAAATAATAAAGAATCAATATCAATAATCATTAATACTGTTAATGAGAAGATGACAAAGCAAGAGCATATATGTGTAGTTCAACCGTTTATACGCTATGTTAATTGATTTTAAAAAGTCAACAAAATATCAAAAAGCGTAAGGTTCACTTTGTGAAATGCTACAAAAACGCATAAAACTTCAAGCTTAACTTTTGGTTTGAACTAATTCATAGAAATAGTTGAATGAACCAAATAATATAGCCAAAGACACCTGCCATACACCACCAACCTGTTCAAAAATAATTTTATTTGTCTACAGAAACGTACTATAGAACCTAATAGTAATTATATGGTACATTAAAACAAAATCTTTCTGCGACGAAATATGACATTCAATAAAAGTCTACATAACATTTGTTCCACAAATTTCATTATACAACCAGATTCGTAAGCTTACAGATCTGTAAATTATTGCAGCTGCCTTCTGTACATTTCAGAATGATTCTTTTGCATATGTGATTGGAATGTGTTTGCATTACGGTACACAGTTCTGCAAACTGGACACTGAAATAAGGTTTTTCCATCATCGAGTAACATTTGCGTGTGCATCTGACTTATGTGCCTTGTAATGTTAGATTTGTAAAATAATCCACCACAGTATGGGCATACTCGGTATTTCTTTTGTTGTCCTCTCTTCGAGCAAGAACTATTACTACTACTACTAGCTGAAGCAGAGGTTTTTTTCGTTGCCATTTTCGATCTTCTTCCACGATTGACTGCAAATTTACAAATACAAAAAACTCTGACAAACAGTCAAAGACGTATAACCGATTTTATAAGAGGAAAGGGTGGTTCAGGATGCAAAATTCAGTTCTGACAATACATCTAACCATACTAGCATAAAATAATATATGAGAAAAAAAATTTGCAGCTAATTTAAAAGCATCATTGGAAGTTGAACACAGAGGATAAAGATTAAATGTATACAAGTAATTTAAATCGATGTCCTAGCGGAGCTGCAACACTTACGATACGTAGTTTCTTAAACAATAAATTATTCGCTAGAACGTATTTTGAGATTGGAGTCCCGCCTTAATGTCAAAAATATTTAAATTAAATATCCGTCAACACTGTTTTCATACACTGAAACCCAAACCAAGCTAATAAATTTAGCTTCGACATTTATATACTAACGCACGCATTTGCTTAGCAAATCGAAAAAATTGCTCTGACCAAGTCAATGTCCTATAATTTGTACAACTATTACTAAATTGAACATTAAAATCTAAGCTTCAATCCGGACTTGCAGAAAGGTTATATAATGTGTTTTCGTACATGTCACGTAACGCAACTAGTTAAACACACGATCACAATAAACTTTACTTCAAACTCATTTTCAAGAACAACGGGGTATGGGATGAACAAAAACTCTTCCTAATGATACCGATGGGGTGGTCTTCGGCAGTTTCTCGATTCCATGTTCCTGAAATCCATATGATCATTTCACTAAGGGTAAACATGTAGTAAGTTTCAAATCAAATGTAATCTATTTCAACGTATAAATCTGAATCTAGATTAATTTCAATATTTTAAATTAATTTAACTAAGTTTTATGGAAAACACTTACCGTTAGATGTGTCCTAATAGCTCGTAAATGAGCTTCGTTGCAATGAAGAATTTTTCCACACAGATTGCATGAAACCTTGTACTGTCGACGGAATTTCTTTGCATTTGGCTGATTCGATCTGTGTCCTATGTATGTTACATAATCCGCAACTTCCGTATTGATTTCAAACCCAATTTCTGGTACAGTTGGATAATTAAGTGTTGCTCTTATCTGGTTGCTCCCCGCGTCTTCAAGAATTGTAAAAGGATTCCAAGTTTCAATAACTGTTCCTTTTCCAAGTTACTTTTATGAGAGGACTATTTCGAAGGCACGGAGGCATACACATATCTTACAGCATACGCTTCCCGAATAAGATTTCATTATCTTTATAAAATTTATTTAGTTATTAACAGTTAAGGTAGTTATATTAACAATACAGCATCAGTACATCACACCAATTCGCATCAGGTCGATTCACCTCATGGTTTATAGGCTTTACTAACACAACTCTGGCAACTACAATACCTCTGTCAGTTCTAATAGTAATAATAGGTTATAATATTCTTGATAAGTGAAGTCCCACGAAACTAGTTCTGTTTCGTTGCACAAATGTATTATTACGTTGGATTTACTTTGAGCGCCATTACGATTCACACAGATCATAAGTGTGTTTGTGAAAATCCATTTCACGATTACCTATACTCAATGAATGTGCTTAAAGACAATCCACAACAAGTAAAAACGGCTTTTACATACATTCCACAACTTTTTCTCTTGTACAGTTTTGTGCTACAGTGTGACAGATCACATAAAACGCTTGCAGCACCCTAACGTGATTAATACAAAATTTAATCTCCAAAAAATCCAAAAACTAATATCCTTCCCATTAATTTTGAATACAGGCAAATCATGTGAAGTTCGTGATGCGATCCTAGAAAGATTTCCAGGGACAGTATGTTTTACCGTTATAAATCGTAATGTAACTCAAAATCTTCAGATTAACATTCTAAATCTTGGTTAGTAAATTCTATAAGTTACCTACGTGTAGTCAATTCCATAAGTGACCTCCGCGTAGTAACTTCCAATGTTCCCTCTCAATGTCAAGTTCACATGTTTCATCCTTACATTAAATTCATTTTTCTTTAAATGTAACCCCTTGCGTAGTCAATCGGTTCCACACATTACTAACACTTGCTGAAATATTTTTATCACTTCACTGGCACCAATCCAAGCTTGAGCTTAGCATGTTTGTCACCCTTGTGCCCTTCCATATCACGCGTTTCCTGGAACTTTTCCCCACAAATCGGGCACAGAATTGTTCTTGGGTGCGACAGATCGACATCACCGATGCAAGATAAATGCGATTGGAACACTCTTTCAGTTCGGTAATATTTTTTTACAAGAAGAGCAACGATAAAAATATTTATCATCGATTGGAAGCAAAGTGAGCATACAATAAACTGGATCCTTCAATTTGCTTATTCTCTGCAACTGCCGCTTAATATTTTTTTTACTGTTAGCAGCAGTAATATTAAGTTGGTCCGTACTCTCTGCCATGCTTACAGATTCAAGACTATTTGAAATGCTATACTAAAGCTACAATGCTAACTTTAAAGCAGTAAAACAAAATGTCTGAACAACTTCTGGAAGTCCAAGTGATTACCTCCCTCTGATTGGAAGCAATACGTCACATGCCACAAATTACACAGTACATACATACACGCTTAGGAGAACAAAATGTGAAAGTTACTACACGGAGTCTGGAATTAAAACAGGGAGGAAAAGTCCGGAATTAAAACAGGAAGGCCACGTATGGAATTAACTTGCACCATCCTTGCTCAAATCCAGTTTCTTCACTTCAAAATTTACAAGCTGTTGTATTACATCTTTTAAATGCGGACCTAAACCTCTACTCGTGGGTACATGGAAATCATAATCGTGATCGTCCTCGGAACGATAAAATGAAACCTACGTTTCAGTAATAGTTGAATGTTTTAGTGATTTCATAATTTTGTCCTTTAAAAAGTTTACAGATATGTATATATACTTTCCAACCTTCTGGCTATTTGAGTAATAACAGATAAACAGCAGCAGGGTACGTTTTTTCACATCTACAGGGACCTTTGTTGCATCGGTAAGTAAGTTTACGCCCTTCATATGTGAATTTATTTGAGACTCGACTCCAAAGATTTGCAGACTTCACGACACATTCAGTTTCTTCAAAAGACTCAAAAGTTTTCTCAAACATTCATATCTTCGTTTTTCCTCTTTTCTGTGCACTTCTAGCACTCAGTGGGTTCCTCATCGTCATCGATACTTCAGTCATTCCCGGAAGTCAGTTTAGATATAATAATACCTAATTGGTTCACTTCGTAATCACTTTCAGAGTAACAAAATTTTAGAACCGAGACATAAAATCTACCGATTACTTCCTAAGACAATGTTAGTACACAGAGTAATTTTAAATCAGTAACATAAAACCTCTGTTCTTTTGTCTATTTTTTATCTGATTCTCGTAGGGCTTTCAATAAATTGCCTATCGAGCTTGCATATTCTTGAACTTCACATTATTTGCCTGAAGTTTCAGCTCCCTAAACATGATTTCCCGTAGTAATATTCCCTTTAAATATCTCTTTATTGCAGAATAATTTACTATCCAAACAATACTAATCCTAACCTACAAAATACAAGTGACAAAAGTAAAATTGCAAACTAGATTACTATTACTAGACATACAATATAGAGATTAACTTAAACTTAGATGCAATTATCACAAGCTTGTTATCAAAAATAAAATACAGATAGTAGTTTTTTCAGTGAACTGAACGCATGCAATTACACTAGTAGTATTGGTGTGGCGGATGATTTTTTAAAACTTGAGCAGAAAGCATACATGAAAGAAAGCGATTATAATGCAGGTGGCAGAAAAGTTAAGACAAATGACATTGGTACATCGTTTTTGCAGGAATTACCAGAATCTATATACAGAACTGAATTTATAAATTTTATGAAATAGCACAAGTCTTTCTGTAATTACCGACGAGTATAACAACGTTCCAATGTTTTATCTGTACATAATAAATTTAATAAAAAGTGTCAACATACCTCTATTTGGCACCCGAGTTTGAGGAGCATCGTACAAAGAATCCGTAGTAGAGGAGGTTTGTGGTAACGACAGGCATGACGTTGGAAGAATATCTGTGCGTTTAAAAGTATATAGATTAAAAATTAAGACGATGATTAGTATTTATTAACGTACTTAATGGGGAAAATAGTTATCGTACCATGATGAGACACACTCTCGACATCTTCCAAAAGATCAGAAATCTGATTCATGTCTTGAACTAAATTACTAGCGTCATCTTTTTCTTCTACATCGATGACCTCAATACTCTCTGCTTTCAAAACGCCAAAATTAACTTCAGTCTCTTCAAGTTCTTCCGGATCTTGCTTTCCTTCGCTATATGATACATCATTATTATCTTGCAGTGGATCTAACTCCATTAAATTAGCAGCTGAACGGATCTGTATAATAGGCGTCTCAGAATCCAAGCAGTCATCCTGAGATTTCACTTGAGTAGACGCTCCAATGTGTGTTGATTTTGGATGTGAGATTTCACTGGAGTCATCACTTCTAAAACGCTTCGAACCCACTCTTATTGCTGGTAGCAGACCTTGAGGGGAGGGAGTATGAACAGGTGAGCTTTGACGCTTGGGGTTTTCAGCAACAGCTGAAGTAGAACCTCTACTAGTAGATGGTACATTTAACGAGTGGTCTTTCGGTGTCGACGATGATCCCGTTGGTTTCTCATCCTAAGCAATCAGAATCACAGAATTGATCTTAAACCCAGTATTTCAAATTCAAGACTAACCCTAAAAAGGTACCACCAAGCAAATACTAATCTGAATTACAAACTTAACCTAACATGCATGCTAATTAGATGAACAACCATAGAAAATCAGAAACTTACAGCACTATCCGAGCATGATGCCAGCCCTTCTATTTGTAACAACTCCCCAGTTTGCAAGAAACTGCTTAAATCCGATTGATTCACATTAACTTGACCAGCATAAACGAATTGGAGCACATTTTCAAGATCCGTGAACCGGACATTATTTAAAATTACAATAGTATTACTTTTCTCCGGACTATGAACCTGCAAACGAATAAAAATTGTTTCCTCCCTTGAATATTTATTTTCAAACACACATCAATAGATTTGCCTCTGCCACTCCCCACCCTCGCCAGAATTCCCCACCAAAAATCCAAATGTCATTCTTACCAGAAACAATTTCTTGAAATACGGACTACATAACGACAGCAACAGCTTATGCGCCCTAATGTAATTCCCCTCACAAGCTAACGTCACATCAGCCAGGTGCTCTTCTTGTAATAAATTACTAATCCCCTTGGTCAAGTGAATACCATAACCCTTCCACTTAAGCGAGAACAGGTCACAAGTGGCCGAGCTACTTTGACCCTCCATTGGTCACGTCCAGGATGAATTTCCCAAAAATAGTCGGCACTAATTCTTCAACGACTCCAACACACCGTCTAGAATCAATAATCAATCATAATCATTACAACATCTCTAATGCTACAAAATTCACTTCAAGTCTCCCACGATAATAAATTCCCAAGGGTCAGACTAAAACCGAGAATTGGGGACAAATACCAAGTACAGAGAACAAGCCGGCTAGAAGAACTATAAACCACCGAGACCAGAGAACTGGGGACCAGAACCAATAACAGAGAACCAAAATTAAATCTTCCTACGTCCCTCAAGGAAATACATTTATCATTGGAGACCTTCAGGTGTACGAGACTGCGGACAAGACGCCGAAGATAGTCATTACTTGTATGACATTTTTGGGTTCCATCCTATGACCCAACAAATTGTTGGGTCACAGGACCCTGTTGGGTCAACAAGGGCTCTGTCCATATAGCTGAAAGCAATCCTACCTCTCCCAAAACTCCTCGGCTTAGCAATTCTTCAATGACATCCCCAGTCAATTAACTTACTCTTTCGTAGGGAAATTTTCAAGTAAGAAATTCTTCCCCTGAAATAAGTCCGGCATAAAAACTCGTTATCCTTCAGTCGCCAATTTATCCACAAATTGTTGGGTCACAGAATGGAACCCAAACATGTCATACAAATAATGACTATCTTCGGTGTCTTGTCCGCAGTCTCGTACACCTGAAGGTCTCCAATGCTAAATATATTTCCTTGAGGGACGTATGAAGATTTAATCTTGATCCTCTGTTGTTAGTTCTTGTCCCCAGTTCTCTGTTCTCGGTAGTTCTTTTAGTTCTAGCCGGCTCGTTCCCTGTTCTCGGCTTTGACCTGACCCACAAATACTTCGCACAGTCACTCCATCAACTACCCATTACATGTAACTGAATTCCACAAAACAAAAACACAAAAACATTCTCCCTAAACTTCCTCAAAGAAAAAATCACCAAGCACATAGTTCATCAGCAAGCACATAATAAACCGTTCATTTATTTTCAATTATTTTAATTCCAAGGAACTACTTTACAATCACGAGCTCGGATTTTAAAATTGCACTTACGTAATTATTCTAATAAATGTAATTTGTAAGTCAAGACCCCCACTCTCACCCCAGCTTTATAATAAACACAAGTTTGATTCAAAGTTGACAGTTCAAATTCACTTATTTCTAAAGCGTTTCCTTTTCATTCTCAACTCAGTTAAAATTCCACTAATTTACAAGTGTTTTTATTTTGATTAAATTTGGATTATTCCAGAGACGTTTTAATTCCAACGTGCACAGAGCGTTAGTTGACAATCACTGCTCAATTACTCACTGACTATCTTTAAAAGCCACAACTCTGTACTGCAAAGTAGTGCAATGCAATAAAGTTGCAAGTTGCAATGCAAACGCAAAGTCGAAACTGCAAGATACGTATGTACGTATACAGCGAAGAAGGTATACGTGAGTACGTACGTACGTACTTGTACTACTAATAAAGTACATTTAAATACGTACAATTTCAAATAGGACCTTAGCTCTGTGTCAGGTGAAGGAATGAAGATGTTTTGAGGATGACGCGGGAAACTTGAAAGGACCTTCCATGCGGCTCGCATATGCCTTTGCGTCAGCCTCGCGCTATGGGAAGTGGGAACTGCAGCCTATCATTATACAGGCAACTCCACTCATAGCATATAATATACATACTATATGTATACTACGGTAAACATCCGCTATAACGTACCCTCTCATAAGAGCATGTTCTCTATAAGAGATGAACTATTGAACGTATTCCTACTCACTGGAACGTTGATTTCCCTCCTTGTAAGAGCTGACAATCGTTCGAAGGATCGAAAGTCAAAGGCTGCATATGAGAGGTCCCCTGCATAGAGAGGGTACACTGTACTACTGTGTATACTTATACAGTATAGGAATAGCATGCCTAATGCCTATATCTGGTCTCCGAGTTCTCCCTATAGAGAGGAAAGATTGAGAGTGCACTGCTGCTGAAACCCTGAGACTCTCCTTTCACCCGCCGCAGAAAGTTCGCCACGAGTAAAAGGCATTTCATCCCAGAAGCTAACCCATGATGTGAAATCCGAATTTGAGAGACAGTACGGAACATCCAGGCACCTGATGCCTGGCAAAATTCAATACGCTGGAAACTCCCCGGAAAAGAGCGGCCAATCAAGAGCCCGAAAAACTTTTACGCATGCAAGTACATACATGACCCGCCTGTAAAGCCCGGACTTGTTTCAAGCTCCTCAATGTAGTCAAGAGAAGTAGTAGTTGGGAAGGTTCCTTTGCCCGTGGAGGTCTACAACTCACTCTTTCACGGGAGATCCGGATCCAGGAGAGAGGAACAACTTGTACAAGTGGAAAGACCGTTGGAGAAGGGAATTCAGAAGCACGGCTACGTCGACCCAGAGCAGACGAAACCCTACGAGTCTCCAACTCTCTCACCTTTATAGTAATTCTCCAATCTAAATTCATACACCGGCACGACTCCACTCTGGCACGTTTATCTCATTGCCAATTTTGAAAGGATTAAAAATCTACAGGAAAAAAAAAACTATTTTCAAATCGACAAAAATAAATGAAATCCTGCCGTGGCGGACTTTTTTTGTAAGTACCATTTCATTTGGGGAAAGGGAAACTAGGGGGGATAGGGAGGGAGAAAGCAGCGTGACTTGGAATAGTTTTTTTTTTCTGAAGGGGAAGGGGGGAATATATTGGGGAGTACTAGAGACGGAAACCTCCATAAATACACAAGCAAGTGAATTTTTAATTCTGAGGATTTTCTTTGGATGCTGAGAGCTTGGTTTTTATTTTGCTCTGCTCAGTTCCTGTGTAGTGGACGGAGGTATACACATAGATACATAAAAGTAGGTGTGGGTAAGTCTATGGACGTGAGTACTGTTACTTACATACGTGCTGGAAAGTGTATTAGATTTCCCCAATTAAAGGAAGCAAATAAAAAGAAGATTAGGGAAAGTTGCTTTCCGCTTCTTATGGTTTCCGATCCCGGTATGTATATACATAGATACATATGTGCTCCTTGTCTCTACCTATGGGTTGTAATGGGATTGAGAATCTATACTTTCTCTGTGCTTGCTACTGCTACTGCTACTAGTAAACGTGTACCTGCTACTACTATGGTGTAGAACTTAGTAGACGTTTGTGTTCATCATCAATTACGACCACCTCAGGATTTATTTGTTGCGGGCTTTAATTTGACTCCCGGGTAAATAATAGGACTGGACACCTGCCCGTAGTCTCAGTAGTACTTCTAAGTACAATATCCCTTTCAAATCCCATTTCAGTGGTGGCACACCACAGTTTTATGTCCTTGTCGGACGCATTCCTCCTATTAAGTCAGACAACATTGGTATAATTTTTTGGGTCTGGGATTTAGTATAGGGGAACTTTCCAAAGTTATTTTCTAGTTTGAATCCCCCCATTGAGTGCATGCTTGTTGGAATCTCCCTGGGTTTGGGTATCTATATATATATGTATATATTTGGGCTGGGAATTACGTAAGTAAATGAACCATTAGTTGGAAGTAGTTATTTGATTTGCAATTCAAATGACTGGAATGGTTTAGCAAGATGAAGCCCATATTGGAGTTGCAATTATTTTCGATTTAGGATTTCCTCACTCTTTCCCTGTCTCCCTCCCTGTCGGTCTACTTCTCAAGTACGGGCTTTTGTTTTAAGGTTGACTTGAAGTTTTTCCCCTAGTTTTAATGGTATGTGTGGAGAGAGTGTCTTGTTTGGCAGTCTCTGAGGATAACGTTTTTTGATGGTATTACCTTTGGCAGTGATTCATCTGTAACCCTATTGACGTTGTTGAGTTTACCGAGTTCATCCTTTCAGTGCGCACTTAATAGAAAAACAGGGACAAGGAGGCTGGAGAATCTTCCTGGCAATTTTAACCAGGAGACAGATTCCATCAGGAGGAAACTGTAATCAGCATACTATTAAGTTGGAGAGTCAAAGTTAACATCAAAGTTTGAACATTCCAGTGACATTGCTCAAAGAAATAAAAAAAAGTTTTTTTTTTGTGAAAGAGAACCATCATCTCTGGGGTTTGTTCTGTAGAACAGTTTTTTTTTACTTTGGAATATAAAAAAGAAACGGATTTTTAAAAAGGCACAAAGTTTCTGTAACGAGTCCAGAAGAAAGGACAACATCAAAAGCAACCGCTGGAATCATGTTGGCCAGAAAAATAATTCTCAAACATCATTTTACTGGTCCACCGACACTTAATAATTTTGAGTTAGTTGAGGAAACACTGCCGGACAAATTACAGGATGGTGGTAAGTTGAAATTACAAACTTTTGTATCTTTGAACCCTTTTGGGTATCTCTGTGTATATGTATATGTATATGGAGATATGTGCGAGCGTGTGCAGATCCTTGAGGGCAAATACACAAATGGGTCCTATAAAAGTTGAGGAGCTTTCTGTCTCATACTCTCTCTCTCTCTCTCCCTCCCTCACTCTCTCTTTCTCTCTCTCTCTCCTTTCTCGACTTCCCTCTCGCACTTCTTCCCGAATACAATCCCCACACTTTGCAATTCTTATTCATCTTATGTATACTTGCATACTTAAAGGAGATGTAAGGAGCGATCAATACCTCATGGGACCATTTCTTCAATCTTCATTTTTTTCCTCTAACATTCTCAAAAAACATAATATCACTCATTCACAAGACGAGAAGTGTTTTACTTCCCACTCCCTGCAAAAAAACTCTCGAGAAACTTTCTCAGCCCACCGTATAAATATCCATGTGTGTACATACGGACATAATTCTCAATTTCTACGACTTTCACTATCTAACACTAACCACACATGCAGGTTAGATATATCTGTGTGTACCTATATACCTACATATTATTATATATATCCAAGTGTCTGCGTAGAAACACTATAAAAAAATTCAGCTTATCCAACAAAAACCCAGAGTGATAATTATGCCATGATGAGTACATCCATAATTTTAAATATCCAGCTTTCCTTTCCTTTCCTTTGACACAAGCAATACACAGTGTCTACTTAAAAAGTTTGACGTGGTTAAAAATGATTGGTCCTTATCTTTAATAACTACATTGTAACTCAATAATCGTCAGAAGTAATATTGATTGGAGTCAATTCTAAATACAATGCTCACATAGAATGCATATGCTTCAATCACGTGTGTGTATCGCAAATGTATCAAAAAAAAAAGATTTAAGTCCCATTGTGTGTAGATGATTCTTTTATGCGGTTCTTTGTGGAAAAAAGTTTAGTATTTCAAATCAAACTCAAAGGCAAGCTTGAAAAGGAAAGAGTAAGCCCATTCTCTTCAAAGCACATGCCATTATTAATAATCCTGGAAGAAAAAAGTGAAAGCAAAAGTGTTTGGTGTCTACTTATAAGATTACAAAAAATGGCACACAATTTGAGTGAGTCAATACTTCGATGGAAATAGGACCTTTCTATACATCGCTGTTCCTATACAATATTAGAAAAGAAAAATGCCTCAAGCCCTGATCTTTCAGGAGCAATGTGTAGATATATGTCTATAGATATGTGCTAACACTCCAACTCCTTACACACAGCTACTGCCTCTCCTTTGCTAAAGTAATTTCCGTCCTGATTTGATTTAACACTTTTTTGAAAGCAACAAGCCTGCCGCTAGCTATCGCTACCCCAGGAATGATTGTTCGTACAGTTAATATCGTTCGTCCAAATACTCTAGTACTAGAGAAAAAAGATGTAACTAAATAATTATATTAATCCTGGGAAATTACAGACGTTATTACACTTTGCCTAGGTTAGGGCTTGTGTCCTTGGGCGTGTTCATATGATAACAAAAAAATTTGACTTGTACCTGGACATAGTATAGTTTCGGCCCCTTTGGTGGGGACTCATATTTCCCTAGATACAAATAATTATCATACATGAGGACCTGGGTCTGAGTACTAATATGTGCACTTTAAAAGATCAAGGAAGAGTTAAAAGCTTGTGAACATGGATGAGGAGAAGAGTCCTAATTTTATTTCAAAAGCTGCTCATTTACTTTGAAGTAAAATATTTAAGAGCACTCTTTCCTTAATCACTTACACTCATTTCCTAAACGCTTCGCCTACACATCCACGGAAAAAACTATAGAATCCGAGCTACATATGTATAAGAGAAGCCGGAGTTTTTATGGCTCAAGTATCGCCAAGTGGGAGAACAATTTGCGACACTTATATAGAAACTAAATGGGATATTGTTCCATCTAATGTTGGTAGGTCGCCAGGAAATTTAATATCAGTAGTGAGGCTGGATCAGTATACATATGTAAGGATTACTATGTGTAGAAGATTTTGTTTTAAAATTTTAAGTTTCAATAATATTAAAAGTCTGTGAGATCCGCCGTATAAGTATTGCTATCCCCGAATTTTTGCTACACACACGACTGCCTCATTAATTTCACAGGGATAGAGACTCGTCCTGGATCCTGAATGAGAGGGACGACATTGCGTTTTGAAGTGTGCGTGCACATGTGACAGAACTCCAGGGAAAGCTGATACAAGCTGAAAAAAATGTGTACTAATAAGGAGTTTACACCAGCTTTATTTAGGAAGAGGCTCACAATCAGTGTATGCCTCTCTGAATTATAGATCCAATGGAGTTATAACGTTATAAGAGTCTTTCTGGAGAAATTTGCATTCAGAGGCTGTTGCCAGTTGTCAACCTATTTTGATTTTTCCATCTCCCATCCTCTACACCCTAGGTATCTGGAATAAAGAGTAGTATTGGTATTTCAGGATTTTCATTTCGAAAATTGTGAGTGCTATGAAGTAGACATGATAAAGAGTCTGAAAAGTAAACAAGGGGATTTAATGGAAAAAAAATTGTTTGTCTTATAGTTCATTCTTACGCTCCAGTGCAGCTGTCTCTGGGAATAAAGCCATTGAGTAAACCTTGTAATAATTTATAATTCTCATGCGGATAGATAATATAGGAAAACCCTTGTGCAGTATTCAACGCGATTAGTGTAATTGACGTCTGGAGAACAGAACTCTACTATTTTTTATTGCAAGGCAGACTAACAATTCTATATACAAGAACATATAGGTACATAGATATATAAGTTGTTCATACAAGAGCCGACACTATGTAGGACTTTCACGACGTCTCCACAACACCCGTGAATATAAAAACGACATTATTATTAAGATGATGTTGTAAACATCTAAACAATTACTCTAATTCGGCTATGAGTATTCGCATCGCAACTGCAGTCTTTCCTCCATGAATAAGTAATTAACAGTCACATTGAAAGTTGTGTTAATGGTGCATTAATTATGTGTAAACGTACACCAGAACAAGGATTAAATTTGTAGAGTTCCGTCCCTTACAAGCTCCATATGGGGTACTCTCCAGTAGATAGGAAACCTATCGTAAGACTGTATTTTTGTAGTGTAGCTCTCGGGTGAGAAATGATGCAGACGCTATTAGTACCCAAAAGACTTTTTGGGTCTTATTGTTTCTATAAAGATAAATTGTCAAAGATATTTTCACATTTGTAGGAGGTTCGTCTTGAATGACACCCTATACATATCCTGTGAGTACGTATCTACAATAAATTGATATCTAGATATGTATCTTGTATATGTATGTATGTGCACGCAAGCAGACGGAACTTCCAAGATTCCATCTTTTTATGTTGAGAGGTACACAGGTCGGTGGCGGCGGCTTGGGGAGATACTATCAGAAAGTTACATGTGAAAACTGAAGTGGATTTCAAGTTAGAAAAGTTGTCAAACCGGATGACTTAAATACTAATAAAGTTGTGCTGTCCCTGTAGAGAGAGTGAGAGAGAGAGAGAGAGGGAGAGAGACTAGGTAGACTACCACTCTACACTAGTATTTTCTAGTATGTGTGCAGATGAAAGCACCAGGGAAGACATGGAGCTGAGAGAGAGGAATCTATATTGATAGTTGAGTTTGAGGGAGCACTCTTACCCGTCCCTCCCATCATGCATGGTGTTAGTAACTTTTCTCAAGAAATAAAACTAAGTATTTGTAAACATTCCATTTTTATTATGCAGGGGAGTAGTAGTTGCTCCATACAAAATACATATTTATCACGGAAACGGCTTAAAAGATTTCCAGCATCTCCAAGGGGAGCTTCCTTTTCTGACATTAGTTTTTATATTTGCAAATTGTGCATACCTGAGTGAGCAGGTTGGCTCAACCCGGACTGAATTTCGTCCTGACTGCTATCTCAAGTGTGCACACGTAGATGCATATAGATATAAGTATGTAGAATAGGGGAGGTGGATGAACACACATAGGAGGGTAAGAAGACTGAGTCAGCAGGAGTGTGGGAGACAGAGAGAAACTTGAGATAGGGAAAAATATTATGGTAACATTTTTCAAGTAGATATAAACAAAGCGGTGGACAAATTCTGCATACAATACCTTCCTGGAGGAAATACAAAGAAAAGTTTATTTGCACAAAAAATTATCGTTTGTGACTGTCTACAGATACAATACTGTACACGTATGTACACTCATGTACATATATATCTACATGTGGGGAGTTTTACACATTTTCCTACAATGGCAAAACTGTTGCTTAGTGCATCGCATGGGTTCAAAACAGTCGAACCTGTACCTGAACCTGGACCCAAAGTTTGGGTACCTCAAAAGCGTGAACCTGTACCTGAAAATGTACCCATTTAACAGGTTCAAATTTTTCGATCCTGGACCTGACCCAATTGCGTTTTTGTAGCACCCGCACCTGAATAGTACCTGAACCCGAAAAAGTACCCAAAAGACGACCTGAACCCGGGTATTTTTGGACCGGACCTGAATATGTTTGGGTACTTGAGAATCCGAACTTTTTTTAAATTTTATCTTGTATTAAAAGTACAGTTGGGTATTTGTAGTACAAAATATATTTAAAATGGATAAGAATGAAAGTTCACTGGTTCCTGGGACACCCTGCCATTGCTTTTGCGATGGAAATCATTTTGGAAGCTTGAATTCTCCGGCCTTTAACTTTCAATCAATGAACCAAAACATTTCAGGTCTTTTGCGATCAGGTTCAGGTCTTTCATGTGTTGCACCTGGTCCTGACAGGTTAAATCAAAACGGGTTTTTCTCTGTACCTGGTCCTGAACCTGAACCTGTACCCAATTTCACGGGTATAAAATATTGTACCCAGAAAGGACCCAAAATTATTGGGTCCAAAATACATGAACCCATACTGAACCTGAACCTGGACCTGAACCCAAATACCCGGGTGCGACCTGAACCCATGCGATGCACTACTGTTGCTTTTCCCATCCTCAATGCTAGTATGTACATTTCTATCCAGTACGGCCCCACAATTACAGATAAAAGAATGTCAGGATTCGTGTGTGTGCCTTCTATTATTTAATAAAAAAGTTTTCTCATTTATTAAAATTTGTCATCTTATATTATTCTTCTTTGTTTCTTCTATTTGGCTTCTGCAACGGGTTCCGGCTCCAGAAATTCTTTTAAGAGCAGAATGTCATAGTGTGGATCCATATATGAGAGTTTATGGGAGTCGGATGAACGTGGGGGATACCATGGTGGGCTCTCAAATAGCGGAGTAAGTTTCTTTTTCTAATTCCATCATCATAATAACTTGTGTGTGTGTCAAACACTCGCAATTAGTGGAGACTCAATACAGCATTTTATGTCCCTTCCTTCCTATTAAGCGTCTCCCGTTTTATTTCTGCCACTAAATTACACTGATATTGAAGTAGTGGCTCGGAATCCTCATAGCCATACTTTTGTAGTCATTTTTATCTCACTCATGAAGACGCTTGGAAAGGCGGCTTGGAATTTTAATTATTATTGGAGCGTGAAATTAGATGAATTTCTAGCGCTCTTAACATTTGTAAGTATGTATGCCTAGAGCCGATCAATACTTCTAATTTTGCGTAAAAACCTTATTTTAGGCCGATTATACTTAATTATTATCGTTTTTACCTAGTAAAACAATTTGTTTCGAGTGATAAAAGACCAGTAGATGCTTCAGTGTTTTTATTTATTGCCCTGTCGGATTATTATTTTGTAGATCCTACTACTTAAGACCCAAATGGTGAGATTTTAAATTAGCGATGCGAATAATGAAAAATGCTAGAACATATTTTTAGACTAAAGTCTGCGGTTTTATGATATGATGTGTACTATTCTCAAGTTCCTTAAATTTGTGTGTTTCCCAGCTTGTGTTTTCCAAACAGGTCTTAAATTATTTGAGTTCAAGGATAGTTGATTTAAAAGAGATGATTTAAAAGAGGATGGGACTATTTGGCACGAGAAAGTAATTACTTTTCCCGACGCTATTCACTTAAATAAACTTAACTTGGAGAATAAGTCTCGAACAGGGGAGGAATCCCCAGGTTTAGTTAGGTACACATTGCTTATTTTATAAAAGCAACTTTCCCTACAAGGCAGAAAAATGATCCATCATGAGCTTCTAGATTTTTACAGAGACTTGTACATATGTAGATATATGTAAATTCCTTGTTTCTCACTTTTGCCTTCGAGAATATAGATAGTGGGCACAAGGGTGGGGTACAGTTCCAAAAAAGAAGAGCACTGCGGCTCACTGGAAGCTTCTTATTGACAAAGCTCTGCATACACGTTAAGTTAATTAGGGAGAATGTGTGAGCGGAAGTGAAAAACAAAGGCTTGTAATGAAAAGGGAAGATTAGTCCTGTGAACTGACATAGTACAGTATTAGCCTAGGTCGATTCACATTGTTATTTATGATTTAACTGGGTGTGTGTGTGTGTGTGTGTGTGTGTATGTGTCTGTTTCTGTCGACACACACACAACGTACATTTTATGTTTGTGTATCACCCAGAGTGCTGAAAAGCCGTCATCCCCGATTTCCGGAAGGATCTAAAGTAGTCGCTTATGTTGGCTGGAGAGATTTGACAATCTGCAGTCCCGACAAAATGAAAGCTGTGTTTTCAGGAGTTCTTCCATTGCCAGACTTAAAAGGATTACCCAACTCGTATGCTCTGGGTGCAGTTGGAATGACAGGGTAAGCAGTTTCTTGTGAGACTACTCTGTTTACTTGTGGTTGGTTTTATCTTCTTTCTTTTTCCTCTTCCTTTTCAATCATTCTGGGCGTTGTATCTACGCATTTAAGAGAATTTATATGAAAAGACTCAAGTGTGTACAATTATACCTATATGTATACAGAGTCTCCACAATAATTGAAACATTTAGGAGGAGTGACTTGTGCCACAATTTGTGATGTATGTACTCTTTATGCATTTATTTTGGAAAGTTCATTTAATGGTAGCTTTCACGGAGATTTTCTCGTAAACGCTCAAGGGTTTCGAAACCGTCCTAAATGTTGATTTTAGTGGGTTCTTAAAATCCCTTGGTTTACTTTATTTTCTTATATTGAGGGAAACATTTTTTCTCTCCATTAGACACACAAGCACATGTGCTTCCTCATACTGGGGTCCAGTATTTAGGGCAGGGCACAGAGAGGAGAGTGGGAACACTGAGAGCTGAACAAACTTCTACGCTCTCACTCTCTCTCTCTCTCTCTTTCTCTCTCAATACTTGCCCTTGCTTTCTCTCTCTCTCTCTTTCTCTCTCTCTCTCTCTCTTTCTCTCTCTCTCTCTCTCTCTTTCTCTCTCTCTCTCTCTGACAGTGTCCCTCTCTAAACCCTTTTCTTCCAGGAGCTCCCTCGCCAGTTACTACATGTACAAAGGTTGATAACTGAGAGAAGCCAGGTAATATCAGAGACGTGGATAAAAGCGAGTAGGAAGAGAGAAAGGGCCTTTGTTTTCTCTTTTTCTTTTACCTCTTTAATGGTTGGAAGTCACAAGTTTTTGTTGCCGCCAAGTTTTATCGATTCATTTGAGAGACAGTTTGTGGTGATGTGATTGGATGTTGATTCAACATTTATTCTCAATTGAACGTTATTTTCAGGCTCGCTGCCTACTTTGGTCTTCTCAAACTATGTCAACCCAAAGCGGGGGATACGGTAGTAGTCAGCACTGCAGGCGGGGCTGTGGGAAGCCTCGTGGGGCAAATTGCAAAAATCAAAGGTAATGCAGACTCTCCTCACAAATAAAAAAAAAACATATAACTGACTCCATTTATGGATACTACCCATAAGTTCCTGAGAACCCGAGAACTTGTCAACGAATTTAGGATACATATAGTAGAGTACCGTAGAGAAACTTCCCGGGGAAGGCCGCTAGGCCGTAGACTCGGGTATTTGTGTGTGTTTTTCCTCGTACGTATAGATATCCAACTCGGGCGATGAGAATCGGTAGAAGGGTTTATGGTGGGAAAAACACCAACATTTACTTCAATAGTTGATATCCCTCTGGAGACGCGTTTCAATTAACTTATGATTCCTCTTTCTTTTCTATTAATAATTTCGCATGAGTGATTTTATACGGGGCAAAAGTCTGTATCTATGTACCTCCAGATTCATAGATATCTAAGGAATGTGAGTATCGATGAACGCTATTAGCCCTTTGTTCAACTTTACAAGACAAGTTTTTCGCTTATTTTCACGTCTCTCTCTCTCTCTCTCTCTCTCTCTCTCTCTCTCTCTCTCTCTCTCTCCCCTTTATGTCCTTTTCTGGAACCAATTAGGGAGAGAACTTATTCGAAAATTAAGCTAAATTGGTTAAATTATAATTTTAATAAAAGCCCCTCTTCCATTCAAGCTTTTACAGCAAGAAAAGCTTTCTCGGTTGGGGGATTTCTGGGACTGTCCGAATTAACTTTATCTATTATCATCAGCTTGGAGTCAGCCAACTCATCTCCGTAGTTACCACATCCATCAATAATACATTGGTGGATGTGGGAAGGAGAGGTTCAGATCTGACTGAAAGGTATTTTGGAAGTCTGGAGCTGTATAGTAAGATAGAAGTAGATATTTAGTTGTATATTCTGTAAAGCTGATGTTATTGATGTGTGGTAATCCTTAAAGACTCAGGGAACAGAAGATCCTGTCAATGTAAACATCCGACAATACTAGAGCCCAAGTCGAGGGCTAGAGAGAGAGAGAGAGAGAGAGAGAGTCAACTGTATGCATAAATACAGGAACTAATGTATATGTAGATATATTTATCCGTATAAGTAGACTACAAGGCTCTCTCTACTCTAGCATACCTTCACTCATCCCATTCTTGACTAACTATTTGTGAATTGAAAATCTCCGTTTCCGTTCGATCAAACCTGCAGGTTGCAAAGTAGTGGGGTTTGCCGGAACCGATGAAAAAGTCAAGTGGATAAAGGAAGAATTAGGATTTGATTTTGCTTTCAACTACAAAGAAGTTCATTTGGATTCCATTCTCAAGAAGTTTGCCGTGGAGGGAGTGGATTGCTACTTTGATAATGTGAGTCATGTCGCTTGTTAGTGGTAGTTATTGCCAAAGTACTTGCTTGATGTAGACAACTTTTTTCTTCTAACGAGTTTAATGGTTTGTGATGCGCCGCTGAAAAATACTAAGAGGTACCCTTCCGTGTTTCGGCTTATGGGATGCTTACGTATAGGACGTATGTACATACATATATGAAGCCAAGTTAATGTTCAGCCTTCTGTGGAGTAATTTGTACTTTGTACCCATGTAAAGTGTAGGCATTTGTAACTAGGTGGGTACATATGTATGTACATGTCTTCAAGCCGCATGTCACCCACTCCATAGCTTGCATTCCGCTATCTGCTCGTTCACTCCCCGAGAACATCCTCCGAAACAAGTTTTTAACAGCATAATACAAGATTCACTGCTCTTGGTCACAGGGAAACGTACATACTACATAGACTCCCGCCTATAAATTTTACACATTAAAGTACGAAGCATGACGAAGAAATTTCTATCTTGATAATACCCAGATGCACATGACATCACCAGAGAGTGAAGTTACTTCTGAGATTTTTTTTTCTTGCATTTGTATAACTCGCAACTGATAACTAAAAGTTGGAGAAGTGGGCGGCGGCAGTTCTTCCATTGAAAAGGAAATCTGAAGGAAATTATTTGAAAATAAGATTTCTCTGACATTTAATTACGTCGAACATCGTTTTTCCGCTCAAAGAGCAAAATTCTCAGACTGTCTCTTACCTCTCTCCACGTCTCTTCCCAAATGCATGAACCATCCCTCTCCGATCCATTAATACGTTTCTCAAGCAAATGGCAAACGCGTAGAAAAATAGATTAGCTCCTGACTACAGAATATATCACCTCGTGTACCCACGACTTGTTCATACGTGTACAGTGAAAGGTAAGGACCTTAATCATGAGGTAATGCAATACAGCTACAGCTACTACACACTCTTCTCCTTGGCGCCGTTCATTCTCTTCAATTCCGTAGCTCTCTTCCCTATCTTCCCATTTACTCGAAAATTTGCTTAAGTTCCAAGTATCTACTCTGTCTGCAGACCTCCACCCTACTATTCCTCTTACCCGTTCTTACGTCCGGAGTTAATAAGATTTGTTTACCTTGTTGTCTCGTTAATAAGCCTTGTCTTCATTTTTTTCCCCCGGTGTAATTCAATCTTAATTTTTGTAATGTACTCGCCCCCTCCCCCTGTAAATGATGTGTTGACGTGTTGAGTTATGCATCTTCAGCAGCCCGTCCTACACTTTTAGTAGACTATACAGTAAGAGTAGCATGAATTCCGAAACATTTTACCATTCTCCACTTTTCCCCATAAAATTCGAAAATTGGAGCTGGGCATATCTCAGGGGCTGGGGAGATAAGACTTTGAGATGGGGAATTGAATACAAATAGACAGAATAGATTTATCCAATGCAAATGCAAATTCACACCTGGACTTTATAGAGAAGAAAAGATTGAGGCAATACGAGTATGGATTTCCGAGGATACATGGAGAGGCCTAGAGATTAGGAACAGGGAAATATGGGCAGAGCCTGATATTGCCAAACGCACTGTAGGATTTATTTCTCCATAGATATATATACATATATACATGTATAGATTTTTTTTTCTTCTTCCTGTTGTTGTTTGAACCCTGGAGAGTGTGTAAAAAATGGTATAAGATAGTTCTTGTGTCAGACTCAAACGTGGTTTCCATACGTTAGAGCTCCGATCCAACATGAGGAATTTTTTTTTAGAGTATACGGAAATCGGTGGAGACGCCTGTGTCTATCTGGGCAAAAGTTGTTTATGCATTTCTCCCGCGTTCCCTTATACATACTAAGTAGATAGAGAAAGTACCCTTCGGTCTGGGAAAAGGAGCATGGTGCTGAATACGAATTTCCCTACTGAAGATAGATCTCTATAGGTGTATGTATACTCTCCAGTGTCGTTTCATTTCTGAATGTGTTTATGTGTGTGTGTGTGTGTGTGTGTGTGTGTGTGTGTATGTATGTATGTATGTAGTTTTGTAGTGATGCCTTTGCTCATATGTTCATGTCAAGGCTTACACACACACACAGGTATGAAATGTATTGGAAGTGAATTGAATATTTTTTTTCTCATGGCTCATGACTCATGATTACTGAACCGGAACCCTATAGGTTGGTGGAGAGTTCACCTACACAGTCACCCGAAATATGAACGAATTTGGAAGGATTGCTATCTGTGGGGCTATCTCCACCTACAATGAAGATGCTAAGAATAACAAAGGTAAGAAAAAAGGAAAACATTTCAATGTTCTGTCTCTGAAATTACTTTTACTCTTTTAAAGAGAGAGAGATGGAGAGGAAGAGCGAGGAGGAAGAGAAGATTTGGAGGAGATAGGCAGGGAAGAGAAAGCTTCAAGATAGATAGATACTACTAGATACTAGTAGCAAGGAAGAAAAAAAAACTTGTACGCTCTCACACACGCTCTAAAAGTCCCACGATTAGTAATCTTCGGAAGTAGGGGAAGAATATTACAAATTTATGTACGTCCATGGTTTCATATGCACGTACATATCATCAGAGAGTGGTGAGAGTGTACACAAACAGGGTATTCTTTCAGGAGGAAATGGGGGGATCCCTCCAAAAAAAAAAGAAAAAAAAAACTATTAGCTATTCGTAGGAGAGGCGGATCGGCTGCCACCTCACTCAGTGTAACCGTAAGCCCTTTAAGTCCTGTGGCATAACATTGTGCAAGGTAGACGTAATACAATTTTACCAAGATTACATGTTCTCTGGCGTGTAATCTTTGGATGCTTCGATCGATCCTAGAAGCCTCCGTGGTTATCTCTATTACTACACATCTTCCGTTGTTGGTCGTGTGCAAGTTAGTAATAATACTGCCATTACAGAGGGAAAATGACACAATGCTTTATAGTAGTAGGGCTCCTATAATATGACTCTGTTCCCTAATAAACTTTTCCTCGGCTCAAAACCGCCCTTCCCTCAGCGGCTTGGTTAGGTTGGCTTCAAATACAATTTGACTATCTCCCTTACTTACTCCCAAATGTGTAACCAGTGTCATCCTTGACTGCTTTTTATGCACAGTGAATCACCTGAATTTTCTTTTGTACCAATCCTTCCCCACCTCTCCCCTACTATACTCTCTCATCTACTTTAAACACCCTAATGTAAAAATTGAGACGTGGGGCTGACATTATGGTATGAGTCAATACAAAAAGGTCCTTCCGTGTCTTCTCTCTCCTCTCATCACTTCTTATTATCTCAGCTTCATCTATTTCCATGTGCTTCCTCCTCCTCTTTTTTTTATATACATAATTGTACATATCTATATCCACCTTTGGTTTTTTCCTCCTCCTATATCCCTTCTATGAATAGATTATCTTCCTCCATAAGCTCATCGATGGGCTGCTCCGTAAAATAACCTGGAGTTCTTTTTCCATGAAATCCAATTATTTAAATTCCCTTTGCCCTATAAACTTTGCATTCGGTGGGTTTTCCCTTTTTGCAAATATACAAGGAGAGTAAACTTGTGACACTTTTCCCTTGGATTTACCCACGGAACAATGCACACCCAGAAATGGGCTTATTGAACATATTTATTTGAAAATATACATTTTATTTGAAATCACGTAATTATAGTAAAATCCATCATATGGATTATTCAAGTATAATTTCTCAGTTCGTGTACAAGAGTTGTTAATTAACTTGGGTCTGCTCATACATAGTAGTAGAGTCGGGGTTGACAGGAATCCTGGCTGAAATTTTCAAGTAATCATTGCTGCCCTGTCATCAACTTTTATTTTTTACAGCTCCTACATAATTATACCTGAATGTATGGAGAGAATTAGGCTTGTCTCCAAGGTATGTATGTACTTCCCAGGATAATTCCAGGACTGTCAGAGTCTAAACTACCTCTGCCTCTGAGTTATTTTCACGCTGCGGTTACGTAATCCTTCCACTGATTTACCTTCCTTGAGGGAGGAGATGAGAAAGTTATCGTAGATTTAATATGAAATGAGCCTTGACTAGCCTAATATGAAATTGACTGGAGGAGTAAATGGCAAAATAAAACAAAGGGGATATAACTAAAGCCTAAGAATGGGGAAGCCGAAATTGGGGCAATAAATCAAAATAGAAGGTGGCAGTTGTGAGAAATAAAAACAAGGTAAATTATGCACTTCAGATGGTGCTCCCGTAATAGTGGGACTAACAATAAGGATGAAAGGTATCTTCTGCCAAGTGTGGGAATATAAGTATTTACAGTCAAGGAGGTGGATACATAACCATGGGAAATGTTGTAATTTGAAAGCGGTGCTGAGGTGTCAATATAAATTGTTCTCAAGTAAATATGCAAATTCTGATTAGAATTTTCTCTGTCTGTCCTTGATATCAAAGTTCCCTTTGACTATGCCTCGATGGTGTACAAGCAAATCCGAATGGAGGGTTTTATGATAAATCGCTGGTTTAATGAATGGAAAGACGCTACTCTGCAACTCGCCCAGTGGATTCATGAGGTAAATTAAAATTCTGTTATTATACCTAATACCTCCAATTCTGACTACCTTGAATTGCATATGGAGACTCTATGTGTGATTATGTGCTCGCTTGACTAACTGTACAGTAGCTATATAGTAGATACATATACATACATGCGGTGGTGTAGAACCTATTACTTTCAGATAGTGCACTATTACCATTTCCGAACTCGCATTTGGTTCACGGGAAACTCTTCCCAGAAGCCAGCTTTCCAGATTAACTAAAAGTCGGTTTAAGGTAGGATAAGATTGTAAATTGAGGATCAGGAGTTTCATTCGATGCATTGAACATAATAGGACAGTATATGGAGTAGCCCTTTCCCCTTCGCCCAGACAGAAGTCTTTACATCGTAGTGCTTTCTCCTCCAATGTTTAACTTATACTCTGACGGAGACTCTTTGTTGTACACAGTTATTGCTTCCTATTACCCCCTCGCAAATTACTGACGAAGAGGGATGGAGATGAAAGAACAAATTAAAGTTTAACAGACCATTCCATTTAGTTGGTTTTATCGTCAGGTAGCACTCTTTCAGGGCATCTATGTATGTATCTATATCTACGTATAATTATATGTATGTTCATAGTACTTACATAAAGACAAACGCAACAACCTGGGAACCTTTGGAAATGAATAGTAATTTAATGAAAACTTGTTTAGCTTCTCTGTTGCAAGTCGTAGCCTGATGGGTGAGGTGAGGATAGAGGGAGAAAATCCTATCAGTCCTGACGTCGTCTGATAAGCCTGTGAAAGTCAACTTGACAATAATATTGTTATTGTGATACTTTCATCACAATTTCCCAACCCATTTTAACCAAAACCTATACATGTAGGTATATTTCCCTTCAAGTGACAATTCCGGGCTTTCACTGGAAATCAAACTTCGTTAGGCCTGTCACACTTTCTGGACTTTTAGGGAATGCCGCGGTTACTTCAATTTCCAAGTTATTGTTTTAAATTTCGGGTGTATCAACTCTTTTCGAAAGGAACTGTGTTGTGTAAGCTTGGATAATGCATGATTGGTATGCATATTTTTTTATATACATACATATGTAATTATACCTATACATAGAGATACAAATAGTAAGAAATAGCTTCGTTCGAATACAGGACCGTGATCGTACTACAAATAGTAATCTCTTTGAATTAGTTCGATGACAATAGTCAGAACCCTCTTTCATCTGAAGCCAATGCTCGTTTTTACCCAGCCCCACCCTTCCGTTTCCCGCCAAGTCCGCCACAACCATTATTATCTCGTAGGGTAGAATAACAATGCTGAATTATTATGGTCTTAGAGAGAGAGAGAGACTTATAGCCCATATATCTCTGTATGTGTACTCAATTACTACCAACCTTGAAACTGAAACTACTGATGTGGTGTGGAGGAGTGAGCATTGATCTATAATAATAACAATCTATAGACAGATATCTACTTATATATGTATAAGTATATAAATACGTGCATACTGTACACAGGTATTCCTGCTTGTGTGATACGATACTTCAGGAATTTAGTAGGTAACATATCTCAGAATTGGTTGAGCTATAGTTATAGTATAGGCCTGGAGGAGTAATATGCGCTAAAAGTCTCTTGTTAGTTAGGCTCTGATATGTACATAACCATACGTACATATGTACGTATAACCTGTGGTATTCTCCAATTCATTAATATTTCCCACGCTTAATTCTTGGAATTCCTTTAATAATTACTTTACGCATCCCCTATAAGCTTTTTCAATACTTACTTAAACTTATGTGTAATTACTTTTTAAGCTCGGGAAGCTGCTTTACATATGTAGTGTTCCCCTTGGCTGGAGTATGTCCCTACATACATACATACACCCAAGTCCTCGAGAGCTATAAGTTTTTGTGTACCAGCTCAAAGTTGAAACACTTGATGGCACCGTTAAGCAATTACTCAACTCAAGAGGCTATCATAGTATCTATAGATATATATGTGTAGATAGATATGTATAAATATATATAAGTCCATAATAATAAAGCAGTGTGGACTTAGATACGCATGAGAAGCGGTTTATTTACAAGAGGACCGAGCCTTCCCCTATAAGTCCCGTAAAGCATGACTGTCAGGGAGGAATGATAGTATGAGGCGAGGGAGGAGAAAGATTGGGAAGGGAACTTAACTAGGAATTACAACCATTACTTACTCCTTACTAGTATTTGTTGTCGATTCTCTCTCATGCTCAGCCGTACATAGTAAGTTTCATGTCAAAATCGAGTTGATACAACAATGATATAAGGTGAAGATTCAATCAAATACAGAGTAGTGTTTACACATGGGACTACATTATCAGTCTCCAGGGTAAATATTAGGTCCTCTGGATTTTCTATCCTTCTTGTATGGGCTCAACCCGGAACTGCTACAAGCATTATTAATATCATTTCACTCCCGCCCGAGTGGCCTATAACTAATAGTCGAAGAAATAGTTTTCTCCTACCGTGTGTGTGTGTGTGGAAGGAAATTTCGGAGTCTTCAAAAACTTACTTGTACTTGTCATTTTTTCAAGATTCCTCCGTGTCTTCCAAGCCTTACTTACACAGTCATATGTATTTTAGAGTGAACCAGGGAGTATTGATCTGTAAGACATATGTAACTATGAAAGCAGACATGCAATTTTGTGTCAAAAATAGTAACGAATATTATTTTCAATGGAATTCGACGCACTTTGGAAAATATGTGATTTTTGGCGGTCTGCGTGGACTTGCTTGAGTCCTACACTACTAGTGCATATTTACACTTGTATTTGTGTAGATATAGGAAGGTATAGATATTGAAAGATGCAAGAAATGATAAAGCTTCAAGAAGATTATACATATGCCCGTACCAGTAGATGTTAGAATTTAGTCTCGGTTTACTATTAAAGAGGAACCACTTGGTGTGTGTGCATACATACATACATACATACATGCGTGTATATGTATTATTATACATAAGTAACTACTTCGCATACACAAATAGAATAAATCACACTGTCGTTTGACGCATCAGCCGATTGTCTGAAGTCAGATGATTGCTCCCTGCTTCTCCTCCTGTTTTCCTACAGTGATGTCTGTATTCCAGTGAGTGATGTTCTCTATGCTTTGAATCCAGGGAAAGCTGAAGGTACGGGAGACGAGCACGCAGGGTTTTCAGAATATGCCACAAGCTTTTATTGACATGATGAATGGCAAGAATGTCGGGAAGACCGTTGTCATCACCTAGGTCACTGTCACCCCGATACTATCATCATTGTCCAGTTTACTGTAAGGAAAGCTTCCAGCCTCCAGCTCTATATGTGTATGGCGAGTGTACCTCAAAAATGTATTACTGCTATCATCATTACATGACACGTCTTGCTGTTCATTTCGCCCGTGTATCCGGCAACAAATGAAAGTGATGAGAAAAACACCTTTTCATTCCGAGTAACGTAACAGCGCTCCAAACATGGTTGACATTATCACAAATCCTCAGTCAAAATCTTCAACGTGGACCCTCCTTTATCACTTTTTTCTATCTTCATGCAGCACTCGTATTTCTGTACTAATGACCCATATGTAAGTATAGCGGGGAGCTCCTTTATTAATTCCTTAAAATTAAGTTCTCAAAATATGTATATTAAGAATCTTATAAATTGAAACAATTGTGTCAACTTGAAGAAATCCTAAGTATACGAGTTGCGTTATACTTATATGTAGATATGTAAGCCCTGCATAGTAAAGCTTCTCCCCTGTCACTTGTAATGTTTGCTGACAACTGAGTGTGTGGCTGTCAGAATATGTGTCCTTTAATTGTCGACGATGTTGTAGGAAAACCTGAAGTAAAACAATGTCCTTGGGATGCTCGTCTGTCCGACTACATGTAGCTATAGATACAGGTGTCTCTATACTTGTTAGAATAAGCGTAGAGTGCAAAAATTATAATTGAACGTTATGTACGCTTCCAAAATATTAAATGCTACAGTTGAATTATTTTCTGGGAAAGGGAGTGGAGATTCAAATACTTAATTACTTGTAAGTAATTATAGGAAAAGTCAAGCAACTCCAAAATATTTAAACAGGGTTGTGAACAAGTTGAATCCAAATACAATTTTATATTTACAGATAATTATTCAAATAAAGCCAAGATTTTTAATGGGGTTCTCAGTCAAATAAATCAATTGGAGGAGAATTGACATATGTAGTGTCTCTATCCGTAGATATAATTACTAAAATTTGAAACATATTCAATAGTAGGAGTGTGCAGTGCTTGCAACCTGTAAACCCTTTGTACCCTTTTCTATGGGATTCCGAGTACCTTCCAGAGCCAGACTAAAAACAAAACAGAGTCAAATTAAGTAGTTTCGAGTAAAAGAGAAATTGGAGTGCGCGGTCGGAAATATGAATATTTAATGACTACCACTTCCAATGTGGCGGTTCCTACCAGGGTAGTAGTAGTAGCTAGGAGAATCTCCATATATACTAGTTATTATAGTCTTAATTATGAAGACATCACAATTTTGTTCTTCGAATCCTCTAATCAACTCAAACAAGATATGCAATCACTGAGAGTAAATAATTCAAGGCAACAACATAGTATTATATTTATAAAACAATCCACACTCCTAAAGCAGTTCCTCCTCCCCGCAAACCCACAATTAAAATGTCACAATAAAACTCAGTTTCCATTAACGTGGAAATTGTGAAAATATTATTATAGATAACCCCAAATACCTTACATTAAAACATTTCGAATTGGTAAAAATGATCAAGTAAAACTGTAAACAGGATGAGAGCCGTCCATCCTACAATAAAATCTCTGGAAAGCTCCAAAAAGTGTAAGTAGTCAACTCTTGTATTTTATTATTTTGAAACAGAGGACGACGCCTGCTTTATGTAGCTTCCTGAAAATTAGCCTCAATCTTATGTACACTCATACATACGGTTTTCCTATAATAATTATAGGTATAGTTGCACTGCTCGTGTCTAAATACTGTATGTATGATCGCTAATTGTCAGTGTAAGATGAGTGGACGAGATCCTCATGAAATAATTATGCAATTATATAAAATGTACTCCAATTACCTGCATACAATAGAGACCCTAATAGTAGTTACACATTGGTGCAGAATTGTAACGTTGTTGTAATTACTCTACACACAAAATGTTATTGCATTTACATAGGAGTATATAGACTATGTGTTAAGACTGCGCGTCAATCATATGAGCTGTATGTGATAAATCAAAAGGGGCAAGATCTAAAAAGTTAAAATTAAAATCTATATTAAATATTAAAGAAAAGTCTACAAAAAAAATTAGAAACAATTCCAGGGGTGCTATGCATTAGATTTTGATGTACACCTAAATATAGATATGCAAAAGTATCTATGTATGTATCGCAAGGATGAATTAGATTTTATTCATAGTTACTGTAAAAAAAATGTATTTATCAGACATTTGTGTATAATTATGCGGTTATATTCTGTAAATTGTCGTGGTTGAAAAATGCTAGAGTCAGATCATAGCATAGTTTAGAACTGTCTGTTATTGCTTTACTATAATAGACTACATGTGTATACGTGTGTACAGGTAGTTAATTCATGACTTGGTTGGAATTGGGAAAAAGAATAAAATGTGAATAAATTCATTAAAGTAAGATAATCAGAGGATCCGGGAGGAGGCTATAAATTTAGAGTAATTTAGGGTGCAGCAACTTGAGGTATTCCGCCGTAGCCTTGTATTTCACACGAATTGAAAAGTAGGAACTCTTGAGTGATTCCATATTACAAGAACGGCACGTTTCTTCAAGAATGCCCAGGTAAGCAGAAATTATATCCGTGAGCTGCAGACTGGTGAAAAAACATTTGTCTTTGACTTCCCTGTATGTGTACTTGCTTTTTTGCACGTCTTCTTTAGAAAAGGTAAGTATGAGGAGCACACAAGTATGAGACTTGTTTTTCAAGGAGGGAAAATGCATATACTTTCCCTTTGTGAAGCAAAACAAGGCTATTCAGAAACTGTGCAAGTGCTAACAAATGTTCCTCATAACAAATGACAAATGTAAGGTCTATTTATTTTTGACTGCTACAATGTATGTATACAGGTCTAAAGTGAAAGGAAAATCCAGCTATATGCATTTGCATCAATTCCCAAGCAGGACAACCAATGCAAATAGTAAAAAATATAGGAAACTCAGGAAGCAGAAGCCAAAGAATTTCCCCTGTTCAAGGTTGAACTCCGCATGCCATAATGCTAAAACCATGCATGTGTGAGCACGGGGAAGAAAAATAGGAATGAAGGGGAAAACAAGACTTGCTAAGTAATTGCAGGAGAAATGAGAGAAACTTGTCTCTGTCTCCTCCGCTTCAAAAGTAATTATTATGTCTTCAAAGATACAATATCCGAGTGTGAAGGAAATAATTAGAGGATTTTGAGAAAATTTGTACGTACATGCTCATGTAATAACTGATGGATGGTTTGGCCTGGAGCTTTCCAAGGAAATTACTCAACGCTTGAGGTGAGAGAAAATTCCTAGTATGTGTGTTATACAGACAGTATGTGTGTGCATAGAAAGCCTCTACTTGAGTGTGAGTCAAGGCAAGGCAACTTTCACTAACAATGTATGTACATACAAGACAGGAGCTATGGGATATGGTAGGTTCAAGTACAAACTTGGAGTTTAGTAGATACTTCACACCATGGATGTACAAACATGGATAGAAAGCCCAATGACAGCGTTGGAGGCTCCCATAAGAAACATCGACGTAGTTACTTTTACACATCCAGTTGATTTTACTTACAAATTAAACACAAACTCAGTAACACTATTTACTTTAAGTACACATACGAATAGTTATGCTCTGGTGTGGACTGTCGGAGCCCTGTTCTCTTATTCTCTTCACTCTTCAATAGTAACAGCTTGCTCCGTTCCTGTGTACACCAGAGACTTTTATTTCTTAAGTGAAAAGCTCAAAGTCAAGAGGAAGAGACGTTGAAGAATGACATTGTCAAAATTGCACATAGAAGGCTTTTCCTCTCTCTCTCTCTCTCTCTCTCCCCATCTCTTTTTTTTTCTCTCTCTCTGTTGAAACCACCTCAAGGTAAACCGAAGGCAAAGCAAATATTACCAAGGACACCAGAATATTTTGCTGACTTCTCCACATTCAACGTGTTGTAAGTGCATATGTGTAATTATATGTATCTAGATAAGCATGACCATTTGTATGCATATGTACATATACATAAATACTCCTACCTGTGCAAGAGTGGTTGAGTCTTTATGAATGATAACGCATTTCTAAAAATAACTGGAAGTGTGCCCACAAATTCTTTTAGAAAATTTCTTTGAAATTTGAGACTTCATGTGATACTATCCCTAAAAAGGTAGATACTGTATGCTTCAATACAAACCTATATTCACTTGCATACTTTAATGTTTGGAAAATATTTCCTCCAGATCCTCACTCCTATTTACTTACAAATTCAATTTTCCCCCTCCTTAACTTTTGATACAGAATTCCAGGAGGAACGAAACAAAATTCAAAGGAAATACAGTCTCTCTGGAGTCTGGTCGGAGCCTCACCAGCTTTGTACATGTTGTGCCCATTCTTTTAAATCAAATAAAAAATACGTTGCGTGCAGCAATATGTAATCGCATTTTGTGGAAAAACTTGTCGTCTTTTTGGAATTTACTGTCACTCATTTTCCGGGTAGGGTTTACACTGTCCCTTGCAAATATTATAGATACTGCTGGATGAAATGAGTACGTTTTCGTATTTTGTATTGACTGCCGATGAAGCATATAATGTATAAAATTACATAATAAAATTAATTAATAATAGTAGAATCTATTAGATGAATTTTAATTCGGGTGAGACACTCTCAACCATTAAATCAATTAATGAATTCCAGCGAATGTACGAAAATATTAGGCAGCTCTGCTCATCCAACTGTACATGCAAATTATTTCTCGCACACACACACACACACTCCCTGGTGAAACTCGCTTGCCTGTGAGCAGCAGTACTTTGATATAGCACATGCATACCATCTAGACTGTAACAATTCATTACTGTCAGAATGTCTGGAAGAGAATAATACGCTAGCCAAGTTTTAGTTACAGCCGGAACTATTGATCATCATAAAAATTTGGGTAGTATATACATATACATAGGAGGTCAAATCATTAATTATAGTCTGATAGGTTTATTCTGCAAAGACAAATTTTTTTTAGAACTGCTTGATTTCCGACTTCCAGGCGCTCAAGAGGATTCTGTCTGGAATAGGACAATCCTGAAGAAGATGAATGTAAAGGTGAGTATCATGAAGCATTTGTGGTAATTTTATGTATTATGATGCAATGCTAGTATATATGTACATAAGCACGCAAACGATTTGGCATCCTTCGCTTGAGAGTGCATAGAGCATTGTGTGTATATCTACGGCTCTATACACCAGGAGTATGTACCTTGGATAGAGGTAATTCATTTCAATTCAGGACACAAAAGTGGGCATATATGCACAGTTGGTAATCACATACGTGAGCATTAATTCCCATTGTGGGCTTCAGCTCCCTGGTATCGAAGAAACACTCCGGGTAATTTCAGCCCTGTGGTTATAATAGAATCAAGGGTACTTAATTTCCTGTGTGATAAAGAGAAACTGGAATGTCACCACATGGTCGACACAGTGCGACTATTTTATTATGAACATTTACCTAACCCACCGCCGGAATGACACATAGATACATGTAGATATGTACATAGCATAGAAATAGGCGGAGGCACACGAGTCTAGAAACATCATCATCTTTGATGAGAAAATCGTTACTTGCGTATAAGTTTGGGCCAAGGCAATCCACTGCCATGGACTCAGTCGTAAATTTTTTAGTGACTGATTGATGCAAAAGTGTTCAGTTGAAAGTTGTGTTTTTTTTTGTCCGGGAAAGGAAATCTATAAGGGAGATCCATAATGTAATAGTTTTGGAAGGAAAACTTGTGAAGTAACAAATCCAAATGAACCCATTCGACAAAGATTTGAAAGGAAGAGCTAAACTGGTTTTTAAGTTGTCGAATAACGGGTGAAGAAAATCCTCAAGTTTGGAATGGAGGTGAACTAATGGAATTTCCCAAGTTTCTTCCTCCGGTGAAGTAACAGTAGAGATTTGAACATATTTTACATTTTCTTCTCTTCCGAATCCTCTTAAATGCTCCAGAGAGGCTTGCACAATTCAAGTAGACACACCATAAGGCCATTGTACACATGTTCAGGTTGGGCCACTCTCTCGGATTTTCTCATGCAGCTAGGCTTGGCATCATAGGAGAGTACCTCATAACACCTTAAGTGCAGGTATATACTAAGACTTACCCGAGTAAATCTTTGTGCGTGTGAATTCAAGTTAATCCCTTCATGAAACGATCCAGAAATATGATGATTACCACTTCTGGTGCTAAGTCATTAATATAAGATGAAAACCACTATTCCCGGGGGGACTCTCCCAGCCTTTGATTATTTTACGTACAGATATTAGATATCTCAAGACTCACCCACCCTCAACACCTGCTGAACAACTTGTAAAGTATCATAATATATCTTTATTTATGTGGGTTGATAATATCAATCCTGAGAGGCACTGTCACCAGGAAATTATTAAATGCAACTTCAGTGGGGCATTTCTGGGATGGATAATTTATACCACGAGTGAGAGATCTAACTGAAGGTACATACTGTAGTTTTTGTTGCCATTATCTGGGTGTGTCACCTCTTACGTATACATAAAAATATCTCAAATTTGATGGGATCATATGTATGCATATAGGTAGATACTGTAATCCAGAAATGACATGGCTTATATAGCTAGTACATGTGTATCCATACTATACGTGGCTTACGTATAGGTGACACAGGGGGACCGGCCGAGACGAGCTGGATGTTATCAAAATGAGCAGACTGAGCCCTAATAAACCAGGGAAGGGGTACCAACGGAGATGATGGCCCATTAATATGACCTTTCAGGATTTATTTTTTAATCTAATGTACACTTTTTCAATCCCATGCGCACGCATTTTCAAATAATGTGTCTTGGTGTAGGTTTATCCTATAAGGTTCCATGATAGCACTTGCTCCACGAGGGTAAATTAATTGTTTTGTATAAGTCAATCCTTGAAAATTGGCCGAAGTCACGTGGATCTCTAAGATATTAAAAATTATGAAGGGATACATAAACTACACATATTATCTTACGAGTAATTTCATGAGTTCATAAGTAATTTTAGAATGACGTTGACTGCTTGGCTTCAAAGGAAATGTGAGCAGCAGAAAATGAATGAGATTTCTCATGGGAGAAATGAAACACACTGTAGATGCAAAGGGTTACAAAATTTTCAAGTGATAAAAATAAACGTAATTATTTCGGATTAGTTTTTTAAATGAAAGAGACGTCAGGAGTATTTTATGTCGGATTGCAAGAATTAAAATATGAACGTATTAAATTGAACTCAAATGAGCTTTACTTGCTCATTACTTACTGTTTAAAATTTGCAATGCAAAATCAGGCGCACAAAAAGCAGGACTCCTGTGCTGTTGTGGAGTAGATACTAATGGTATCAGCTCGGAACTATCATCCGTATAATTATGCAAGGATGCAAACATTGAATTTACCATTTTTAATATGAATCCAGCAGCATTGGAGACAGCCGTGGTGGGTCAAGCGAGTCAACTGAACACAATTACATTGTCTCATTATTTTTGAACGTGAGTGACAAGCATGTAGCATGAAAACACGCTATAAATGGAAATATTTCAACTCTTGTCAGTGAAGATGCAATAGCATGGAAAAAGTGCTTTTGTGTTTCTTTTCTATCTAAACAGCAGCTTGGTCATGTACGGTATGTAGTCTCATTTTGAGCCCTGATGTCGTCTCAAATAGACATCTTGACAGGAACTAATGGGACAACGAAACCATTCACTTCACTGTCTACTGTCTCATTTTATGCTGCACCAACTCTGTACCACTCCATTTTTAATGTATCTTCTCTGAATTTAGCCCGAACCAGGAAAATCAGGAACCAAAAATTTATTTTTTAAATAAAATTACACATACATAGTAACCTTACCGTGACAAACGTCTGGTAGATCTAGCCGATTTAAACGAAAAAAAACCTATAAAGTGCATTAAAAGTTATGGACAGAAAGCCATCCGACTACATCTGCATTTCAGCATCTTATTTCAGCAAATCACATAAGGAGCTCTGTAAAGACAATATTAAACTCAATTATAAGCGCACATAAAGTGAGCTGAGGTGCCTAGCGTAAGCTGAGAAGCCTGAGATACCTTTGGAGTCGCAAAAAATATTATCTTTGAATGTTGCATAACGGGGAAGGTCAAATAATCGGATGAGACTGCATGTTTATGTTTAAAACCGTATCTTCAAAAATGATGACAAAACAATATGTTACGTAACTTAACTTCCATGGCCAAACCCGAACTCAAAGTAGAAACTTTAGTCAGTTGGAATAATTATATGAGCTCATATCTAAGGTTACAACTGAAAACTTACCTGAGGACTCAAAATATAGCTGATAAATATTGAATTTGAATAATCACCTGGAGAATTAGAATTCCTACTTGAAATAATTACTGGCAATACAGTAATTAATTGGCATAAAATGGAAGGAAAAAAATGCGTTTTGAAGCAGAAATTTTAAGGAATGCCAAAATTAGAGTATTTTGTTATTTTTACTCCACGGAAGCTATTAAAACCGTTCAGGAAGAGGGCGGTGAGTCAATTTGTTCAAAATTCATATTCGTCTTCGAAATGTCGATTGGTGGACGCTATTGGGGATGAGCGTAGAGATGACCAGCATACACAATTAGATATTTTAAGAACAAATGGCTTCCCAAGCAACAAATTTTGATTTATAAACGCATATTATATAAAACCTCGTCACTTATTACATCCACCCATCACCTCTTGCCGCAAGCATATTGTTAACATATATGTGGCTAGATACATGTGTAAACTCAAGATATATGTATCTATAATTTTGGTTATACTAAAACTGGCTTTAAGAAATACAGATACTTGCAAAAGTAGAGTGGTTCACGGTGGAACCTTACATGAGAAATGCGGCCAACTATCTTCCAGTTGGTAGCGTTATGCCCGGTATTCAAGAAGCAAGGTGAGATTTTGTGCTATGCCTTTCTAATTACCAACATACCTAGAGACATATAATTAACATAAACAACCCCTACAAGTTCAGAACGCCAGTTTTGGTTTCCGCCATATTTGGAAATTGTGGAAAGATTTATATTCGAAGGAAACTCTTAGCTGCATACTGTAACCTTTGGAAACAGTCCAATAAAAGGAAGTGACAAATACCGAGTGTTTTACCAGCCGGAAACATTGCACTTGTCATGTATGTATGTATACTCTGCTAAGAGAGTAATCATTTATTTTTAAGAGAACCATTTTTTCTAACAAATTGTCCATTCTAAATGCTAACTGGGAGGAAGAGCAAATGTCTTCATACATATGTACATATGAATCGACCCCAACAAAATTATACTAATTCATATCAATACTGGCCAATAGAGTCACCAAGGACCGACACCCTCGATTCCCGGAAGGGATCAAAGTTGTGGGTTATTTTAGCTGGAGAGATTTGACAATTTTCAAACGGGGAACACCTGACGAGTAAGTGCCTGACACAGTGTATAAAATGCAAATCTTCACGACTGGCCTGACTCCTACGCTAGGGGAGTACAGTGTAGGGAATGCCAGGGTATGTTGTAAAGAAGTTTTTTTTACTTATCTGCATTGTCTATTTTTGACCTGAACCTGCATGGGTCACACCACAGCAAGGACAATTAATTGCTCGTTAACTATCACTATTTGCTGATAACATCACGTGGCTTGCATTTGTTTGCACTTTGGGTTTGTGTAATTTTGTAATGGTTGGATCTGTTGTATTTATGTAAACACTCCCACTTACAAGTCATGCTTAATTGACAGAAACACGGCTTACTTCGGCTTGGCAAAGATTTGTCAACCCAAGTCCGGAGAAACGTTAGTTGTTTCTGCAGCTACCGGAGCTGAGGGAAATGCGGTGGACAAGTGGGTAAAATTTTAGGTAAGAAGAAATGTCTACTCACTGAAGCCTACAAATTATCTGAGATTTTCTATGATAATTATTCTAGTTGTTAACATTAAAATCATTTAGGTATTTTAATCATTTGTCAAAACATAAAAATGTGTAGACTGACTTTTTGAGAAACTAAAATTCCAAATATGTACATAGGATGCAATGTCATCGGGTTCACTGGAACAGATAAGAAGTTGTTTGTTAGTCTCTCTCAAACCTAGCTCAAGAAATTAGGATTTGATGAAGCTTGTAACTGCAAATCTGTGGATTTGGCTGAAGCATACCAGAGAAATGTTCAAAAAGGAATTGGCTGTTACTTTGACAATATAAAGCTGTACAAGCAATTAGCGATAAGATTGTACTACTTTTAGATAATGGTATAGACTTGGATATGGAATGTGATGCTACAGCCATTAGATTGTAATGGTTATAACTTTTGTGGCTAATAACTTTGAAGGTCGGCGGAGAATTCATTTATCACACTATCAAAGGTATGAACAACGGGGGCAGGATTGCTCTTTGTAACTATTTTGAATGAAGATTCCTCCAGGCCTTATTTAGGTGGAAAGTTTTCCACATAGAATTTACTAATAATAACACCTTCCGCTGATTTATTTGCTGTTTCATATGAATGAATAATATTTTCACAATCATTTCCTATGATTACCAGTTCCCTTCAATTACGCTATTCTTATTTACAAAAATATTAAAATGGAAGGGTTTTCATATCTTTGTGTTGTCAATGACGCAAAGGTAAGTCCATCTCATCTTTCAAAGGTGAGACTAGATTATTAAGGTTTGTGTTTGTGTCAAATTCGACATTATGAATGCATTCATTGTTAGCTGTACTGTATCTATGCAAATTAATAATTACTAATAAATCTGTGTAAATTATTTTGTTTCCATGAATTTCTTTTGAACATGTTTTTGTGAAGTTCGGGCAAATTGCCAGTTCAAGAAACTTGATTTGAACTTGAACAAGATTTAAATCTATGCCACGAGCCTTCATCGGCGTGCTGTCTGGTAAAAATACTAGCAAAAACAAGTCATCATTTGCCCATTGGGCCTAAATATCATCGCTAAAGAAGCAAAATGATCTACGTGCGCATGCTTTTGTACAGGAATTAGACCATTTTGCCTCTTCAGCGACGATATGCTAAATATATTAAAAAGTATTGGTTACAGGTTTTAAAGATGAAGCTTGTTCATGGTCATAAAAATATCCTAAAGAATTTTACGTTTTCAAAAATTTGATCCTGCTTTTGAGTGAGTGAAAAATTTGAACTCTTTCGTTCGTCTATTTGACACATGTAAGCGCTTTAATTATTGCTTTGTTTACATTAATGTCATTCCAACAACATACAGATATAATGTAATCAATTAATTAAGTGGAAACTAGAACATTCCTGTACACTGTATCTGTAACTGTATTCCGTGCAATGAATGTAATAATTATGCACGTGCTGTTGACAGAACTGCTTCGTCAACAACATTCGTTCCAAATGATTTTCACAACACCTCATCATCAGGTGATAATGAAGATTGTGACCAAAACTACATTTACATCCCTTCTTCCGTGCTTTTCATTTGTATCCAACAATCCAACCAATTAGCTATGCTTACCTCATGATTAGAACGTCATACCAGCCTGGTCACGTTAAACTTCCAATTTGGGGGCATCCGGCAAGTACAGCCAACCAACTGAATTGCATCTAAATGAAACTTTGGACTCAAAAAAATTGTTGAACATATTTAAACAGTGGGAAGGTCTATTACGTAATGGGATAAAAAACCGCATGTTTTGTTGGTCTCAAGCTCAAGAGCACTCAGTAGTTCCAGTTGGCTTACTGTATGTAAATATAACTATCTATCTCTAAACTCCAAGTAGTGCTGTACATTATATGTACAACTCATACATTCAGTCATTACGAGATAATAAACGAACTACGAGCCGACAGATTGGTTTTTCTACTTGGTTGTTCCACTTCTACTATTATTCTTGAAAGTCATGGGAATGAGCAGTGGGCTGACTGGGAGACATGTGACAACATACTAAATTCGATTATAATTTGCAGACATAACATCGGTCCTACATAAATGAATATCTGGACAAAAGAGAGATAAAGGACGCAAGATGCAAGCACAATTCATCAAGTGTGAATAATTCTAGATTTGCTACTACCATGAGAGGCGTTACAAAACTCAACAATCAGAAATAAATTACATTTACTAACGTCTATGTGAAGTCAGTTGACGTTAGCATTCCACTCTGGAGGTAGCTCCCATAGTCGTTCTCATATAGTTCTTCTGCATAAACGCAAAAACGTGTGAGGCATTTCATCCTTTATTTCTCATTTGTGATATTTTGAAAATAAATAAATCCCTTCCAAAATGGAATCAAGAAAATGGACCTTGAAGCAGAAGATCCAGGGAATGCCGAAAGTAGAAGATTTTGTTATCGTCACTGAAACGTTGAATCCCACTCTTTCAGATGGAGGTATGACTACTCACATTTCACTGAAGGTCCCTATCCTTCAAGTTTACAATCGAAAAAAAAAATCTAGAGTAGATATTACATTTAAATATTCTTTAGATTCAGGCAATTTTATTATTATTATTCTTTCTTAAATATTATTAGAAATCCTTACAAAAGCTGAATGGTTGACTGTGGATCCGTACATGAGAAATGCGGCCAATCATCTTCCCATTGGTAGCATTATGCCTGGAGGTCAAGTGGCGAGGTGAAATTATTAATAATAATTATTGACTTTCATGTGACCGAACAATTTATTCAGAGTAGTGAGCTAACATACTTGACATCTACTATTCAACAGAGTCATCAAGAGCCGACACCCTCAATTTCCCGAGGGGACCAAAGTTGTGGGCAATTTTGGCTGGAGAGATGTGACAATATTCAAACCCGGTACTCCAGCGGAACAGGGCCCGGCCACTGTGTACAAAATGCCAAATCTTCGTGGATTACCTGATTCCTATGCTCTGGGAGTATGTGGCATGCCAGGGTAAGGGTCACTTACGCTCATTACCTCTATGGATACACAGTATGTATGTAGAGTATACACTCTCGCTATAAGAGCGCCACTAAAAGGTGAAAGATTTGTCACCCATATAGTGGAATACTTTCACCAGGAGAAAATTTTTAAAAAACTTAGTGTTAAACCTTTTATTTTTCTCCAGTTTAAAAAATGTTCGAATAAGGGAGGTTCTTATGGAGAGAGTACACTGTCATTATTTTTACGAGGTGCAGTACAAAAATTCTCCATATTTTTATTAAAATTACAAGTCATTTTTCCTTGACAGAAACACGGCGTATTTTGGCTTAACAAAGCTGTGCCAGCCCAAGGAAGGGGACACGTTAGTAGTTTCTGCTGCTGCTGGAGCTGTAGGAAGCGTTGTGGGTCAAGTTGGAAAGATTTTAGGTACTGAATAATCCAATATACAAGTTATTTATGAATATTTGGCTGATGCATGATTGGCGTTACAAAAGCATCAAATTGGATTCAGGACTGATTTAACCCAAAACCCTAAGTTAATCCGATTGTGATCATTTTTTAAAAGTAAACACATGTCACTATGGTTTTGGTGTTTATTGTAGGATGCAATGTTATCGGCTTCGCCGGAACTGATGACAAGGTTGCCTGGCTCAAGAAATTGGGATTCGATCAGGCCTACAACTACAAATCTGTGGATTTGGCAGAAACTTTCCAAAAGAATGCCAAGCAAGGAATCGACTGCTATTTTGACAATGTAACTTTCAGAGTTCATAGCTCAGTTTTTATAGGACATGTATCTCATAGATAGATAAAATACAGGACAAAACTAGAAGTTTAAGAAGGAATTCTTACGTTTCAGGTTGGAGGAGAATTTACTTACCATACCATCAGAAACATGAACAATGGTGGAAGGATCGCTCTGTGTGGTGCTATTACTATTTACAACGAAGATTTCTCCAAACCCTACTTAGGTAACGAAAAGCCTCCGTTACTCTTTAATTACAGATGACGGGCATGGTAAACTAAGTGTGGTTTGTAATTACTGATGTGTTTAGCATCCAATTATTATAAAACCTATTTCGTGGGCATGGTACAACTAACTTGACATTCCCTTCTGTCAATTGCAGTTCCCTTCGATTATGCCACACTCATCTACAAAAATATTAAGATGGAAGGTTTCATGGTCCTGCGCTTTGCCAAGGAATGGTACGATGGCATTAGCCAACTCAGAGACTGGATTATTGAGGTTTGACAACATATATGAAACTTATTCACAGTTTTTCTATCTGGTGTTATTTGACCTTTCAATATATTACTTATCGTTTTTTTTGGATTTAGGGTAAACTGCAAGTTCAGGAGACAGTCAGCGAAGGATTTGAATCCATGCCTCAAGCCTTCATTGATGTCTTGTCTGGCAAGAACACTGGAAAGCAAATCATCAAAGCATGATCATCTTTATTTGTATGCCTTACCCCTGTATATTGAAAATTGATAAGGAATTTTGAAAAAATAAAAAATCGTTGGTATTCGTTACTTAATATATGTCGATACGAGGTGTAACCATGTGTCATTAATCATGTCTGTTTTAATTATGCATTTTTTTTAATTTAAGAAGCGTGCATTGCATATTGTAAGCATTAATAACCAACTCATATTTTACTAGGGAAATAAATAACTTTGAGCAATTTTTCCTGATTAACAAATAATCCCAATCATAAAGAACAATATACTGAATAGCGGTTATAGGCGGCATTTTCAATTATTATCAGTCTTAATTTAAAGTGCAACAGAGACGTATGATAACCTAACAGTAAATACTAAACCATGGTTAGCCAAACAAGTGTATTGCATTTATGTGTGCCCCAAAACGTTTTGTTATCATGGCAGTAAGTTTACGAGAACATTTATGAACTTATTCAATCAAATGAATAAAGTTTTTGTTATGACAATTTATGATATAGGCAAACAATCAAGACATTCACTTACACAATAAAAATAAACAAAAGAAATACTCTAGCTATACAAAAAATTGAAAAGATCGTCATAACAAGCTGATGTCCTACTGCTGAACAATGCGACTACAAATTAATATGTGAACTAGTGGCGAATGTAATTAACATGAATATTTTCCTCATCCACATTGGAGGGAACTCATATACATCCTAAATGTAAATTCATCTACCGTAGTTCTTTAAAAATTTGCGTCACCTCATCCCATCCTTCATTTTTACTTTCACTATTTTGAAAATAAATTAATTTACTCAAAGATGGAAGCACGAAAATGGACCTTGAAACAGAAGATCGAAGGGATGCCGACAGTAGAGGATTTTGTTATAGCCACTGAAATGTTGAACACCACTTTAGAAGACGGAGGTAAAGCGCATAATTAATTATTTCCATAATTTTTATGACATGACCCATTATAAATCCCTAGAGCTTTCGCTACCCTTTCATGACCCTCATTCACCTTCTGGGGAACGGAACTTCCCAAAGAATAAAATCTTTAAAAGAAAATTGAACAATGCAGAAAATTTAGATATTCTCTTACGTTTTAATACGTTTTTTAATAGCAAAAATCTTAAAAATATTTATGATTCCCCTCCAAATAATGTATTAGAAATCCTTACAAAAGCCGAATGGTGGTCTGTGGATCCTCATATGAGAGGGATAGCCAATCAACTTCCCGTTGGTGGGATGTTGCCTGGAGGTCAAGTGGCCAGGTGAAATCATCCAAGAAATTGAACTTCTAGTTCTGCGTTTTGGCTGAAAATATTTAACCAGTTTAAGCTACAAATATTAATTAATCTACCATTATTCAACAGAGTCATAAAAAGTCGCCATCCTCAATTCCCCGAGGGGTCACAAGTTGTGAATAATTTTGGCTGGAGAGATTTGACGGTGTCCAAACCTGGAACACCTGACGAACAAGAACCGAGCACTACGTACGGAATGCCAGATCTTCGTGGATTACCTGACTCCTACGCTCTGGGAGCATGTGGCATGCCAGGGTATGTGTCACTTACGCCTTTTAACGGTACATAATTACATACAGTATCCGTATTATGCTGATAGAGTATCCCAGTGAACAAGCAAATACAAGGATGAATAGATATAATAGCTAAATAGATGTAACACCTACCTCTTTGCTTCAATTACAAATTATTTTTACTTGACAGAAACACGGCTTATTTTGGGTTAACAAAGGTCTGTCAGCCCAAGGAAGGGGAAACGTTAGTAGTTTCTGCGGCTGCTGGAGCTGTAGGGAGCATTGTGGGTCAAGTTGGAAAAATTTTAGGTATTGTGTGATCAAATGGACAATTTACTTATGAAAGTGTGTGGCCGATTGTAGTGACTCGCTTGCAGGTAATATATATATGTATGTATATATTCCCTTAAGCATTTCAAAATCCTAAGCACTTCCTTTTTTAGGATGCAATGTAATCGGCTTCGCCGGAACTGATGACAAGGTTGCTTGGCTCAAGACATTGGGATTCGATCAGGCGTACAACTACAAATCTGTGGATTTGGCAGAAACTTTTCAAAGCAATGTCAAGCAAGGAATTGACTGCTATTTTGACAATGTATGTATGTAACTATCAGATTTGTTAATAGAGCAGTTCTAAACATACATGTATAGATATATTTCATAGATATATAAAATATTAAACATTCATTGGAATAAGACTAATTAGTTCATGGTACTGTAACTGTTTAAGGTTGGAGGAGAATTTTCATATCATACCATAAGAAACATGAACAGAGGTGGAAGGATTGCTGCTTGTGGAGCTTTGTCTTGTTACAGTGAGGATTCCTCCAAGCCTTGTTTAAGTAAATCTAAAGTTTGTTTATTATTTAACTGTATTTTGAATACCAAAGGCGGATTCAGTTTGATTTTTATTTATTAAATTCTATTTTTGAACATTTATTTACTATGAGATTTGTTACATCTACATAGATACAAAATAGTACTAAGTCCTGTCAATAATAATTCTTGCAGTTCCCTTCGATTACATGAGTTTCATCTACAAAGGTATTAAAATGGAAGGATTCCTCGTCTTGCAATTCGCCAAGGAATGGCTTGATGGCATCAGTCAAATCAGAGACTGGATTATTGAAGTTCGTAAACAATGACATTAACCCGCAGTATATATGTACGTATGTATTATTGCTTTTCAATAACTTCACTGGGTTTTGCTTGTATGAATGTAGGGGAAACTGCAAGTTCGGGAGACAGTCAGTGAGGGATTTGAGACCATGCCCCAAGCCTTCATTGATGTTCTCTCTGGCAACAGTACTGGAAAGAAAATCATCAAAGCATGATCATCTTTATTTGTATGCCTTACCCCTGTATATTGAAAATTGATAAGGAATTTTGAAAAAATAAAACATGTTTGGTATTTGTTACTTAATATATGTCGATACGAGGTGTAATAATGTGTCAATAATCATATCTGTTTTAATTATGCTTTTTTTAAATTAAGAAGCGTGCATAGCATATCGTATGCAATAATAACCAACTCATATTTTACAAGGGAAATAAATAACTTTGATGCCCTTTTTCCTGATTAACAAACAATCCCAATTTCAAATAACAATATACTGAATAGCGGTTGTTATTATTTTTTTTATTGCTTGGCAGTAAGTTTGCGAGAATATTTATGAACTTATTCAATCAAATGAGTAAAGTTTTTGTTATGACAATTTATGATATGGGCAAACAATCAAGACATTCACATACACAATAAGAATAAACAAACGAAATACTCTATCTATAAAAAAAATTGAAAAGATCGGCAAAACTGACGTCCTGCTGCTGAACAGTGCCACTAGGAACTACAAATTAATATGCGAATTAGTGACGAGTGTAATTCACATGAATATTTTCCTCATCCACATTGGGGGGAGCTCATATAGTTCCTAAATGCAAGTTCATCTACTATTGTTCTGCAAAAATTTGTGGCATCCTACATTTTTATTTTCACTATTTTGAAAATACATAAATTCACTCAAAGATGGAAGCACGAAAATGGACCTTGAAACAGAAGATCGAAGGGATGCCGAAAGTAGAGGATTTTGTTATAGCCACTGAAATATTGAACTCCACTTTAGAAGACGGAGGTAAAGCGCATAATTAATTATTTCCATAGTTTTTACGACATGACCCATTATAGATCATTAGAGCTTTCACGCCACCCTTTTATGACCCTCTTTAACGTTCTGGGGAACGGAACTTCTCAAAAAATAAAATCTTTAAAAGAAAATTGAACAATCTATGTCGAAAATTTAGACATTCTCTTACGTTTTAACACGTTTTGAATAACAAAATTTTGTACAATTTTTTGAACTGATGACAAGGTTGCTTGGCTCAAGACATTGGGATTCGATCAGGCCTACAACTACAAATCTGTAGATTTGGTAGAAACATTCCAAAGCAATGTCAAGCAAGGAATTGACTGCTATTTTGACAATGTAACTTTCAGATTTGTTAATAGAGCAGTTTTAGACATATGTACGTAGATATATTTCATAGATATACAAAATATAAAACATTCATTAGAATGAGAGGAATTATTACAGAGTACTGTGATGTTTTAGGTTGGAGGAGAATTTTCTGATCATACTAGAGCTTCCAATGTGTTCAACATTTTTGTTCCGTAGGAAATTCCGTTCCGTTCCGAAACCTACAAATAATATTGGTCCCGGTTCCGTTCCGGCCGTCGGGACATCGGAACATTTGAACTGACACCGTTCGGAACGAATCAGTAAAGTATTTTTTCCGTTACAGGTTGTGTTCCGTTCCGTATTATGCTAGTTTTTCCGTTCCGAACCCGTTCCGTTCCGAAATATCCCGGAATTGTTCACAACATATACGTGAAATGCGTGTACAAATTACTGGCAACTTAATATACATGATATTGTTACGTTTGTATTACCCGGATATTGATGTTGTGTGGGTAATAGTCAATGTAGCCTAGGTTCGGGTGTTCCATCCCCTGAATTCCTGGAATCCGATGTTGTTGGAAACGCATGAATAAATGGAACTATTAAATTCTGTGTGTAGTTCTTTTATTTAACTTTGGGCCAATTTATTGTTCCTAAACTGATACAATTTACACCGAACAATTAACATTTAACACAAATAGAATTTGAAGTCTGAATCTCTTCTTCCATGAAATCTCCCGATTTCATGTCGCCCCGCTGGCTACCTTTTGAGCTCCATCCCGGAGGGAATGGACTCTAGGTGCGGCTCCTTTTTGATGTTACTTGCTTGAAGTCGAGATTAGGACTTGTACTTAATCTACGTGTCTTAATCTAAATCTAATCTTATCCTATTCTCAGTTTATTGTTTATTAAATAATCTGAATCATTTCCTTTCCTTTACTTATGATTATGTTAGGTCAGCGTTTGGTCTCACGTAGCCTCTGCTTACGACCTTCTAAACTATTTGCTGACTTAGATTATGCTTATTCTACTCTATTTATAGTATATCCGTAACATTCCTCTTCTGGGTAATTGTCGACCTCGACAATATCATCTGTCGAAGTTCAAGTTCATATTATTTGTAATTATACTAATGTTATTTTATGTTACCTTACTTTGTAGCTATATGTTGGTCGTTATATTGACTTTGTAGCAAGGTCGTAATGGTATTCATGGGTATTTGTTGTTAAGGCATTTCATACAATTTATCATACATGTTCATCATCATATGTGTGTATACTTTTGTAATGCTGTACAATATTTGATGGTGTTACTGTTTGTATACTTACGTCTGATAATCAACCATTTTCATCCTTACATCATTTGCATATACACTATTTACATGGAATATATCGTTATTTGGCTTGATTTCTAATGTTATTTATCGTATCTAAGATTAGAAACATCGTAGCAGAATTGAAAATTTTGTACACGCAATTATAGTATGTCAAAATAAGAATTTGAATCTCGAAAGATACATTAAAATACTATGTTTTGAAAAGAATTTGTTTGTAAAAACTGGCAAGAATACTTGAAAGCAGATATGAAACATTTTCCTTTGTTTCTATTCTCGAGTGATTTCTAATTTTCTGATACTGAATACTAGTTGTTGCAACAATTGAGGTTGTTGTTAGATAATAAGACTGATAATATGTTATTTTTCGTTGAATTCCGTGACTTTCCTTGTGAAACAATTTAACATGTCACAGACAAATCGTTGTGGGGAAATGTGTGATTATCCAATATCACTATCAACAGTTTGAAGTGACGGTCTTGAGCGCAGTAGTGTCGCTCTTAAACACAATTATTTGAAAAACCGACTCTGAAACCTCCTGAGGTCTCTACAGAAAGTTTGAAGAATCTTTTTATTTTTGCCTGTGAAATATTTGAGTTGTTTTTCGGTGGCTAAATTAGGAATTATGTCCTTCTTATGCACAACTGTTGGCAATTTCACCAAATGTGAAAACATCGTGCTCCATGAAGTTCTGTAAGTGGTTCTTACTACTCCATAAGACATAAAATCATATTGTACCGTGAACTATTTCCTCAATTGAGATAGAAATGTATTTTGGCGATAATCATAAATATATATATATACCTTGATCTGTAAAAAATCTTATTTGATGAAATGTGTCAAATTTGTAAGTTAATTTTGTTTTCTCGGGGATGTTCCGAAAAGAAGAAAAGTACATGTAGGTAATAAAACTCGGGACTGACTCAAGACTTTGAGTCCTCAGAATTGTGTCCTCCTAATACAATTTGTCTTGGGGAACTATGGAATGTATCAAAGCTAATAAGACGTTTTGATCTTTTAAGATTTAAAACTGATCCTTTGTACTGGATAAACGAAGTGAATTTAATGATTTCGTAAATTTTTCTTAATGTCAAATTGTAAAAGATATCGACACTGTTTGCAATGTAAATCTGTACTGCCTTTAATACTTCTGGGGTGCAAAACCTTGCAGCCTAGTTAAACTCCATCAAGAAATGCCGTACCTAGAACCTGGAGTTCCTCACTATTTTCTCCTTTTCTTTAATTTCCTTACTTTTTATATTTTTATTTAAAGTTCCTCCTACCTATTTGTCGTATGTGTTTTTGTATTTTCTGGTCTCTATAGGAGATATTAGTGCTCCTAGGGTCCTTCAGATCTGGGCACATTCATGTCAACTTTCATTTGAAATGCGATACAATTTGCAAGTAAATAATTTAGTAAAAGAACCTGTGTTACAGAAATTCTTTTGAAAGAATCTATTCTTCGGACTTCTGTCTTACTTAATCTGTCTTTCTAGGTACCTAAGGTATTTTTCTTAGCACATCTAGCTAGGTAGATTTTGTTAAACTGAAACTAAAAGGTAAACTGATCCTGATCGTAGAGAACTTGCTTATACAGGGTTCTGATTTTTGCTGGAAATTTTGGTATCCCGCTCATCCCAAACGATGAGTAGGTTAGAAATTTAATTTTATCCTTCTCATATGGAGTTAAATGACCTAATAAGTCACAAGGCATTACAATCATCACTCATTGGCTGTTGAGTAAACAAGCCTCAAGGAATTATGATATTGCCTAAAATTTTTGTTAGAACTGAACCTTATCTTGAAACAATTTCGTCTCGTTAACAAATAAATCTTTGTTTTCAAAACATAGCCTGACTTGATAGTTTTGCTATTCAATAAAATTTTAATCACTGGAATCAATGGGGTGAAAAGGAAATTGGAAAGAAAATGGATAATGAATCCATCGAGACACGAAAGATATATTGATTTGAATCACATATTCTTTAGACTGTTCTCCTTTTACTCCTATTGGGGATCTGCCTCTTTAACTAAATTGAACTTCTCGTTCGTTATTTAAACTTTTGTTATTTTCATTGCGTTTTTATATTTTTGTTGTATATGAACTTGGTTTTCTGTCTTTTCTCTTCCTAACCTTATTCTACTTATAACTACTTATTCTATTGTTTTTGCTAATAGTATCTTATAACTAATAAATATTTTTAAAATATTTTTCCATACAATTTTTATGGTTTTGCGTATTTTTCTTCTTTATTTTCTTTCTTGCGTTGGTCCTTCCCGGTTGGGTCGGTGTTATAGTTGTACGGTTGCTCTGGTTGTGTGTCGGCTGGCTTGTTGTTGTGTATTGGGCCTCACTATTCTGCATCCGACTAACTGCTCTATAGAATTTTGGACTAATGCCTGCGTGTCTGCAACATTGTCTAATTCTCTCTCATTCGGTGTTTGTTGATCTGATTTCTTTTTCTGCGTTCGGATTCGGTACAGTATTACTGTGAATATAAATATCACTACTGTGGTAATACAACCGAATGAACTAATAATGACTACGGTGTAATCCGTGTCTGATGTTGGAACCTCATTGGATTTCCAATCTATTTCGTTGAATTGTTCCATCCATGGTGGTCTGCTATCCCTCAGCATCGTGGGCTGTTGGTTTTGTATGAATTGGGGTTGTATAAGTTGTTGTTGGGGTTGTAGTAGAGCCATTTGTTGGTTTCTCTCCATGATTCTCTGTGCTTCCACGTTTGGGTCGTTCGGGTCATACTGCACTATGGCTAGTTTCCCGTCATCCTTGTGGTGTAGTATGTGTACTATTGGGTCCTTTTGTGATAGCACTGATGCTGTGATAGCTCCGCTTCCGACGGTTATGGCTGGTACCATGTAATTTGCGAACCATTTTCCGACTTGAGTTCCTAGGGCTGCCATCAGTGGTCCTCCCCATGGTTCTGGACTTGGTTGTGCTATCGGCCTGGTTTCGGAAACGTCCATTGCAATTAGAATTATTGCAAGGCTCAAAAGAATATACCACTTGTATTCCATCCTTGGAAACTTTTGTATCTATTTTTGGTTCCGTATTTTTGAGTAGCCTCAAGTATTTGAGCTCTCCGTGGGGGTTGAGATTATAATGAGTACTCTGGTTTAAGAGTCTCTTATTTATATCTGTATATTGTTTGTGTTTTCATCTTCCGATTGCGAAAGAGAATTCTTTTTCTAATTCCGATGTTGTAATCCGTGTGTCCCACTTCCGGTGACATAATCTTTTGTTAGTATTTTTATCCTATGAACTCTATGAAATGTGTTAGTAAGTAATTATTTTTGTTTTGTTTTCTATTTTGTATTTTATTTTTATTTGTTTTTCTTTTCTAACTATTCTGTTATGGTGATCATTATGTAACATCCGCCGTAATCCCAATGGTTGATGCTACATAAGATCTTAAAAATGTTTTATCGTAGATCCTCTCTTGCGAAATAATCTACACTTTACATTCCCTTCGGGAATTTCTTCCGTCATCAGGTAATTTGGCTTCTGCTTTTCCCCGCTAGTTCTCTTTCTCTTTATACCATGACCTGGATGGAATGGTCAGGTTATTATCCTCTGTGACGTTTTAATCGTCTTCCTCGGACGGCCCTCTGAGGGTGCCTGTCTCCTCCTCTCCTTCCGCTAGTGTTCTGAATGATATAACTGCGAATCTATTCTCGGATAAAATTTCCGGGTCCCATCTTGCTCGTTCTGATCTTTCCCATAACTGATCCATTAGCCTTCTATGCTCCACAGGGTTTGTTATGGAAAGATAGCTGGTTCTTTGTTGTGTCACTGGGTCTCTCCTGAGTTCTTCCTGAATAAAATCATGTCCAAGGTCTCGAAAAACTATTTCGATTCCTGTTCGACCTCTGAGGGTTCGTATGAGATTTATTATATCGGGTTCATCTGGTCTTCCATCAATGACAACTGATCGCCATTGGGGTGTTTGGAATCGATCTATAGCGCTTGGTACCATATGTATTGGTGTTATTCCTGGTCGTCTTTCATTTCTTGGTGATAAATGATATGGTTTGTAACTTGGTCCGTCTCCACGGTTGCTAATTTGCTCCCGAATCCTGTGAAAATGTTCTCTTTGCCAGATTCGTATCGTGACAAGTTCGTTTAGGTCTCTGAAAGAACCTGTTCTCCGGGGTTGTCTTAGGGTGGCTACTCCTCCTTTTAGTTTTCTAGCGTATAGGGTAGTTGGCTTTTGGCCTTCCCCTGCTAGTTTCATTGCGAATATCCAGTCTTCCCATTGTCCTAGTTCTTCTTCTATGTCGTCTATTGGATTGGGTTGACTTCTGCCGCTTTGGTTCATCGCTCCAAATTGTCGCCACTCCTGAATTGCCTCGTCCTGATGATAAAGATTTATGAGCCTTTCGGTCATACTCGCAAATTCTTGAAAACTTAGTATGTGTATTGGTATACTTGCTAGTTGTTGTAAAGCTTTCTCTCCACGTCCGGTGATGGCGTCTCCTCTCAGTAGGAAACTATTTATCCATATTTCTTGCTCTCGCCAGGTTGGCTGAGTTCCTATGTCGAACCACATCTGAGTAATCAATCTGCGTAGCTCGGTTCCTGTTAGCCCTTGCATTACTCCTTGATGTTCCCGACATGTTAGGTATGTTGGTACTTGGTGATTGTCAATACCTCTTTGACCATTGAACAGTGTTGTCCAAAGTCTCGGTATCATTTCCCCTGGTGAGATGTTCATGTCTCCTGCCATTGTTTCCAGACGGGTGTTTTCCATTGGTACGTTTCTTCGACTTTGCCCGTATAGGATGAGCAGGTCTCGCTCCCTTGGGTCTAGTCTGCGATAATCTGTGGGATGGTCCATTGCATCATACAGCAATGCCCTTCTTTCCCGGATTAATTCTCCGTGATTGTTGTAGTCTATTCCTGCCTGGTGTTCGGCGTATTCTATATTTGATTCGTGAGCATCTGTTCTAGGTTCGCTTAAAGTGCTAAGCGCCCTTCGTAACTGCTCGAGTCGTAGTTGAGGTGGTTGGGTGGGTTGTTGGTGGATGTCAAGTCTCTCGATAAATGTCTCCCTGTACATTCTGTTGAGCCATCTCACTAGATTTTGCTCTGGACTGTTGGTTGACCGGTGTGAGATATTATATGTTGGAAATCTCTCTGGGTCGATGGTAGATTTCTGGTAACAATGAGGACACATGGTGGATCTTTCCCTGGTGTCCATGTTGTTGCTGAAGTAGTTCGTTCTCCTGGAGTACTGCGCTTCTATCTGGCCGTGGCGTTCGTCTCCGGATATATCTTCCATCACTTGGTCCGGGAATCTTGGCGGTGGTGAGTGGTCCAATGGGTCATTGGCCCTTTCCACCATCTTTTTCACTTGAAGTCGTACCGGATCCAGTTGGCTGTATAACTGTGTCTTGTTTGGGTTGGTAAAGATGACTATTTCCGCATCCTCATCTTCCCAACTTGGTGCTACCATCCATCCACGGACTCCTATATAAAATGATACGTGAGCTAAATCAACGAATCTTACATCAGGTGAGTCGGGTTGTGCCAGTGGGTCTTCCGGTGCTGGATCTGGTGGGTTTTCCTGGCGTTCTTCCTTGAACTCCACCTTTCGTTGACGTTGTCTAGCTCGTCTGGACTTCAGTTTGTCTTCAATGGGTGGTATAGGTTGTCCCGTTATCGTGGATGGTCCGGGTGACGGTGACCTTGATCCTCGTCTGTCCCTTGTATCGTTAAATATTACAGTCCTAATGGGTGAGTATACTCTAACCCTGGGTCGTTCAATTTCTGGCTCTGGACCTCGTCGTCGTCCTCTATACTGGAATGTACAGTTTGGAGCGTTGTCTCTTCCATACAACCTGTCCAACTCGGGTCTACTCCTTCGGATGTATTGTACCGGAATGTCCTTTTGTCTTTGCCAAGCTTCATGTGCCGCTAACTTGGTCTTTGGTCGTACGGGTGGCTTATGGCCATGTTTGAGTGGGCAGTATTCGCATCTGGTCTGCACCCACTTACTGTCTGTCTCATTGTCGGACGAACTATCTACCTGATGTTCCAATGGTGGCTTTTCTTCGTCGTCTAAGACTTCTTCCTTGATTACGTTCAATGATGTTCCGGCTCCTTCTTCTTGAGCTTCCATAGCTTGTTCCGTTGGCACAGCCGGTTCCTCTTCTGAGGCCAAAACCGGTCCTTCTGCTCCCTCTGTCCTTCGTGGGTGGCTTCTTCCGGGGTCACTCTTCCGTATTGGATCTTGGTTCCCTCCGAAGTCCATTCCGACGGACGTGCCAATATAGATTACCATTCTGAGGGTAAATCGTACAAGCTGTTGAATAATCCCTGTAGGTCTTCCTGACGACGAGTGAGCCTCCTCTTCCTCGATTCGTGCCAGCATAAGCTGTAGCTGTTGTTTTAAGAATTGTTTGCTATAACTGACGGGTGACCATGCGTTGGTCGGTCCTACGAATGCATCTCGCCTCTGCCGTTCTCTGGCTGCTCGTTCCGACGTTCGCTGGAAGAGTGGGTGGGTTTGTGAGACGTTGGCGTGTGCCTTTGTCTCCCATCCCTTGAGTTCTTCTTCTTCGAGATGGTCAACTCCGTTGTATACGTGTGGTATGAGCAAAACTATCGTCCAGTTTGCTTCTGTGATTGTCGTTGCTAGTGCGAAGTGTACAACTTCACCTATTGCAATTTCCTCGGTGGGGTGAACATAGTCTTCCCCTTTTGTGATACTGTGAGGGTTGTTTTGCATCTGGCGTTGGAGGTTATTTATCTGGTCTTTTGCCAAGATACTCCGCCTGGTGCGTTTATGTATGGTTTTGAGTCCCAAAATTTGGATGACTTTGTCAATGAATTTCCCGTATTGTATTTCATATTCCTTCCAAATTTCGTATTTGGTTTGTAGTGGTAGCTGGATTGGTTTTGTTATTAAGTCCATTGCGACTGACTGTAAAGTTCTGGTCGTTAGATGGTAACCGTCACGTATTGCTTGTGACATTAACCAAATAGCTTGCGGTAATTTCCGTTGGTCTCGAATTTTTTGTCTTCGTTCCTCTTCCTCCGAGGTGGGTTCAGGAGCATGTCGTCGTACTCTCCCGTTTTCGGATTCTTCCTCTTCCACTTCCTTGCCTAAAGCTTGATTCCATACTTTGGCTACAGAAGTTTCGTTGAGGTAATGAGCATTCCTTTGGATATCACCTGGTAATGCTATTAAATTCGGAGATATTTCTGTTGCTGTTGGATCTTTCTTAAGAAAATCTTCTAATTCTTTTTCCTCACTGGCGTTGACGGGCATTATCATCCAGATGGGTCGTTGGTCTGGTAGTTGGGACTCGATGAGTACCCAATCCTGCGGTATTTTGACTGTTTTGAGTGGTTTATTCCATCTCCTGACTGCGTCTAGGATTGAGCTGGTGTAGACTCCTACTATGACCATTCCCGTGGTACACATGCCTACGGCTCCTGCTACTCCTCGTACTACTCCATTCTGCCAGAGTCGGTGCGCTGTGGCTGAGCCGAAACCTTGGTACCGTACGGCTGAATTTCCGACCGGTGGGCATTCCCGTTTGTCGTAAGGGTCATAGTGTCCGATTTCCTCTGAGTCTTCCTTATTTTCAAAATCTAGGCTGACATAGTCAAAGCCTCTTGGACTGGTTAGATTCTCGGTGTCCAATCGGGTCCACCACTGGTAATGTGATGCCCGGGTTGTTGGATATGGTCCGTAGTGTCCCGTCAATTCGTTTCTCAAGTTGGATTGTCCTACAGCAGATGTAATTAAACCGAACATTAATAAAAATGATAACCAACTGTTACCGAGGTAAGGTATGGGTCCTCCTCGTCTTCCTCCTCCTCCACGTCCCATCTCCGGCGTGTGAGGTGGCGTTTGAATTGATGAGGTTGACTGTCTTGGTTCCTCGTCGTCACTGAGGATGACGGTTCCGTCCTGGGGTGAGTTGGCAAAATCAGCCAATGAAAGCTGGTGGTGATTAACAATTTCCGTTGTATCCGAAGTTATTGATGATTCTCGATCTTTAGGTCTTCTCTTTGATCTGATCACTTCAAAATCCTCTGAGCTACTGCTCTGGTCGTTGTGTTGTTCGGCTATAGATAGCTCAGATGTTGCAACTTCGACGTTTTGTGCTGGTGAGGGTGGCATTTCCGTTGCCATTCCTGTTGAGCTTGCCGTTTCTGGACCATTTCGTTTTTCCTGAGCGAGCAAACGCTCTAGCTCTCCGGATGTGGCTGTTGACGTTGGAATGTTCGTTGGTTCAAAGTGTGCTGGAGGTAATTCTCTGGTTTGAAGGTCTATCTTTGACTCAGCACATACCAAGTGAAAGTCGTTATCATTTCTCCACTTTATCCATTCCTGGCGGTGGCGTGCTAATTCTTTCATTAATTCTTCCTTTTGCTTTTTCGCACTGTCTGCGTTGACATTTTGTCTGGCAAGGTTGCGGATGACTTCCCCGAGATCTTTTATTCGGTTTACCATCTCCTCGTGCTTCCCTGCTTTCCTGGAGTCTTCTCCGATTTTTAGGATGTTCGACTGCCATTTCGCCGGTGGTTGGGTTGGTGCTGTGTTCTGTCCAAATAGCTCTAAGATAGTCATCTGAGCCTCCTTCTTGACCTTCTTCTCCTTCTTTGCACGTTTCTTTGCATGATGTTCACATTCCTGTTGTACCACTGGTCCACTGTCGGTTGCAATTACTTGTCGTACCCTTTTACATCCTTTCCTACTACAGGTTTGGATGGGTACTGTCTCTTCCTCTTCTGAGTCTGAAGAAGATTCATTGGCGGTATCTCTGTCCGCTGTTGTAGCTGTGTCCGTGGCAGTTTCCTCGCTCCATAATGTCACAGCCACTGATGGTGGAGTCACTACAGGTACTTCCACTGGTCTCTCTTTTTGAGCGATGCAAACTGCACGCTGTGGTTTAGGTGGTTCAGTATTAACCGGTATTGTTGGCGGTGGCATCTTTGTGACCGCTGTGTAACTTAAAGCTGGAGCTGCTATGGGTGTTGTCAGTATTGACTCCCTCTCCATTCGATCCTTATAATCTTTCGCTGCTGGTGATAGAAATGGTGAAGGTGGTGGGGTTGACTCTCTCCTGCTCCTTGACCGCGCTGGACTGTCATAGCGACTCCTTGACCTGTCGTCCTCCCGTCGCTTCTTCCTCTCCGATGACGACTCTGTCTCCCGCTTCCTGGTCCTGCTGTCCTTAGAGCTGTGTCTTTCCCTCGAACTTTCTCTTGAGCTTCTATGATGCCTGCTCGAACTTTCTCCAGTAGTGATGGCCCGCCCGCGGCCTCTCCCGGCTGGTACCATATGTGCCGAGTAGGCTGCGAATCTCGGAGGTTCCCTTCGTCGGTCCTCCAAGTTCCCTCGTCTCAGATCGGGTCCATAGTTGTCGTCAATACGTCTACTGATTCTATGGGCTACGTCCTCGACCTGTTCTTCATGTTGCGGTAACCATTCACTGATTTCGGGGATGTTGACCCGGGTAACTCCACAAATAGGGTCGGCTCCCATCACTTTCCGAGATGAGCTTCGACTTGTCTTGCCTCGTTCGTACTGAAGGCTTGGAGTAAATGCCCAGGGGTCATGTTCATAATCTCCCCTTGGATTCTTTTGTCCGGGCACATCCTTTTCTTGCCTGTAATTTTGGACTAGCCATGGATCATCTGGCTGTCTATTACGTGTTCTACAGATGGGGATCTGTCGTCGTATGGGAGTGGGATTAAATTCTTGTCCTTTAAAAAGGTAAACAAGATCATCTGGCGCTCGCTCGCCTCTATCTACTTCCACCTGCTGCTCCGGAAAATTTATTGACCCGCAAAAGTGCGGTTCTCGTCGTAATATACGATAATCTAGTGTTAACTCTCTAGGCTTTCTGAGAGCTCCGATGAGTACTGAATGAGTTACGATTTCTCGTCCATCTCGTCCTTGGATGATAATCCTGTGGGGTAACTTCCCGTCTACTCTGAGAACAACTTCCAGTCGTCCCGTATCTGAGTTTGGTAAAATTTTTGCTTGTGGTATTTCCACTTCAGTTTGACTCACGTATTGGGTCCAATAACGTGGTCGATCGTCGTCGTCCCTGTCGACGGCGGGTAGGGCGTCTTGGCGTGGAGTCTCGTTGGTTCGAGACCCGGATGCACGTGACCCTCTGTTCTCTGACATCTGGTTGAAGATAAAATACTTTGCAGTAATCTGATTTAATGATTGTGTACGTACCTACGTATCGGATTCTCCTTCGACCTTGTCGTATGAGATAGCTGATGAGATTTATACGGTCTCCAATCTTGAGATCAATCTCGCTTTGCCCAAAACTAACACAGTTTGGTATTGTTGTTAAGTATCTGGTGGTGCTCATTCGCTTTCAGACTGATCCAAATCTTCTCGTCCTTTTTCGGGTACGAGTTGGGTATCGTCTACTTTCTCCGGTTTCTTCAGCGCTTCCTTCTTGAGGTGTTTCCCCTGCTTCTTTAACTCCCGAATTTCCTCCTGAACTTGTTGAAGTTCCTGTTGGATTTGTGCTCGTCGGGTTCTGAGGATCGCTGACTGTCTCTCGGTGATCTGACGTATTCGTTCTAATTCTCTCAGGCCTTCTGGGACTGTCTTTCGTGATGACATCCAATGACCTGTCCTCTTCTGTAGAAAATTCTACAGGTGTATTGGTGACTTCTGTATGCGTATCTACAGAGTCTTGTCCGTTTTCGTCTGTTGGAACTTCCTGGAACTCTTCGTCCTCTTCTGTAGAATTTTCTACAAGGACTTCTCGTTCCGAGGGTTGTTTGAATTGTTGGCTAGACTGTTTGCTGCTCGTATCTGATTTTTCAGAATATTCTTGGCTCTCTCGGTTTGTTCTATTTCTCTCTCCACTCGTACTATTGCCTCTCTGATCCGACTGCCTTGCGCTTGTAGGCTTTGCAGTGTCTGTCTCTGAGCTTCGCTGGGTGGGCTTGGTGTTGAGTTCCACAAAGGGGGGCTCTTCCAAGGCCTTTTGCTCATCTGAGTGAAGCAATTGGGTTGAAATATCCGCCGCTACTGAGGGCCAAGGCACCTCAACTCGTGAAGTCGCTTCTGAAGGTCCTTGATTTCCTGTTTCAATTTGTCCAGGTCTCCCTCTCTCTGTCGTAGGCGGTTGATTAGTTCTCGGTTCTGATCCCGAATTGTAAGAATTTGTCTCTCTACACTCACTGCTGTCGTCCACATCAAATTCTGTTGGACTTATCCCTGAACTACTTAATTCTTTAAGTGTTTTAAAGTCACTCTCGACAATAAGTGGTTGAGTTTCTTCCTCACCTTCGGATATTACACCTGAGCTATTTTCAGCTGGTTTATTAAATCCGAAATATCTTCTTTGGCTTTCTGAGTTTCCTGGAGGGTTGCTTTGTGATCTCCCTCGAGTTGTTTCAATTTGTTCAGTATTTCCTGTTGTTCCGAAATCTGATGTAAAATTCTTTGTTTGAGACGAATTTCGTTCTCCTTTGCCTTGATTAATTGGGCTTGTAATCCCTGGATGATTAGGATTAATTCTCTCTTTGTGTGTGTCATCAGTTACTCTGGTTGAACCTCGTCTTGTGATTTCTCCACTTGTGGGCAGAAACTTGACGTTTGAGGTTTTGTTTCTTGAATTAGCAGTTCTAAGTCTGCGATTCTCTGTTTGATGTACTCTTCCTGAGCTGCGTACTTCCAAATTTTTATTTGGACTAAATTCCTCTGTTGTTTCAATCCCCTTATCTCGTCCCTGATTTCCTCTAGGGTGTTCATTTACTTTCGAGCGAGTGAAATATGGGTAATTTTTATCCAAAAATTCCCTATTATCTGAATAATTTTCTGACGAAAATTTTCTTACTTGTGTACTTGAATGCTTAATAGTACCTTTTCCTCCTTGAGTGTTATCTTTGTGTTGACGTGGTCCCTGGTTTGATCTCCCTCCTTCACTTGGGGTGATTTGAGAGTGTGAGTAATTTTTGTCACAAAATTCTCCTCTCTGTTGTACTGGCTGAGTTTGGTCACTTGAACTGTCTGAGTAATTTTCGGATGAAAACTCTCTAGTTATTTCTTCGGTTTGAGCAGGTTGAACTTTAAAAGTCACCTTCTTGCTCGTAGTTGAACTGTTATCTGAAGTGGTCGAACTCTTAAGAATTGACCGTGGCTGACTCACTATAACTTTTCCACACTTGTTCCAATTTCGTTTTGTTACCAATTCCACTATATCGGAATCTAAATCGTAACTATACTCGTCCTCAATGTGTTCTCGCTGCAGGCACTTCTTAAGCCTCTCCACATGGACTTTCTGTCTCTTTTTAGAATTCCTAAGGTCTTGAATGATATAATTGTCTTTGGCTAAAACTTCTATGACTACAAAGGGTCCTTTGTAAGGGTGAAGAAAGCGTTCGCTCTTTCCAACTATCCTGGTCGGTGTAAAGACTCGCACTGTGTCTCCGATGTTGAATTTAACGAACCTTCTTTTCCTATCATACCAATCCTTACTGTAGTCCTGACGTTCCCTTATCTTAGCAATAGCTTTTTCTATTCTAGTAGTGGCTTCCTCAGCACTCATAAAATTAGTGTCGACGCTGCTTAAACACAGTTGTAAGTTAAAATCATATATGGGTTGTCGCCTAAACATCATAAAATAAGGAGTTTCTTTGGTCACGTCATGGTGACTGCAATTGTAAGCATTTATTAGAAACGGTAAACAACTGCACCATAATGCTTGCTCTTTTTGAGTATAATGACTCAGCATAGTGCTTATAGTCTGGACCATTCTTTCTATTTGTCCAACACTATTATGTCTTAGTGCTGTAGATGTAGAATGGTTCATGCCTAATCTACGAAGTAATGCTTGAGTGATTTCCGCTCTGAATTCGGATCCTCCGTCACTCAGCAAGTTTTTGAACAGTCCGTATTTTAAAACTACTTTGTGAAGCAAAAATTCTGCTATCCTGTCAGCAGTTTTATCTGGAATTGCTTCTGCGATCACGAACTTTGAAACATAATCCTGTGCGATTATAATGTACTTATTCCCTTTTATGCTAATTTGCATGGGTCCAATGAGATCAATACATAATGCATCTCCTACATTCTCTATCCTAATTGGATGAAGTAATCCTGCTGGTTTCATTCTCATGGATTTAGCTGCTTGGCAACTTTCACATGACATGACATATTTTGCCACTGAGACGTTCATTTTTCTCCAAAAATAATTTTTGTTGAGTCTATGAAGAGTTTTCTGGAATCCTAAATGTCCTCCGCATAGGATCCCATCATGAGCTTTTGATAGTAGGAAATTTCTAAGTACTCGGGGTACGTATAACTTACGTCCATCTTTATGTACTATAGTAAGAATCCCTTCTTCATCAATTTCATATCGGCTATACTTTTCTTTGTCCTTCCAATTTAACGTATGCCGCATCTTTATTTTGTCCATGATGAATAAACAGTCTGGATCGTCCCTTTGCATCTCCTGCATGTTATGTTCCTCCAACATAGCAACTTGCTCTTCATCTTCAAGTATCCTACACACAGGCTTGTGTGTGGAAAAAGTATCTTTGCTCCCTTCGCACCCCTGTAGTGCGTGAGCTCCTGGAACAAATTTTATTGCTCTATTTAATGACATGTCCTCAGTTTTCTGAGCGTCTTTATCCTTTGGGTCTTCATCCTGTGAAAGACATAGTGAATGTGACGTCTTTTTACTTGTCACAACACCCTGCCCTTTCAAAGGTTGAATCTTCCATGATCTTCCATTGGTGAATTTAATTTCACCTTCCCGGATATTTTTCCTCAGCTCTTCTACTGTGGTTGCCAGTAGAGAGTAGTTATCTTCATTATCTGGATTCTCTGTGGATATGTACGTATGCGACGGCGGAGGGTATTTGTTTTCCTCCGACTCGCATGCTGCAGATCTTCGTTGGATATTTTTCATCCATTCATCCACATCTTTGGAAATCTTCATCGCCTTGATCCGCTGTGGGGTATCAAGATCCGGATTGTTAGCATATCCTGGACTTTCTGCATCAGGAACTTGATCAGTCTTCCTGGCAGATTGTGCAGTGTATGTCTTCAATTGCGAAATAACTTCCTGTTTGAGCTTCCATTCGTCACCTTTTGCTGGCGTTGGATTCCTCCACGTTTCTTCAAATGCAAACCATTTCTCCTCATCTGTGGGATCGTGTCCGGATGGAATGTGATTTTCCACACTGAACTTTTCCTGTCTCAGTGTCGGTCGGTCGCATTCCTTTTGGACGTTCCTATCTTCATCCGTGAGTACCAATTTCTTGGCCTCTGTAGGACTGGCGGGATGGGTGGGCGGGTTAGTTGAGGACTTCTCTTGTGTAGTCTCAGCTGCCTGGCTCACCAGATCCGCTGTCTCTTGATTCTTCAAAGTTTGATCATGGACTTCCGTATCGGAGTCCACAATTATGGCTGGTGGTAGATGTACAGCTTTAGTTTCAGCCTCACCTGCCCCATCCATTGTTGTGAATTCCATTGTACTTCGTGTCATCTGCCCTTGGGATTTTGGTGAATCAATGTCAACCTTCCCGTTGGCTGGACTTTGTGACGTTATTGCTGTCGTTGACTTTGGAGTAGGAGACCAATCAGTCCCCATTCCAATGTCAGTGATAGTATTTCTGTCAAAATCTTCATGCTCATTTTGGACTTGAGCTTCCTTTGGCGATAAAAATTCCTTCATATCTAACTCATTTATTGTAGCATTGTGACGCTCTATATCTTGTATTAGCTTGAGATTTTTCTCGTAGATATACTCATTGGTGTATTTCCAGGTATTTTCATCCTCTAGTGGGTCATCCTCCCGAAATTCGTGGATTGTAATGATGTCATCGACGGATAATTTCCATTCTTTGAGCGCTGAGTAGCTGTGTGTAACTTCATTAACACGGCTCTTTACGCTCATTGTATGGTTCTCCCAATCCGTTTCCTCCAAATTCGGTTGAGGTACTAAAATTTCCACTTGTGATTTGACTTTACGCCTGGGTTGACCTTTCAATCTTCCTGACCATGGATTTTGTCGCTGTGGGATTATGGCTTCCTCTTCGTCTGAGGATTGACTTTCGTCATCCGTCCAATATTTTCCCTTATAGCTTTCCCTGGTCGTAAGGCTGGCTGCACACGCTGGTGGTGGCATTGTTATGTTCCCCTGAGGGATTTGTTTTTGTTCTTCCAAAGCGATTTTGTGCTCTTTGACCGGATCTGGTTCAAATTCAATCACTCGGTCCTCTGTATCTTCCAAATCTTCCTTTGTATAGGGTAATGGAGCTCTGGATAGAAAGTCTGCATCCAAGTGTAATGCTCCTTTCTTGTATGTGACTTGAAAGTCAAATTCCTGTAGTTTATTTACAAACTTGCTTATTCGGTGGTTTGGATCTTTTTGTAATCTTAAGTAGCACAATGCTAAATGATCTGATCTGATTAAAAATTTTCTCAAATAAAGATATTGTCTGAATTTGCGAACTGCATATACGACTGCTGCTAGTTCTAATTCTGTGACTGAGTAATTCTTTTCTGATTGAATTAGTGTCCTTGAAGCATAAGCTATTGGATGTTCTCCTCCATCATCTTGAAGTATACAGCATCCTAGTCCTGAGATTGATGCATCTGTATGTAGTATGCAATCCAACTCTGGGTTGAAATGAGCTAGGACTGGCTGTGTCATTAACTTGGTTTTGAGAATGTTGAAGGCAATTGTTGCATCTGCACTCCATTGGAAGCATCTTATGCGTTTTTGTCCTTCAGATTTCCCTTTACTTCCAATCCATGATTGTGAGATGGGACTAGCAATTTTTGCGAAGTCCTTGATGTATTTTCTATAGAAACTGCATATTCCGAAAAATCTTCTAGCTTCTGTTTCGGATTTTGGTATTGGCACATGTCTAATAGCGTCCACCTTTGCAGGATCTGGACTGGTGCCTTCCCTGGATACTTTGAATCCTAAAACAATTACTTCAAAATATCCGAATTTGCATTTCTTTGGCTTGAACTTAAAGTTCTTGTTGCTGGCTCTTAACATCAATTCTTCGAGAGATGCTAATTTGTCCAAAAGATGAATTCCATAAGAGATTACATCATCTAAATATACCATGGCTCCCCTAAATTTGAGTGAGCCCAGCATTTGATCTGCTGCTCGCTGAAAAGCTGACGGTGCAATCTTGACTCCCATAGGTAGTCGTTTGAATGCATATAATCCGTCCTGTGTAATGAAAGAGGTTATAATTTGATCATCCTCGTGTATTAATAGTTGAAAGAAGCCTGACTCCATGTCAAGAGTGTCGAACATTGCAGATTTTCCAAATTGCATAAGTATGTCATCTATTCTTGCTAAAGGGTAAACTTGATCTGTGATAGTTTTGTTTAACGCTCGATAATCCACAACTGATCTAAATGTTCCGTCTTTCTTCTTGATGAGAAATAGTGGACTGCTGTACGGTCCATTCACTTCCTTAATAATATCTGCATCTAACATCTTTTGTACTTCCTCTCGTACTTTTTGTCGTTCCATAGGTGAGCAAGGGAAAGGTTTTGCCTGAACGGGTGGATTATTTCCCGTATGGATCCGAATGGGATCAATCCACGCTGGTTCTTTCAAATCTCCCTTGTTAAATGCGAAACATTCTGGATATCTTGTCAACAATGCTCGGTACTTAGCTCTTCCTTCTTCATCGAGCTCTTCATTGACGTCGAAACAATCGAGCTGTTCTTGTGTGAGCCTTTTATGAGCATCACGTAATTGATTGCGCTTGATTTTGATGAGATCAAAATTTTCCTCAGCATGACCTATAGCTGTACGTCCATACATTGTCTGTGGGCATGGAGCTGGATTAAATACATATGCAAAAGGTTCTTCATTTGGTACTACACCTGCGGCTACTAAAAGTCGCTTGCTGGTGTATAGTTTCTCTGATGGTTGTAAATAAAAATCCTTTTTGATGCGTTTTGGAATTTGTATGGGCACTTTCATGTGTCCATAGGCTGGTATTGTGACTGCTTTTCGAGTCCTGCACATCATGTTCTTCGGTCCCTTGACTTCATGAAATGAAAAAATTGACCTGACAAATTCTATGTCGGCCTTTTTCTCTCCGACGTAGAGATGAGTGTCTCTAGTCATTGGAACTGTTTGAAATCGGTCACTCCGTATTTCATTATTCTTGTAATCCAACGTTATTCCGTAACGTGATAGAAGATCTTCGCCTATAATCATTCGTGGTTCTAATGTTTCCATCACTAGACCTTTGAATAAAAGTTTTTCACCTTCAATCATCATCGTGAATTTGGTGAGGCAAATTGGTTTTACCAGTTCCGCATTTGCTACTGCTACACGCAGAGCGCTTGGAACTTCTTTTATTTCCGCACATCTTGGTACTAAGTTTCTTTGGATACAGGATCTTGTTGCTCCTGAGTCTAGTAAAGCTGGTATCATCATACTGCATATTTGTACTTGTAAAGTTGATTTGTTGCCGTTTGATAAACGACATGGGTTGAGATCAATAATTTCTAATTCTTCGTCGTCTTTTGACTGACTTTCTACTCTAGTTGCTATAATTGCGTTCATTCTTTCTTGGATATCTTCAGTTACTGGGGGTGCGTCCCCCTCTGTGAGTTTCCCGACGGATATGGGCTAGATTGTCTTTTGTGTGGGCAATTTCTCCTCAGGTGGCCCATCTCTCCACATCCGAAACACTTTAGGTCGGTTTGAGTGGATTCTAGCGCCAATTGTCCCGGTATCGGTTGTGACTGCTCCTGGCGGTCTGGTTGATTTCTCCAAGAGTTGTTTCTGTCATTGCTTTGGCTGTTCCGGTCCCTGGAGTTAGTTCTACTCCTGTTGTTATTGTTATTGTACTGTTGGGGTCGCTGACCTCCTTGGTTATTGTTTGGCTGGTAACCCTGGTTCTGGTAACCTTGTGGGTTGGCCTGAATTTGTTGCATGCCAGGGTTGGCGTACCCTGCATTTTGCCCTTGACCGTATCCTTGTTGAGGTACGTATCCTTGAGATGGTCCATACCCTTGGGTAGGTGCATAACCTTGAAATGGTGCATAACCTTGTTGTGGTGGGTATCCTTGATTCGGATTAAACCCTTGAGGTGGCATAAAGCCTTGAGTTTGATTAAATCCTTGGCTGTTATAGCCGTTGTAGGATTGATTGTATCCTTGGTTCATCTGTTGGTCATTCCACTGACGATTCCCCTGATTGTTAGGGTTGTTGTTGTAGTATTGTCGGTTCGGACTTTGTCTGGGTCCGAAATTTTGGTTCCGCTGCGGGTAACCTTGGTTGTTGGAGCTGTTGCCATCATTTCTGTACTGAGGCCTACTCCTGTCTTGATTATTGTAGAATCTCTCAGGTGTTGGAGATCTACCTCGGTTCCCATAATTTCTTCGGTCATCATACCCTTGGTTGTTACGTCCCCTGTCCGGGTAGTTGTTATTGTTACTGTAACCTGGGCTGGAATTCCGTGAGTTGTTGAAGTTTCCCTGACCTGGACTTCGTCCCCGTTGGTCATTAGGTCTATTCTCAGGTCTCCGATAGTCCTGTTGTTCTCTCACTGCAGCTATTTTCACTACAGTTGTTTCCGCTGGAACGGGTTTCATTCCGGAGGTTAATTTCTCCAACATTTCTTGGACTTTGGCAAATCTTGTCTCAATAGATTCCGCGCCGTCCGTCTTTCGGTCTTCATCATACTGCTTGATTCCCTCTATGAAATCTGCTACCGTCCCTGCTGTCCATCCTCGGCAGAAAACTATGTATTCGGATGTTAAACCTGCGCGTAAGAGTCTGATTTTCTCCAGTTCGGGCATAAATCTGTCGACTCTATTGATTAGTGCTAATTTCGCATCTATGTATGCGCATGGATCTTCATCCGTATTCATCTTTCGCTTTTCCATTAGTGTACGTATCATTTGGTCGGTGATACTGTACCTTATTAAAAATTCCTCCCTGAATTCGTCCCAGTTAATGGTGTCGTAAGGTTGTTCCTCATGTAGTCTTCGTTCGGCAATCCAATTTCTGATCCAATCCCTGACGGGTGGGTCAAAGATGATCTGTACATATTGCATCCTAGTTATGATGGTATCTCCTCCAAACCTGTTGGTTTGGAGTTCGGCTGTTGCGAAAGCTGTCTCTGGGTCATCTACACCCGGTTTGAATTCTACTTTGGGAAACATGAGGGCGGTCATGTCGTCGTCCAGATGTCTCCTTGGAATTATTCGTACTTGTTCTTGGTCTGCAACTTCCTCAATACGTATTCCCTGATTGCGATTGAGTGGTACGTATGGGTTGATGATGTTAACGTTGACCTGGTTGAAGAAATTATTTCTGTTCACAATCTGCCTATTCCTCCAGTTGTCGAAGGCCTCGAAGTCGTGAGGGTTACTTGAGTTGCTACTACTGGAGCTGGATGATGAGCTACTTCCTCCGGAACTCCCGGGGTCACTCCTTGCTCTCTGTCTGCCTCCAATGTGTCTACCTCCTCTTGAGCCTCCTCGACCTGGATTTGACCTTTGTTGAGATGGTCGCTGATTGTGGGAGTTATTGTTATTAGCTCCTCGTGACTGGTTTCCTCTCCCGGACCCACTTGGTCCTGGGCCTGGTGGTCTGGGTCGGTTATTTCCAATTTGACGGCGTGCTCGTAAGGGTTTACGTCTTTTTCTGACTTGAGTGAGTACAACTTGAGTCTCCGGACTAAGGTCTCGAAGTCGGATTCTCGGGAAGAAGTGAGTTTCTCCGGTATTATCCACAAATCGGACTTCCTCTTGTATTTCTTCGTCTCTTTCTATTGCCCTGAACGCTGCGTCGTAGGCGTCGTCTATCGAAATTCTTATGGTAAATTGACCTGGTACTTCCGGGATAATGAAGTCCTCTTCGTCAATTCCAATAAAGATGTGCTCTGTCTCTGCGCTAGACTGTGCACTGCTATGCTGACCACTCTCACGTCTCGGAGTGTCTCTCTGTATTACCTGCTCTTCTTCTTCCTCGCTGGACGTGTCACTCAAAATTTCTACGTTAGGATCGTGAATTAATCTATTTAATGCCTCTTGGTGGTCGTGTTCGTTCTCAATTTCTTCCAAGAAGCCTGGTGGTACCCTTTGTCTGCGAACGCCGTTCGGTAGACTGATGTGTCTATGGTAAAGTCTGAAATTAGGTGCGATGTAGCTGGAGATCTGTCCTGGATCTAAAGATCTTCGGGTGATTATATTCCAGAAGGTAAATATCGGGTGTTCACTCAGAACGATTTCTTCGTGTTCAGCTCTTGTGGCTGCAAACGCTTCAAAGTTTGAGTCTCTAGCTGGTCTGAACCTTCGTTGTATAATACCGTCCCTTCTGTTGTAATAGATCAGGCGTCTCACTTGACCTGTCCAAGTTGCCTCGTTTTCTACACCCTGGTTTCTGAATCTGTCTTGTTGTCGCGCGATCTTAGAGTATTGTCTTACTGTTATCCTGCTTGGTACTAACTCGTCTTCGGTTGCTTCGTTCTCGCTGGTGTATACTCTGCCACTTGGTCCTGTCCAAATGTTAACTCCGTATTGTAAGTCGTCAAGCCAACTGACTTTATCTTGACTTGTGGTTGGAGTTATTGTTACTCGAGATGGTCCCGCTACTGCTGAATTTGGTCTGACGGGGACAGCTGGAGCTGTCGGTGTCGTTGGCCGGTTTGCTGACCTGGTTATGAACCTTCCGGTTGGTCTAGCTGGTACTGCAAAAGTCGTTGCTGCACGTGTCGTAGATGCAGGTGTTGCTGTCCGTGACCTTAAGGTGTCACCTTGGACGTACGACTCGTTGCTTCTAGATGTTTGTTCTGAAGGTGGTGGTTGTGGTGCTGTTACAAGCTCTCCACCTTCTATGATGGTCCTGTCGTTGTTGGTTGCTCGTTGCAGGATGTCTCGACCTCGTAAACTGTGGCGGTGTATACCTGTGCGTCCTATCGGTAGGCTGTTGTATAACGAGCCTCTCGGTGATTGATAGACGGTAAACCTGTCTTGGGGTCTAAATGCCTGATAGTAAGTACCTGTGTCAGAATTTCTGATGGTATTTGCAATAGTCAATGACGGATTCTGTTCCCGTAGTTGTCTCCCTACTTGCACCAATGTTCTTAAAGCTGTTTCACTAACGTCAAGTGGCGGTGCTCGCAACGCGTGCACGGGTGGATGTACGTAGATTCGACCTCCCGGTGACTGGTAAACTCGGTGTACCAGTTGGTCGTTATTGTTGGCCTGGATGGAATCGGTGTTGACGTACAACTTTGTTGTTGTTAAATCCCTCTTAACGGTAGCCTGTGATGTACTACCAATTTGGGTGGCCTCGACCTCCTCAGTTGGTGTCTCCAAATCGTCTTGGGTGGGTTGAGGTCTAAATTGCAGGTTAGGTTGAGTTGGTCGATTTCTCGGCGTATTTTCCGTTGAAACCTGTCTGTTTTGACTGGTTGGTGAGATGTGTACTGGGTTAATCTGCTGTGTTGTCTCGTGAGCGTTGCTGTGTCGGCTTGACTGTCCTCTGTCACCTGTTGCGGGTGTTGAGCGACAGGAATTACTGGACCTCGGGGTCACTCTCGGTTGTGCCGTAGAGCTCCCTGTTGGCGTCTGATTACCTGTCTGGACTGTGGGTGATGTAGTGGGTGCTCTTGGGCTACCCCTCTGTATGGCTGTCTCGCAACGGCTGTTGCTTGGTCTCTCACGTGTCGTAATCCCTTGTGGACTGGTTCTGGGATTTAAGTTGCTGTTTTCCCCAGCACTATTTACCCTGTAATGGCTTCTCACCGATTTCTGGAAAAGTTGTGACCTAGGTGATGAATAATCTACCTGGTTACTGTCCGTCACCTGGTTACTTGGTCTGAGATGGTCCCGATCGGAGTTACTCGACTTCCGATTTCGAGGGGTTGTTAAACCTGCTTGAAGTGTCGATGAGGCTATTGCCTGGGCTATAGCCTTGTTGATTGAGCTTGAACTGGTATTCAAGCTTTCCGGTGAAATTCTTCGTGACGTAACGGGTTGTACTGTAGGTTCGCCTGAGATGGTCCTTAGCGTAGATCTAGATGCTGGTTCTAATAAACCCGTAACCGGATTCCGTGTTACTGGTGGGTTTCGTTGTTCGTACCTAAGGTACCTGCTAATGATGTCGTCAGCACTGGAGTCGATTACACTTTGTTGGGTGGTCCCGTTGTTATTTGAATCTTGTTCTGGACCTGGCCTACTCTCGTCGCTGACTCGTCTTTCTTGTCGTGGTTGACCAAATTCTAGATTTTCGCTAAGTCTTCCGGATTGTATCACGGTTGTGTACCTAGGTGTATCGTTGAAGAAAATCTGGCTATCCTGGTGAGCCTGGTGACTTCTCAACGACAATACCCGGTGCTCTAAAAGGTTTCGGATGACGTCTGTGGGGATGAAAATGTTGTCCCTGACGTTCCGACCGTACTCGAAGGCACGTGTACGTAACACTTCCCTTTCTTCCCTATTCGGATCTCTGTTGTTGTCCCGTCTGTGGGTGACTTCAGCTAATCTAAGGAAAAAATGTGTCCACTGGACTGTACCTGTATAAAGATTTTGAGCTAACCTGTGATACACCTCTATCAGTTGTCCTTCCAATCCTCGAACTACCAGAAAATTTTCCACTGAGTTCCGTTGGAAGCCTGCGGTGGTCACTAATTGTTGAAACGAACCTGCTGGTACTATCACACCTGTACCTGTCACTAATTGTACGAAATTTTCCTCCACTCTTTGGATGTTATCTTGCCCTTCTCTGATCGGTGGTAACTGATCCTCGACTGGGCCTTCCTGTTCTGTAGACTCAGACACCCGGCTGAGTGTCCTCTGAAAGCCTACGTCTCCTCTATTGGAAAATCCTGGAGATGGTCTTGATAGAAACCTGTCTCGTACAAGTTGTTGTATGTCTGGTTGTTGAGGAACTGTAGTATTCGACTGTGAAGCCTTACGGTGGTCACTGATGCTTAAATTTGATAACTGCTGATTTAATTGAGTAGTGACCTGGTCACGATCACTCCCTATACTGTTATTAGTACGTGGCAATCCTGTTGGTGAGTCACCTTGTTCGCTCTGTTCAGTTGACTCGTCCGATTGAGTTATTGCTAAATTGTCCCTAAATGATGAGTGCGTACTGAGATTTCCTGGCTGGATAATCTCTGGTGTACTTGTTGCTATAGCAATTGGTCTATTGGAATCCTCCAACTCATCCAATTCCGTTGAGCTTTGCTGATTAACCTGTTGTTCCGTTTGTCCAGTAGCTTTGCTGCACATTCCTTGGCTTTGTACATCCTGTTGGGATTGTACACTCGTATCTTGAGGAATGTCTCCGTTGCCAACTGGGTTTGTCAGGTTGCTGACAACCACATTGTTGGGTGATTCATTGGTCACATCTTCCATCTCACTTTCTGGAGTTGCGAATCCTTGCTCGCCTTCCCCTACGCTTGTATGGTTGCTTCCGGGATCCGTGAGAATTTCAAATGATGACATGGCAGCGCTACTAGTTGGTCTTTCCTCAGGTTGATTGAATTGCGACAGGATTTCCTTTATCGTGGGGTCAGCATCGTGACTGACAAAAACCGTGTCTCCTCTAGCATTTAGCATGAATTCGCCTGTGGCCTCAACCTCCTGGGCTTGTTGGACCTGTTGGCCCTCCAGGTTGGTTACCTCGAGGTCGCGTAATTCTCGTTGCATGGCTAGTCTATGGAGATTCTGTCCTTGCACCGCCTTTGTTTTTGAAAATTTTGGTGTTTGTGCTGTCGATACTGTTGGTGTTCGTTTAGGACTGGTTGCCGTACCTGTTACAGGTGTTGACACCGTGTCCAAGAACACATCCATGCTTTCATCATTATTGTCAGGATTATCTCCGTGCCCCATGGCCTGCGAGTCCGATGGACTTTGTGCAGATAATGCCAGGGTTGTACTGCCGGATTCTTCCATGACTGTAGATGTCGAAGCTGAAGATGTTGAAGAGAGGTCTACACCTGCCGTTGCTGTGTTAGCTTTGGCTTTCGCTGCTTTCCTCTCCTCTTTCCTACGGGCGAGGATTTCCTCCAAACCTGTTTCATTCTGTGGTACTGGTCCTGCAGATCGCGTAGTCCTTCGAGATGGTATTGAAGGTGCAGGTGGTGGTTCCCTTCTTGATGGATGTTGGTTCTTCTCGGGTTCCATACCTGTAAACGTCCTAACTTTTTCTTGATGGGCTGAAAAAATGCTAAGGCGTTTCGTAGAGTTTGGTTTTATGAATTTGTTTTGACGGTTGTGAGAGTTCGTTTGTCAATTCCAATCCTGAAAACCTTCTTAAAACTTATGCCAAATTTCAACTTAAACCGTTTCCTAAAATTTTGCCTTGTATGCCTATGCTATTTTAATTCTAGTTTTAAAACTTAATTGTGCCAATTGGTGCTGACAACTTGGAAAAGAAATTTTCTGTGCTTATAACCTAAGTGTTCAAACCCTGAACGTCCCTAACCTTAGCTGTGAATCGTCTTAAACTTAATCTCTGTAATCCTAATGTTTCCAATGAGTACCTCCTGGTGTTGCCACCTGAATTTCCTTAAAACCTAAACTTTCTAATCTTAATTTCCTTTAAAACTTAATCCTTTTGTAATCTTAACCTTCCTTAAAACCTAAACTGTCCTAAACTTAATTTCCTTAAAACTTAATGTCCTTTAAACTTAAACTTCTCTAAACTTAGTCTCCTTAACCCTATCCTCCTTAAAACTTAATGTCCCTAATCCTACTCACCTTAAAACTTTAACCTCTTAAACTTACTTATTTGCAATGGCTAGTTGCATCTAACTCCTTAAATTATCAGTCTTTGTCAATCAACACTCCTCACATTCGGGCCGGTGTTGCCTAAATTCCCTAAATACTCCTGTAATGATTCCCAGAATTAATAAGGACTGTATTCCTCGCTACTAATTACCCTTCTGTCCCAAAGGATATGTTTCGCGTCCTAATTCGTACCTAAGAACTTCCTTGAACCGATCCTACCATCAGCAAGGCTTGTATCTAACGTAGACAGCAAAAACTGAAAGCACCAGAGTTTACTGAATTCCTACCCCTATAACCAACTCTCAAAAACCATGAGCCTGTGGTTTCTTATGCCAAATCTCTCTACTCTAGCAAAATCCTTCGAGAATGGCTAACCTTATGATGCACTCAAAACCATGAGTCATCTATGGAAGAAGTAATAAATATGAAAGTCCCTATGTATGGCCATAGCTGGAAACCGCATACATAGATTTTAAAGTGAACATCCGTGCTTTGGAATGTCCCCTGTTATCCTATCCACTAAACCATGGACCTCCTTACTAGTAATAGTCATTGCTGTTACCTATCCGCTAGCTCGGGCACATTACAAACATATACCTATATCGGTGCGTCAATCATAGCCTCTCCGATTACCTCTAGTAGGTCACAGGCTTATCGGTACTTTTGTCGGCACTCCATCCGATCACCTCCGTGCTTGGAATGACTCGAACCCTACTAAACCATAAGGTCCCTCCTAATCTTCCTAGCCTCTCGGATTCTACGTATACTAAAACCTATACACAACAATGATTGCGCTCATAACTCGGCCCTTCAATCCCTAAACTACGTAGATGAGAATTTTCTTATATGTATGCTTATGTACTATGCCAATGTGTCCACGCTCAATATACCTCGGCCCTTTGGACTAAATTTTGTTCAAACCTTAATTAAACTGTCCTAATCACCTCGGCGCTCATAATCGGCCCTTCCGAACAAATTTTGTTCACCTTACATACTATAATCTTTAGATGGTCTGATCTACCTATGCTCTCTAACTGAGCTATATAGGTTTTGATTTGCAAAATGACTAACTGAAATCTGATATGCTCCGTGCTCACGTTCGGCCTTCCGGATTAACTTTAAAGTCCTAATATTTGCCAAAATCATGACAAATTATGTCCTAATTACCCAGCGCACAAAACGGCATTTCTGGTAGAAATGGAAAGATGGAAGAAGAAAAGATGTTTGTGAAAAGTTTATGATAGATCCTATTGTTACCCGTGTAAACCTACACATCAGGTAAAGAAAGTAATTTTCAGCGAAAGAGTTTTAATTGGGTTTTGCCACCTAGCCATGGGGCTCTTAATTACGTAATTTGGAGATAAAGAATCTAAAGATATTTGCGCTCAATGACGGCCCTTCAAATGTACTTATACTAGAAGGAGAAAAGATGTAGAGAAAGAAGAGAATGAAAAATTATTCTTGAGTTGTTTAATGAAAGATAGATCATATTGTTGCTTTAAACTAAGCTTGGAAAGTAAATTCTGAGAGTCTTGTGTTAATAAAAAAAAAATGTCCTAATTTAATGAAAGATTTTAATTGTGTTTTGGGTTCCTATCCCCTAGCCTGGGGTTTCCCAAAACTTTGAAAAGTAATTTGAAGAGTTAAAAGAATTTCAACGCTCAAAAACGGCCCTTTTGAAATTTGGAACTTAAAACTTACGAAGAGAAAGATTACTATTATACTGCGCTCAATTAACGTCGGCCCTTCAGCCGGAATAGTTCTCTTTACAATACGAACACTGTTTATGCCTCCGCTCACAACGGCACTTAAGGCGTTTAAAAAGATAGAAGAAGACTTATGTTACTGGAAGAAGCTAATTTTGGTGAAAATTTGTTATGCACATACTCCTACTATGTACTCTGAAAACCACAAAATACATATACATATATGCGCAATTTTCTAATTTAAACATATGATTTGTATCTAAACTCTGGTTAATTACTCCTGAATATTAGTTACGCCTCGTAACTACCTGACAAAATTAGTATGCTCCTAAACATGAAATTCATGAACCTTAAAGAAAATAGTATTACCTTATTGGACGTCCTCTTCCCCTAATTTTTCGGTTGGAAAGAGTCCCAATTTCACTGGCACTTAAAATAGTATTCGTGGCCACAAAAATAGTTCTTTTTCTAGTGCCGCACTAGGACTTCTGAATTATTATTTGAATCCGCGTGTGATGATAATGGCCAAATTTTCTTTCTTGAGGTAACATTGTCGCATGTTATGACTGCCTTTCACGAGAAGTTTCGGGTGGTCCTGGAGAGAAATGAGAATATTTCCTCCTTGTTGGGCCCCATACTTCCATCTCATGAATTTTGTTTGACTAGCGACCTTACTTGCTACAAAGTTCGGTCTTTTGTCACAGGGTCATCCGCAGGTCCCCGACCTACGGATCCTCCGGGTCCTTACCAAAAAAAAACCCGAAGGCCTGGCAGAAACATCATGTTACGTTTGTATTACCCGGATATTGATGTTGTGTGGGTAATAGTCAATGTAGCCTAGGTTCGGGTGTTCCATCCCCTGAATTCCTGGAATCCGATGTTGTTGGAAACGCATGAATAAATGGAACTATTAAATTCTGTGTGTAGTTCTTTTATTTAACTTTGGGCCAATTTATTGTTCCTAAACTGATACAATTTACACCGAACAATTAACATTTAACACAAATAGAATTTGAAGTCTGAATCTCTTCTTCCATGAAATCTCCCGATTTCATGTCGCCCCGCTGGCTACCTTTTGAGCTCCATCCCGGAGGGAATGGACTCTAGGTGCGGCTCCTTTTTGATGTTACTTGCTTGAAGTCGAGATTAGGACTTGTACTTAATCTACGTGTCTTAATCTAAATCTAATCTTATCCTATTCTCAGTTTATTGTTTATTAAATAATCTGAATCATTTCCTTTCCTTTACTTATGATTATGTTAGGTCAGCGTTTGGTCTCACGTAGCCTCTGCTTACGACCTTCTAAACTATTTGCTGACTTAGATTATGCTTATTCTACTCTATTTATAGTATATCCGTAACAATATACTTTTAATAGATTGGATGCTAGGGAATGCTATTATTTAATTATATAAAATAGTATTTAATAATAATTAGGCCATATAAAAAGAACTACTGTGCAGTATTACATAATTATTATTAATTATTTTTTAATAATCAATATTTGTAGCTTGTGGATTTCAATGGCCTAACAGTGTTAATTTAATGCCAGCTTGCTTCATTGCTGCTAATAATTTCGATTTCAGAATTTTCATTTCGAGAAAAATCGCCCATGCCCATGTTTATTAAACAAAAGTAGTTATTCTGTTGATTTTCATGGAAAACGATACTCGCATTACATATAAGCATTTGCGTAAATTAAATCTGTGTTCATCCAATTTCGTTATTTTGGCAAAACAACTGCTTACAAGCCAGAGCGATAAGAAATGTGTTTCCATTCTAGTTGAACGATGGAGCGACACTTCAGAAATTGTACCGTGATCGGTTCGGAACGGAACAGAACAATTCCGCTTTCCGATGACATAAATTATATGGGACATTTTTCGTACCGATGCTCTGAACCGTCCCGGTCCCAATATTATCGGTACAAGTGCTCATGTTCCGGTTTTGTCCCGATTCAATGACGGAACCAAAAAGAATGTTCCGAAATTGTTCCGTTCCGTTTCCGAACACGGAACTTCGGGATTTCGGAAACCCGAAGGAAGCTCTAGATCATACCATAAGAAACATGAACACACGTGGAAGGATTGCTCTTTGTGGAGCTATCTCTTGTTACAACGAAGATGCCTCCAAGCCTTACTTTGGTAAATCTGAAGTTTGTTTTATTATTTAACTGCATTTTGAGTAAGAAAAGTCCGATTCAGTTTGGTTTTGTTTTTATTTTAACATTCATTCATTCATTATATGAAACTGGTTAAAACTACATGGGTACAAAATAATACTGAGTCCTGTTAATAATAATTTTTGCAGTTCCCTTCGTTTACATGAATCTCATCTACAAGGGTATTAAAATGGAAGGATTCCTCGTCTGTCAGTTTGCCAAGGAATGGCTTGATGGCATCAGTCAACTCAGAGACTGGATTATTGAAGTTTGTAAACAATGAGATTTACTTCCAGTACATAAAGTATTATTGCTTTTCAGTAACTTCACTGGTTTTTGCTTGATTGAATGTAGGGGAAACTGCAAGTTGAGGAGACAGTCAGTGAAGGATTTGAGACCATGCCTCAAGCCTTTATTGATGTCCTCTCCGGAAAAAATACTGGCAAGCAAGTCATCAAAGCGTTATGATCTTTATTTGAATGCCTTACCCATGTATATTGAAAAAATAAAAAAATGTTGGTATTCATTACTTAATATACGGTGATACGAAAGCTTTTGAGTCCTTAGACCCTCTTTCCCCATCTGGGGAAGGGAATGTTTTCTTTTGAATGAATGTAGGCTTGATACTCCATAAATATGGTACGACACCCGCCTTACATGCAGTGTTGAAAGTTGACAAAAATTTTTGAATAAATAATAAATTGTTGGTATTCAATCTTCATTTATTTTACACTCTGAGTTTGCATTAAAAAATTCACAAAACACATTAAATCATTGAATAGCGATTAGCGGTGGTGTCTTCGTAATTCATCTTTAAGCTACATACATTTAATTGAAGCTTTGCAAGTGGAGATGATATATATGCCTACAGTGCAAGTACATACATACATATATGCAATCAAGTATGTAAGTGACTGTTAAAAACATTTCATGATAGTTCACCAGCAATAATTATCCATGAGGTAAGCGAGCAAACTTGTCATGACAATTATAAGGATAAATTTGAAGTCATACTGTACCCATAGGTAACAATAATGAACAAACAATATTGTAGATTTAAAAATAACAAAAGGAAAATATCCTCATAGAACTGCTACCATTACCAACTACCAATAATGCAGCTGCCGCACAAGTTTTCATACAAAAATAACTACTGATTTTAAATGGTTCCTCACTCTTCAGATCAGTCTCGTCACGTTACAATATTCATTCATTAGCTCTCTACTAGCACTGCAAATTGCAATACTGCATATCACAAAGAAAACACTGCAGGACCAGTATTTATTATAATTTAAAATAATTAAAATCAACCAGACTCTAAGTAAAAAATAAAGATTTCACGGAAGCCTTCAATTGATTTTGTCAATTTCACTCTAAATTAACCACAAACAATGTCATCAGCACACACTTATCCGGTAAAATTGGAGCTAAAATGCCTTTCTTGTTTTTGTTTCATCTTTCATCTCACAGGGCTTATTTACATACATGTCTGCTTTCTCGTTGATTTCATTGGAATTTTTAACTTGATTTGAAAAAATACAGTAATTCATGAAAATTACTTATAGTTCTTAACAGGTGCCGGAAGCCTGGGAGGAAGGCCCACGGGTGGTGGACCTTGCTGCTTTGATGGATGCTGCTGCTGCGGTGGATGTGGCTGTGGGGGTAATTACATTTGCAATATGATATACTAAAATTATTTTATTCAGCTCCGTTTTTCAAAACATAACTTTTCGCTCAGCACCATAAATTATTTAAAATTTCGATACAAGCTAATAACTTGCCGATGAAGCTATGCTACACAGTATGCATATAACACTACAGCTGCAATTTATTGGAAGTTGGAAATGCATTTTCATATTGTACGATTAGGTTGTGGTTGTGGTTGCTGTGGCTGCGGGTGCGGTTGTTGTGATGTTTTTCCTTGCGTACCTTTCCGAAGTGTCCGAAATGTTCTCAAATTTAAAGAAGCGCCCAGTCGGAATTTCTGCTGCGTTTGTGGACCTGGAATGAGTTGTTGCCAATTCTAAGTCCAACGTCCAAGTGACACTCCCATGTACCAGAATCGATGCGTGGAAACTTTTCAACCGAAACAAAAAAAAAAGGAATTTAGGAAGGGAACTAAGACCAAGATACCTTGATCCCACCTGACATAATATTTAATTAAAATATGATACACTAATGTTGGCTTACTAAATAAAGTACTGTCAACATACTCATACTTGAATGTAAATAGGAAGCCTGCGCAATTTATTTACTTACACATATTCATCCGTACGTGTACCATGCAAATTCCTTTCCATGCAAGTGAAATGGCTCGTTAACTGTAAATGTGCTCCTTGGACAAGAGTGCCTTGACTCGGAAAAGTTCGTGTCAAAATGAAATTGTAAGTGGCAATAAGAACGAATCTAGAAATAGAAACCTTATACTGCTAACAACTAGGGCATTTAAAGATAATTGCTTTGAGTGGCAATATTTTTAAAATTAAATGACTTAAATTCCTGAAAATCAATAATTAGGAAAAACAGTAATGGTATTTAACTTTAATAGGAACTAAATAAATTCAATAAAAATTACTATACAGGCCAAGTTACTTAAAATAATAATAATTGCAATAATTATTACGTACATACATCTCTTCACAAACTCATATTCAGTCTTTTGACAAGTCAGAGAGCTAACCTTCTATATAGTTGCGAAAATCTTCCACGACAGGTCCAAGGTAGTGTTGTAGGCCATATTAAAAAAAACATTTAGTTGAACATTTTCGGCTCGATGTAACAACCATATAATTTTTGAATTATTATTATAATTTATTATTCAGCTATTATGGTAGGATTTTAAACGCCTTAAATTGTCTAGTTTTTATTTCTCCACTATCTCGGGCATAAATTATATCGTGTTAAAGATATACCGCAACTACCTCTATTCTACCAATGGATCGTTCTTTAATAACGTGTTCTGAACGTGATTATCTCATTAGCCATAGATATGGAAAATCAGGCAAATCTTGATAAGAATTATTAATCAGACAAGTAGCATTGTGCAGGACAAAGCTATTTTAAAAAATCCTGAAACATGGACATTCCAAAATTCTTGAATAGGTTCGGAGCAACATCAGATTTCCTATTAGGGATGCCAATGGTCTGGTCCGGACCATTTATAATGGTCCGTTATTGGTCTGGTCTGGTCTGATCCAACACTTGGACCAGACCAGATACAATTGGTCCAGCTTCAGGACCAGACCAGACCAGACCACAAGGACCATGGTCCAAAAAGTTTGCAAAATAAAAAATTATGAGTTAAGGAAATCCCATGGAACGAACTAAAAATGTAATTTCTGGTGATAAAACAAGAATATCACTGGATAAAGTGTGATTGCTTAATTGTACTCTATGGTTTTCTGGACCATGGTCTTTGGTCTGGTCTGGTCTGAGCTTCGGACCAGACCAGTTTCCTAAAATCTGGATCAGACCAGACCATTGGCATCACTATTTCCTATCACCAAAAATATGAGCTTTGTTAGATGAACTGCATTTTGCAAAACTGCGGCTTCCGTCATGATTATCATATATGTATGTTATTGCAGATGGTAATGTGATTACTGAATTGCGACATTCACAGGTACATATGAGTACATGGCACATTGTGTTTCCATGAATTTCGTTGACTCTGAACTTCCTCGTTACAGTATTCAGTCACTTACAGATTCATGGAACCACATATGTATGTTCATGTCATATACTGATGAGAGGTATAAAACTGCAAGGTTTAAGCTATTTGATTTGCTTTGTTTGCCAATGAGTTTCCCAAAACAATGAAATTCCTCCTAGACTGAATCCTGGAGGCTTTTGCTTATTGTCATTCTAAAGTGGATAAATACTTACAAATTTATATGAATATAAATTTATAATTGTGTATTGACGTTAATTAATAATACGTAGATACATGTCATGTGCTCATAATTTGTAGAAGGTCAACTGCTTTGCCTTACAACATGTACATACATACCTACTAGTAGGCTACAATGCATCCCTTTACTGTCTTGAGGATTAACTAATAATTACAGTAAGCACAATAATTATATTTATCCTCTCCTGGTACGTCCTATTTTCAACATCGAGGAACTTCTAGCCCATGCGTCAGGAAACATTGGCAAATGTTTTAAATTATTGTAGGTAATTGTGCTACCCATTTATTTCTGTGCAACAATTGATGATAATTTTGCCCCCGCCAAATTTACACCCGTCAATGCGACGCACCATATTAAAATTTGGCAAAGAAAGTTTATCCTCCCTTAATGTGTAGTGAGCCCTTGGGGACCTGAAAAAATTATTATTATAGCTTCTGGCAAGTACTATTTGGCTTACGGAAGGAGTATACTAGTGCTGCGCTCGGGTCAAGTATTTACAAAGATCCGACCACGAACTTGACTTGACCCCGACCTCTCAAGTACGTATTTCAAGATTACCCGAACTTGACATTTTCAGTTCAAGTAATACTTGAATGAAACAAGTTCGGGTTTTCAAGTAATTCTCAGATTACTTGACCATGATTTTATACGCGCGTTTCGGCTCCAACTTCAACTTGACTTGACCATGACCCGAACTTGACCATGAACTTGAACTTTCGAGTACTTTCAAGTAATCCATTGGACCTCAAAATACTTAAATTTTATTGAATTTATATTTATAATGAAAGCGAACCTGGGTTTCTGACACACTAGGTTTCACCCAGCATTTTGCGAGCAACCGCCTCTAAAAATAATAATTGTATTTTTGGTTCCTTTCAATGAATGTAGAACGATGGTACACTGCAGATCTACTCTGATTTTTTGTACCGGGTGGGTCTGGTGACTGAGTTGACATTTTCGGTGAACACAGAACTCCTTTTAGGTTTTGTTGCCACATACTATTATAAACATGGGTGCTAACATTTCCACGGAGCCATATGAATGTTGAGCTTTCTTTTGTATTTGCGTACACGGAACAAATTAACAAATGCCGCTTAAAATGACGTATTAAATGCCGTTTTAAGTTTCATTTAGTACAGTGAATCGTAAGTGAATTGAAAACTCCCTCAGCCATGAATAATTGCACAAGCAAAATTACTTGAACTTGTAAACGAAAAACTCAAGTTCGTGGTCAAGTACTTCTTAATATTTACTTGAACATGATCAAGTACTATGGTTCAAGTAAAATAATTATACTTGACCACGAACTTGACTTGAGGTAAGAAATCATGGTCAAGTTCATGAAATACCTGAACACGACCCGAACCGTTCATGGTTTTAAATTTATTTACTTGACCACGACCCGAACGCGAACTTGACTTGAAATACTCGTGTACTACTTGTACTTGTGCGCAGCTCTGGAGTATACCAGGCGGGGTACTGTAACTTTACCCTCCAGTGCTAATCCACTAGGGTAGTGGTTTAATGAAAAATTTTTTCCGACATATTTTACACTGAATATACAAATCCACGTTTTTAGGAAGATTTCTTAATATTTGGGTGTCACCCGGTTGGATTTAATAATATTTAAGCGTAATTATATTTCTACAAAAACCCTATTTAACCCATTCTTGGAGCCTGGATGACTAACGTTTTAAAATTTTCTGAAATAAAAAATTTGTTCTCAACATAAAGCTTCTGTAAGCCAAATACTTGCCAGAAGCTATAACATTAATTGTTTCAGGTCCCAAGGTGTCACTACACATTAAGGTAAGATTAACTTTCTTTGCGACACTTTTGCATGGTGCGTCGCTTTGGCGGGTGTAAATTTGGGTGGGGCAATATGATCATCAATTTTGCCCATTGGTATGATAATAAATTGGTAGCACTATTACCTACAATTTGCCATGTTCCCTGGTATGTACATGGGCAAGAAGTTCCTCGCTGTTGAAAATAGGGCGTACGGGGGAGGTTAAATTTATTGCGCTAACTGCATAAGTATATTCTCGAGCAACATTAGTATCAATTCAAAGCGTTAAATATGAATTTTACATGTTGCTATTTGCTATAGTCTAAGAGACGGGAAAATATCAATGTCAAATGTAATAAAATTATATTGGCTCCAATTCTTTGGATTTCGTGGGAAATATTATGACAAGCTTCATTCCTTTGAGAGCTTTAATTTTATTCAATGTATTTATTAACATTAATTTATTAGCCAAAATTTATTCATTTATTAACATTAATTTATTAGCCAAAATTTATTTATTTATTAACATTCATTTATTAGCCAAAATTTATTTATTTATTAACATTCATTTATTAGCCAAAATTTATTTATTTATTAACATTCATTTATTAGCCAAAATATATTTATTTATTACAATTCGTTTATTAATTATTATTATTTATTTACTTACTAGAATTCATGTATTAATATACATACATTTATGTGTTATAATACATCAATTATTGTTTATTTATTACAATTTATATTTTAATTATAATAGATATATCAATAAATTATTATTTATTTATTTAATTTCATATTTTGTCAATACTAGGAATCAGATATTCTGGAAAGGTAAAAGGCATTTAACGACTTGCAGTAAGCTGAATATTATAAGGAAGCACTACTTGTTGAAGAACTGGACTGGAGGTCAAAACATAGGCACATCATTACAAGGGGTTTCGATTCAATAATATTATTTTTCATGACATCATTATAGTACAATGTTTGAGCCAGTATGAAAATTGACTGTTTTCTAGTAAAATCATTTAATTAGCCAATTGTTTGAATTTTTCACTCCACAATCGAGATAATTCACTAGATCCTGAGGAGCGTAACATGCACTATATCTTGAAGTATCTCTTTATTGTTTTCAAATTTTAATTCACGTTTTATAAGGTAGATAATTATTCAAGTCAAAGTAAGGAACTTGTCATTACTTTCCCAAGTTTGCAACATCAAGAACTCAATTAGCTCAAAATCCTTTAGACGTGAGACACGTATGTATACATATGCATGTATAAGTAAATCATTCCAGGGTTTTTATACGCATTCAAAGCAAACCTTACGTAGCGGTAATGAGCTTTCAAAACTAAAAGTGATTTCCAAGAAGGATTACCCAATAATCGTGTGAATCTTATTAGCCCAGAGACTCATCACCTTATTTATAGGTATGTGTAGGAAAAAGGATGACAAGCATGAGCCGATTAGATGTTTTGCCACCAGTGCAGTGGGAAAGTTCAGATGTGAAGGGAGACGCTCGTAATAAATTACAGAAATGACACCTAATATCGATTTTAGTCCGTGGAATTTCTCCCCCAGATCTGTACCCGGTATTAGTTGTGGAGGAGAGGATGCAACTATGTATAAGCCCAGCTACAGCCAAGAATCAATCATTCCAACAAGATACTCCTTGGAGCTGTCACACTCTTTTTTTTACATGCCCCTGCATCTTGTACTTGCAATTTGCATGCTTGTCATTTCTGCTTGGACTAACGCATGGATGTTGTCTCTTGGAAATTCTTTTATGATACCGAATATGCTCTTTATCTTGAGTTTAGAGTTACATGCATTGTTTATTTTGAGTATGTACACAATACAATACTCCTCAATAGTAGTATAAATATCTGTTATAATATGTTTTTAGAAGCTCTAACTACGAATGTACTTTGAGTGAAGCATAAAAGCCAACTGGGAAGTTCTATTCCGTGGTGTGGGCATGTATTCAATTTGTGAATACAGATACATACCTGGAAAAAACATAACCAATATACATACTCTTCAGAAGAAAGGTATTTGCAAAAGAAACATTTTGCGGGAAATGCTTTTATGAAAGGAAAGGAAACCACATCAGAAATTCTGAAAACACATGAATCTATTTTGTTATGCTAGCCCGATTTTCCCACCGGAATGTACCTATACTTTATATCACTTACGGCGTAAATGCACCGCTTCCAAATTTCAGCTTCTATTAGTTAAATAAAATTGAGGGCTTACCTGGGAAGCTGAGAGCTGTAGGAACTTTGAGCATATGTACATATAATAATTATGATGACAGGGTGTGTGCACAGGCTCAAGGTCACTTACACTATATTGTTACGTTACTATTGACTACGATGATGAATTTAGGAAAACAACTTATTTAAGAAAACAACTTATTCAATTTTAGAATTATTAGAATTAAAGAATGCGTTCATGATTTGAGTATGATAATGTATTGAAGCATAGTCTTAAGGATTAACACCAACTCAGGAACTAACGAATCTGAAATAAAGTTAACGCTCTCGTTTTGGAAGTTGACCTGACCGGAAGTAATATTTCTTACTCTTGGCCACAGTGCCCTTTTCTGAGCTACACTCACCATCCCTTTACAACTTTTCCTCCTCTTACAATATAAACCCCTCTATATGAAAGTACTTAGGATTTGCTGGACGTGAAGGGCGTTTGAAAATTATCATTAGGTAAAAATTACAATGTATTCATTGCAGCATAAAACCTCACAAAATATATCCTCGCTAGAAGATACAAAGCCCCGCCAATGGGTGATTCTTTTTTCCCCTTTCAAGTTATAACATTGGGATTGTCTTTGTCTGGAAACTTCAAAAATACAATTATTTGTGGCTTTCATAAAAAAAACGTAAGAGAGGTACTACATATATCTATGCAAAGGGTAAATAACCTCCGAGGCATTAAAATGATTTCGAGGAAAATTGTGATGAAGAAACAGTTCAACGGAACACCTACGCTTGAGGATTTTGAAATCTTGGAAGAACCACTTAATGTTATTCAGGATGGAGGTACATAGAATTTCAGCTGAGTACAAATTATCCCATTAAAAATTGCAGGCCTGGCATGCACTTTGATTAATTTGCATTATTTTGACTTGTAGAAATCCTAACCCAGGCGGAATGGCACTCTGTGGACCCGTACATGCGGATGGTTTCCGTGGGTCTGAAGGATGGAGAGATTATGCCGGGTCGACAAATTGCACGGTATGGGGATCTTGAAAGATGCAGGAATGTAATTACAAGCTAAGACTTTACTCAGCATACCTTGACTCTTCCATGTCTCTTCCATTACAAAGCAAGACGACGGCTGTTCCGGAAGGGAGCTTAGTCATGGGGAACTTTGGCTGGAGGGACTTGACTGTTTACAAACCGGAAGCTGATGTTAATTATGATAATTTCTACGTTCTCCAGGAAATGAAGGGCTTGCCAGAGTCCTTTGCTTTGGGAGCTGTCGGAAGAATTGGGTATTTTTCCCTTAATTATTTCAACTTTAAAAAAGTATACTGACAATTCTCTGGCCGTTACTGTTCACTATATACATAGTTGCTGAATCCAACTGAGTTATTAAGTGAGGCATGTAATTAATACCAGCCTACTGGGAATTTATACTTCATCTATTTTTTATATGTATGTATGTATGTAATTATATATGGTAGCAACACTGCCTTCTTTGGTTTGACGGAGCTTTGCAGTCCTAAGGAAGGAGACACATTGGTAGTGTCAGCTGCTGCTGGAGCTGTGGGAAGTGTTGTGGGACAGATTGGGAAGATCAAAGGTATGATTACGAAAGGAAGGAATATACTCCATGATTAATTGAATCGTATCACATTACATATTACATTGGGTCTAGTTTGTCATTATGTTTCGTTTTTACTTGAGGAAGCTTCTAGTTTTCTAATAAAAAAATTATATAAGGAAATAATGATATTTTGACAGTTTAAAAAGGAAACTAAAACAAAATTTCAGCACAAAAATCAGTCTCCTGTGATGGACAATAATATATGTAGAAATCACAAGTGATTAAATAAAACAGACCTTCAATTCGTAACTTCTGCAGGCCAAAAATCAAAGAAACAAATTATATTCAATGCTGTTTTTACGACGTTGTTTTATGTATACAGGTTGCAAGGTCATAGGATTTGCTGGGTCAGATGAGAAATTGAATTGGATGAAGAATGATTTGGGATTTGATCATGTGTTCAACTACAAAACTATTAATATTGATGAGGCTCTCAAGCTAGCAGCACCCCAAGGAGTCGACTGTTATTTTGATAACGTAGGAAATTAATATGTACAGTAGTAGTTTGAGATCCCGCATTGTAGAGCGATCTTGTAAGATAATATTTATTTACGCAATCTTTTGTGTTGTTGTTTCTTTACTTTTAGGTTGGGGGGGAATTCACCTACCATGTCATGAACAATATGAACTTGTATGGTCGCATAGCGCTTTGTGGTGCCATCTCTAGTTACAACAGTGACAAATCCAAGCCATATACAAGTATACTAAACATTTTCGGTCATTCCTAAGGATACACATATTATTAGCGACATTAACAAAAGGAATGTCTTTAAAAAAAATTAAATAAATTTTGCTTAATTTGATTAAAATTGTATCAGTTCCAGTCAACTATCACAACTGGATCTACAAACAGATCAAAATCGAAGCTTTTGTTGTATCCCGGTGGAAAAGTCGGTGGTTGGAGGGTATCACTCAGCTCCGGGATTGGGTATTGGAGGTGAATTCTTAAGCATGTTCTTTTAAGTTAGATTATGGAAAAATGAATTACATTAAAAATATGGGTTTTATAATTATGTAAATAAATATGTGCTTTTAAACCAGGGGAAACTCCAAATTAAGGAAACCGTTGTCGTTGGCTTCGAAAATATGCCCTCAGCCTTCATCAGCTTATTTAAAGGCGACAACATTGGCAAAATTATCGTCAAATCCTCTCCTTGAACCAAAATTCCTGTGGAAATAGCTATAATAGGAGATGTGACAGAGTAAAAGCTCACAGACCCAGTCAATTCCATGTAAAAATAATTAGCTTAATTAAGAAGAGCTTGGAAACCATTGCACTATATTGTTAGAATGTATTTTTTCTGCAGCTTCAAACAAAAATGCTCAAACATTCACAAATTAATTGTTTGTTCGCAAATACTTTACGTTAAGGATCAATAAAAAAAAATTAACTCTAGTTTGTTCTAATATTGTCTCTAATAGTACTTGCAAAGTCATCGCCGTGATTAAAAGACGATATACTTACATTAAACATCAAGCAAGAAATATCATAATATCTGGTATTAGCATAATGTTTTGTAGAATGATGATTCACCTGCTCTGCTCTTGACGTGAGACAGACTGAGAGTTGAGAAATTCCCTGAATCCTTAAGTAACGTCAGATAATATATAATAAGTGTTCGGTTCTGCAATAGATTTGTACTGTGAATTGTAAAGCCCTCCTGAATCTATACAATTGAAACTCTTTTATACCTCTCATTGTCAGGCATTAAGCTACTTATCTTTTATGCAACTTCAGTGGATTCAAATGGTCGAAATTAAGTACCTTCTTCTATTGAAAAAAAAATATGCTTGTTCTATTCTATCTGCTGTACCTTTTGAAAAGTCAGCATTTCATTTTTCACGGTCTCACTGTCAAAAGGATTTTGTCACCGTGTGATTTGAAAAATTCTCTCGTAAAGGCATTACTTCCTCAGGATTTTACATCTTTTCCATCCAAAGCGAATTATTGAAAATGTTCGACTTCATGCATTCACAGTATGCACAGCCTTGAATCATCAGTGAAAGGAAGTGAAAAGTTTCTTGCAGGAAATTAAGGATTTATGTGTAGAGAGATGAAAAACCGCAAATGGGAACATTCTATTCGGGTATACTCTTTACACTGGTATGCATATATCCATCCATGGAAATGGAACATGTACTTACAGATGAAAATGTAAAAATGTTTCAAAAATATATATTCAGCGTTTACTCCATGCCTTCAACTATGTTTTAATATAATTAGACGTATTCATTATTTTCTCTATTAAAATATTATTACCTAAGCTTGTCTACTAATTGTATGTACTATCAGCAAGTACTTGGAAGCCCATCTCCAGCGTATGTATGAAACATCAAATCATCAAACAGTGCCGGTGGAAATGTGACATTGTGGGATCTTTTTAGTGCTACTCTAATCGTAACTCGTAACACGAAATAAAAGTGGAGGAAGTATGTTGTGTAATTATTTACTTCACGAGCAACTTGAGCACCTGTCATATTCACGTCGGAAGAAACTACAGATATAATCATTTATATTTCATACTTGAGTATCGATACAATAAGTTCTCTCTATAAGAGATCCGCCCTTATTAACAATAATTTCTCGAAAGGGGCAAAAATATTCCGGCTAACATAAGTATTCATTTTTTCCATTCCCCTTAAATAGAGCATTCCACGTATCCTCTTGATATGATTCGAATGTTGGTTCTTTTGGGGATGCTTTAATACATAGCGAGAGCAAACTGTATATTACTATATGGGAAAAATAGCGTCTAAGTATCCAATCATCATTGGGTATGTCCTTAAATTAATTACATAATAAATAATCCAATACAGTAAATATTAGAATTCCAAATTATTGTTCTACTATGTTCATAGAATTGATTGAGGAGTGTGATTGCAACTATAAAAATAAATAAACATGTTAGATGTAAGTAACATAGTTTAAAAGCCGGTATCTTTAGCTCCCACTGTCACAGAACCAACAGCTTTATTATGAAGAGGGTCCAAATTCCAAGGCCTGATGCATCCTTGAGATATGAACTTCAAGTATTGCAACCGTGGGTGACAAGCCTGAGAATTTCATTTGGAGGTTGTGTATTTCGGAGCATAAATCGCAAGTGGGCATCTAGCCTATAGATACTAGAGATAGAAATGCTTATATTAAACATGTTTTCTTCAAAGCTTCAAAAATAAACTTTTTCAAAAATTACTTCGTTCAACCTGAAAACGAATGAAGCTTTCCTGCCCTCAAAATTTTTACTCAGCCAGGTTTGTATTGTAGGGTTCCCAAAGACATTGTGAATCGTATCCCCAGCCTTTCTTCATTATTAAAATTATACTACCCTAGCTTCAGCATATTAGCTTCATTTATTTGTAAAAATAATCAGAACTCCTATTCTATATCAGATATCAATTCTGATTTTGAAAAACAAAATTTAACACTACAATATAACTTTTTTACGTCACTTTATGTCAGTAGCATAATGTATGTATCGTATGTATTATAAAATATGCATATTTTAATTAATTAAACTAGTATTGCTTGATATTTTATTTAATATTGTCAAGTTTAGACACATAATGAATAACGGTTCATGAAGTCGATCTCCTGTCGAGTATTCATTATGTGGGAGACAATTTAAAAAAAAAGACAGACCTGAATATTTTATAGAATACTTTACTAAACTCCCGTTCACCACTTTATAATGAGCTTAATTATGAGTAGTCTAAAAAAGGATATTGTTGAAATGAATTTAAAACAATTTGAAAATCCCAAATAAATGTTGCTTTTTCTCCGAAGCCATCTCACTACTGACAAAACTGCAATCACATCACAGAAACTCTTTCATCTTTACACGTGACAGGGTAGGCATTTCATTTACCAAGGTGTGTGTGACGTGTAAATATACTTATAAAAGGACTGGAGTTTTAATTTCAAGTACAGGTGGTAAGTTAATGTTTAATTGTAAAACTTTTATTTTAGTCGTACTTAACTGCATTATAATTTTTTTAAATAGTAATTTTTGTCTCGTGTTGTCGTATAGTTTTTTCGAATCTAGTGTTAAGATATTTGTGGACTGACTGTAATCAAAACGCTTTGATATTGCTTCTAATCCTCATTCTATCCGTATAACCTCAGATTCATACCATTGCTGTGGACAACTAATGACCTTCCTGGAACGCTAAAAATGAGTAAAGTAGCCAGAATTGCCCGGAAATTTGTGCTTCAGTCACATCCACAAGGAAAGCCGAAACTAAGCGATTTCAAATTAGTGGAGGAAAAATTACCGGCCGCACTGCAAGAAGGAGGTGGGGACTTGGGGACGAATAATTTGTTATAGTATCTTGTAAAATGGGTTTAGAATTTGTAAATTCCAACTTTGCTTTCAAGGGCAAAGTGTATAAAAATTTAGGATGGAAATTCTCATTTTTGTAATGGTTTCACTCAAATATTCATTTGCAGCTTCATACATGTACAAAAATACGCTTGTGTAGCCTGTGTATTTGTAGTTAAGTTCAAAAGTATACAAAATTATTACAGCTTCGTAGTCTATAAAGGTGAAAAATATTCTTTACAGAAATTTTGACGAAAGCGCAATGGCTCACTGTGGACCCTTACATGAGAGGAGCACTTTTAGCCTTGAAACAAGGCGAGACGATGATGGGATCACAAGTTGCAACGTATGTCATGGATATTGATGTTACTGTAGATCATTATTTCTGTATGTTAGAGCTGTCAAAGGAATGCGCTACTAAAATAATATTTTGAAAATAATTATTGTTTAGGGTAACCGAAAGTCGTAATCCGGAATATCCAGAAGGAACCAAGGTGGTGGGGAGCTTCGGCTGGAGGGATTTAACTGTTCATAAGCCCAGCGAAAAATTCAACCCGCTTGATATTTACAAATTGCCGGACATGAAAGGTCTTCCTGAATCGTATGCTCTCGGTTCAGTTGGTATGCCTGGGTACGTGCTATGAATATGAATCTGTTTATTTATAATAAAAATTATATTACCGCACGATCAGGTTTGATGTGAGTTGTTTTTATCGTGTTCGGATATATTCCCTCCGACACAATCCCTCCGTATATTATCCCTCGAACACATTCCCTCCGAACATATTCCCTCCTTGAGAGGAGATATTCCCTCGGACTGTTTGTCACCAATAAACTTACACTCACTATGGCAACAAAATTTAACAATCCTCAAATAATTAAGTACAGTTGGAATTGTCCGAATTCCTTTCTAAAAAGAAGCTACAGCAAGTGAAATTAAGCTCGCTATGGCAACAAAATTTATCAACCCTCAAATGATTAAGTACGGTAGGAATTATACTACCCGAATACCACGTTAAAAGGACGCTGAGAGTGAAAAATGACTGATTTTGCTGTTTCGGAGTTATTTATGTTAATCATTTTATTAGTTCTAATTAACCAAAAGTAGAAGCAATAATTCTGTTATAGAAAAAATAGTATGTAACAATATTCAGGCGCATAAATTATTTGTTGAGCCGAGTCACCATACGATCCGCATTGCTTTTGGTTTGTTGGCATGGTGACGAACACTTCTGCATATATGAGTGGCAAATATTTGTGCGAGGGATTATTTCCAGCGTGGGAGGGGTTGTGGTCGGAGGGAATATATCCGGAGGGAATATTACCGGAGGGATTGTGTCGGAGGGAATATATCCTAACTCCGTTTTTATAGGAATACTGCGTACTTTGGTGTGACACGAATTTTGGAACCTAAAGCTGGGGATGTTTTAGTCGTTTCTGCAGCAGCTGGAGCTGTTGGCAGTCTGGTGGGTCAAATTGGAAAGCTCAAAGGTTCAAGGAATAATTAATTATGTCATGAGGGTCAATTACAGTCGGGAACACTAGGCTATCAATTTGGACCACAGTCGGTACATACTAATAATGGTCAGTTTCGAACCAATTCGAGTTTACTCAAACCATATTCGTTTCATTGTAGACCAAAAACAGTAAAGGGAATTTTAAGCTTAGTTTATACAGTGTGACTCACATAATTTAGTTTCAGTCAATACATTATTATAAATTCACTCAAACCGAGACTAAAATAGCTATTACTAAAGTTGACAGTTCACTATCTGGGCAGTTGTTTACTGTTTACACAGCAGATTAAATTATGTTTAATGATTACTTTTCTAAAAAGACGAAAAGAGTTAATTCTGGTTGATAATCTGCTAGTTTTACAAGCTGAGATTGCAGATGAGGTGATAACCATGAATTATTAAGATTTTGATTTCGTAGATACCTTAACACTTTTACGGAGTTGCAGTCAAAAATTTTAATTTTTCGGTAGACTAGTAAATCTAAAACTAAGGATTTTTTCAACTTATCCTAAATGTACTAAAGTCAAATTAATTATTTGCAAATATCTCAAGTTCACATGATCATTAGTGAGACAACAGTTTACGTACTGTATACAAACGCAAGCTACTGGGGCCACCCTGTAACAATACTTCTGATCGCGCCATATATTAAAATCCCCAGCGCCAAATTGCAACGGTAAAAAATCGTGAAAATTGCCTATGCTGTACAAAAAATAATGAACTTTTCAATGAAACCAATTATAAAAGGCTTCCCCTTAGTATTCTTACCGTAAAAAATCGTTGAATTCACACAACCGGAATCGGTCTTTATTAAACCACTTTATGTCTGAGCATGAACTGGTATAAGCCTATTCTAGACTTATTGTGGTCTACAACAACCTATTAACGCTTATAAATGACCACTATAGGTCCAGACCAGACATGTGTAACCTCGTGTAGATTTCCCATAAGCGACGTCCCGTGATGACCCTGTGACGTCACACAAGTGTCCCCTCGGGCTATTTCTGTGTTTTCTGTGAAATACTGTGTTTAAGGCAAAACCAATAAACCGCGAATCGTTTCCATATAATACCAGGAGCTTAAATTAATTTTTAGGGCCCATTCGGGTAACAGGATACCAGGCCTGACGATTACTGCCGTTTGTATTGGTCAATTAGGACCAAA